>JANAVB010043516.1:0-21541 GCA_029216955.1 Iris pallida | reverse complement strand
ATCATATTTCTTTAATCTTATACTACCCAATACTCATATCCTTAGGTTCTTGCTAGACACTTTCTAAGATAGTAGATCTTAAGGTCTAGAGCCTATAGTCATAAATCATAATTAACTAACTTACAATTTCCAATAGGTTAACCTACAATCTCAATTGGCTATACATGCATTCCCTAATAGGCTTTGATCTGCATTCCAAAATAATCAAACAAAGAGACCCACATTCTTCAAAATGTAGGACTTGTATGGGCTACCACTAAAAGACGTGTCACGCTCCGCTCCCAGAATACAGTAAGCCGACTACGTACCAAACATCCCAGGCTACACGTCGTATAAATACACCGATAATCAATTCAAAACTGTCTTCTATAAAGTTCTAGGATAAACGTATGGACAATGCTAAACCATTGATAAACTGATAACAATCACATCTTATTAACATCAAACAATCCATATATATAATCTCACAAGTCTGGTTTCTTCCTCAAAAGATAATATACATAAGAGATACAACTAAATCAAAAGAAAATTGTTGCTCTACACTCAACCTGTGTTACTCCTCATATGCATCCATGTTATACAACTATAGCATCTCCTCTTCAACCATGCCTAATCTATTGGACAAATATTAGGTCATCAAAGACATACAAGTCATTTGTTCAAGAACGATAAAATAAATGAAGTAAAATATTATATAATTAAAAATCATGATCTGATACTCAAATAGGAAGATATTATATAAAAACCTAAGGACGTATTATAGTTAACTCGAAGAACGACTCTACTGTGATCATAACTCTAGTGGTTTAATAGTATTCAAACTATTCCATATGTTTTTGATCAGAAAAGAAGTGATATTATTTTAATGAAACTTTATAAGGCTTATTGAATACAAATAATTCTAATTATACCTAATACAAAGAGTTCTAAGTAAAGTTTTGAGATTTTGGAGAGTGTAGTGGTGGAGGTCAAATCACCGTGTGATTTTTTTACTCCGTTGACGATCTTATGAATTTTTGGAAGTTTTTGTTGCTCAAAATGCAACTCCCACTGAGACTCCATCTTATGAACCCATGGCTCGAACTCGAAGGGTTCAAGATCTGTTCCTCTTATTCATCGAGTCCATCAGATTGAGTAACATAAGTCATATTTACTGAAAAACTTTTTTGAAGACCTGCCTATGCTGGCATCAGGATCCCATGTAGAAGAATCTGAAGAATATGAAGGTAATAATTCTTCTGATGAGGATGGATGTGTGACGTAACCAAGTCCTCGTCTTATTTTTTTGTAATAGTCAAAAAATTAACCTTTGGGAACAAGCAACGCCCTTTTCCGAAGTTCAAACCTTGACCTCGTCTGCACTCGAATCTTGACCGAAATTAACATATCCAAGATCAATGACGAATGACTTGTCACTGCTTGCACCACCATTAAAGTCTTTGAGATCTACAATGAACGACCCATCTTCAGTCGTGTTAGCTTCGGCTTCATTACCAATGTCATCGTCAGTAGACAAAGTTTTGTAAAGAATGACATTAGAAAAATAAGCCTCAAGTCCTATGAACGGAACAACATCTGCTAATTCAGTTAGGACTACCCCTATTCGTCCACATATTTGAAGCATTGACAGAGAGTTGAGTGTTAGAAATTTGTTGTGCCATGTCGATTCATGAGATAAAGAACATAAATTAAATTGATTACGGAAGCGTACCTGAATCCATTGTCTTTGCTTGACGGATCTTGAAGCAGACGTTTTTCTTTGTGGGATTTGATCTTCCAACCCGCTACGGCCCTTAATAATAAAGATTAAATCTTTATTCCTCTCTTTGTTGATGGGGATACAGAAGAGAATAGAGAAACCCTCTCTTTGGTGGCCGTATGAGTTGGGAACCATAACCCTAATGAATACACATATATATAGATATGTGTGTTGTGATATTTCTAATTTGGCCCCTCATCAAATTAGAATTATCTCCGGTATCTACACATTAATTCCATGACAATTATACCCTTAAGCCAATTTCCATATAGACCACTTTAATTTGGCTTAATTATTTAGATAGCCCAAACACAATTAATTTTACATGTGTGGCCCCATAATTATTGAATAATTTCAACAATCTTTCACTGTGCCACATATGTAACCTTATAATTGTGTTAACCTTAGTGAGCTCATAAATCGCTATCTTAATCCTTAGGGTATATCCGGACAATCTCGTCCATTAACCATATCAACATAGGATCAAAGCGGCCTTCGTCACATATAGCGTAATTAAACCTTCAATGGTCACATATACCAATATAGCTAAATGACATAGATCAATTATGGATGCGTAGCATGTAAATTACACGCAATGTGATCAATACATGTCTATTTCCAACTGGTCCTCCTTAACTTTAATGAGATCAATACTTTAACATAATGAAAACAGAATGAACTGAATTTCCATATATCTGATCAGATAAATATCCAAAATACTTTAATATATAAATGTGTCCAAAACCAAATAGCACCCAAATACATAAAATATAAACTCCTACTATATTGCCATATTCTTAATTAACACCCATATGAGCAGTATGCTCATGAAAGACCTTGGGTGATAATGCTTTTGTGAGCGGATCCGCTAACATAGAGTTTGTCCTAATGTGCTATATGGACATTATAACCATTCTGAATTCTTTCCTTCACAACTAGAAACTTTATGTCAATATCCTTTACTTATACAAGTTTCTGTTATTTTTGGAATACATTACTGTTGATTTATTGTCACACCATAATTTAAGTGGTCTTTCAACACCGTACTGTAGGCGCAGCCTTGTGACAATTTCGCAACCATATTCCCTGAATAGATACCCCACAGCATGTTATAAACCTTGCTTTCATGGTGGAAGAAATTATGAGTGCATGTTTGACACTCACCCAAATATACCTCCATTAGTCAGCATAACCTGATGTGGATCTCCCGCTGTGTTGGCATCCAACAAAATCGGAGTCGAAATACCTTATGATCTCCAGAATTATCGATCTCCTACAAAGAGCATATAATTTCATGTTCTCTATTAATTACTTAAGTAGTTTGGCTGGTATCCAATGATCCATCCATATTTGCTTAAATATCTGCCTAACATCCTAATATATACGCAATATCCTGACGCGTACATACTTGAGTATACATTAGACTCCCTACAACTCATTATGAAGGAAAAATCTATTGTATTTTCTTAATTTTAAGGCTAACCTTAGGGCACTTGTTTGAGACTGAATTTGTCTCCTTTAACGAGAGGTGTCACCTGGTTTGCATTAAATACTTCAATCAATATATAAAACTAGAAAATTATTTCTACTCCCACTGAACTTGTGATACACACAATCTTCAACAGTGTTCATCTCAAAACCAAACGAGATAGTCACTTGTTAAAACTCAAAGTGTCTTTGACGAGAAGCCTGCTTGAGTCCATAAATAGATTCTGTCAGTTTGCAAACCATATTCTTTGGATCTCCCGACACAAAGTTTTCTGGCTGCACCATATATTGTTTCGTCGATGTTACCATTGAGAAACACAATTTTGACATCCATTTGATGTAACTCAATATTAAAATGTACAACAAGTACTATGATTGGTTTAAAAGAGTCTTTCAAAGAAACCGAAGAGAAAGTCTCTTTAAAAAACAATCTCTTCATCTTCTCTTGAGGTTATTGAGTTTGTTTCTCAGAAACAATTACCTTATCTTGAATGGGGGGTGCCTTAATGTTGTCTTGTTGAGGTAGCTCAACATCGACTTATAGAGGTAATTCGACATTGTCTTATTGAGGCTCCGAATTCACTTCTTGATCAATGACAGGTGCAGAATCTTGCACATCGTCAAAAGTGATAGTAGGAATCGCAATCGATTCCTCCTCAAAAGACAATGTCATTGACTTTATTTCTCCCCCAAACTCAACATCCTCAAAAAAAAAATATTACACTTCTCGTCCAAAAAAAAAATTCTTTATTTTTGTGTTTAGTACCACGTGGTTCCATATGCAAGATTTCTTTATAGGACGCAATAGTTTCAAGTGATAATAGCATGTCACGAACATTTAAAAAAAATAAAAATAATACCAATATTATTTTGAATTTAAAGATAGATCAAACTTTATTGTTCCCAAATGAACAATGATAAATAAGATTGTCAAACAAAAAAACTGAAACCAGATTTCGTCTAAAAGACGGTACAATAAAAGCTTTAGATAAAATTGTCTATCAAATCCAATAATAACTAATATCCAAAATTTGTCCTATTGCATCCACTTCTACCGACTTGCCGTCTCCCACATAGATGTGTCTTTCACCATCAATTGACTTTCGGTAGATCTGGCAACCCTGCATAGAAACACTGATGTGAGTAGTTGTACCAAAATCTAATCACCATGTGTTTCTTAATACTGAAGCTAAATTATACCAAATTAAGAAATGTACCTTTCTTTACACGCCATGCGTGGTACTTTGTGCATTCCTTCTTTACGTGTCCCGGCTTGCCACAAAAGAAACAACCATTAGCCTCAGTTTGTTGTTTCTTTTGCACTGGACCCTTAGTAGCTTCTGTATTCTTTCGCTTAGTGCCCTTATACTTGTCTTTAGGGGTGGTAGCCAAATCAGCACTTTCAGTTTTATCTTGCTTCAATCTCTCTTCTTCTTGTATACAGTACGAAATGAGCTCATTTAGAGTCCATTTTTCCTTTTGACAGTTGTAACTGACCTTGAACTGATTATACTGTGTAGGAAGTGAGAGCAATACCAAATAAACGAGCAAGTCATCCGACAAGTCGAGCTTAAGTGTCTTAAGTTTTGAAGCAATATGAGACATCTCCATGATGTACTCCCTTATGTTACCTTTGCATTTATACTTCATGGTAATCAATCGCAACAAAAATGTGCTTGTTTCCGCCTTATCATTCTTTGCAAATCGCTTCTCGATTTCAGCAAGAAATTATTTGGCATTAGTAACCTCATCAGTTACTACACCCCTGAATGCCTCTGGAATACCGCGCTTTATGATCATTAGACTCATGCGGTTTGAGCGTTCCCACTTCTCGAAGTTCGTTCTGTCACCAGATGAACTGTCATCCTTAGGAGTAGTGGGACGCTCAATCCTAAGTGCAAGGTCTAGATCCATGCAGCCGAGAACAATATATATGTTCTCTTTCCAGTCCTTGAAGTTTGTCCCGTTAAGCATTGGAATTGAGTTCAGATTAGCAGATATTGTAGCAATACTAGCTGAAAAGAGAACAAAAAATAAATAAATAAATATGTTCTAATTAATAACCAAAGAACAAAAGATAGTCAAACAAATTCAAATAATGGTGAACCCCATCTCAAGATACCTAGTGCATCATTAATATCAAGTCTTTGGACAGTGATATTAACTGCAAGTGGTACTCTTGGTGTAGTGATCAAATGTTGACAATAATTCATGTCAAATAATAAGCCTATCTTTGGATCGGATTATTATTCACATATAAACCATATAATTGTCACACATTTATCACTACAAGTATGTGTGCAATTCGGCCAAGTATTAACCTTCCTTTGGGCCGGCTAATACCCGCATGAATATACACAGACAAACATCCGACATCCCTCATAGACTATTTACGCAAGAGAGGTCACTTTGGCGACATCTTGTTTCAATGAGTCTACTTAGAATATTGGACAACTATTGCTAGTCATAAAAGGCACCAAAAAAATTGAATGTTGACTAAATTTTACAAAACTGAATCATGTCCAAAACTTTATATACATGCATATTCATAAGATTATTACTCAAATAAAGTAATCAAAAGCATAATCATGAATTTTAATTTGACAAAATTGGATATTATCACTATAACAAAATTCATGAAATAATCTATGGAGGATATGCATCCAAAGATAATATCAAATAATGCATACGGATTACTTTAAATAGAATAATCTATAGAAGGTCAAATATATGCATTAACAGATTATATCAAATAATCTATAAGGATTATTTTAAATAAAATAATCTACCGAAGACAAAATCCTAATTTTAATTTGAAAAACAATCATATATCTTAAAAAATATCTCCTTTAATTATTTAATAATTCCAACACTTTCTACCAAAAGCAAACATTAGAAAGAGAATAAAGCGATAAATATGGAGAAATCAATAATTCATTAATAACTGCAGTATCGGAATCCACCAAAAATTCAAACTTTTTCCAGTTATCCTATCCATCCTCAAGATTTCCGTTCCCGAGCTAAAAAGAATCACCAGTATCTACCAAAAGGAAAACACCCAAAGCTACAAACTTTATATGATCTCATGGAAGAATCATAGATTTTATCAAAGGAAAACATCAAAAGCAACAGACTTTATATGATCTCATGGAAGAATCATAGATTTTATCAAACGAAAACAACCAAAGCTACAAACTTTACATCTTTTTCTGGAAAAAAAAAAAGTCATTGGTTTTTATCAAAGGAGAACACCCAAAGCTACAAACTTTATTTCTTTCTGGAAGAATCATAGGCATTTTTATCAAATGGGTCATCGAATAAGCTTATAATAACATAAATTATAGAAATAAGCAGATAGCAAAATATTCTCTTTAAATTAAATTAGACAGAACGATCTAGGGTTCTGAATCCAAATAATAATAATAATAATAATAATAATAATAAATTCTAAAACTTCGATCTCATAAATCAAACAGGTAGGCTCTGATACCACTTGTTAGAAATTTGTTGTGCCCTGTCGATTCATGAGATGAAGAACATAAATTAAATTGATTGCGGAAGCGTACCTGAATCCATTGTCTTTGCTTGACGGATCTTGAAGCAGACGTTTTTCTTTGTGGGATTTGATCTTCCAACCCGCTACGGCCCTTAATAATAAAGATTAAATCTTTATTCCTCTCTTTGTTGATGGGAATACAGAAAAGAATAGAGAAACCCTCTCTTTGGTGGTCGTATGAGTTGGGGACCATAACCCTAATAAATACACATATATATAGATATGTGTGTTGTGATATTTCTAATTTGGCCCATCATCAAATTAGAATTATCTCCGGTATCTACACATTAATTCCATGACAATTATACCCTTAAGCCAATTTCCATATAGACCACTTTAATTTGGCTTAATTATTTAGATAGCCCAAACACAATTAATTTTACATGTGTGGCCCCATAATTGTTGAATAATTCCAACATTGAGGGTACGATGAGGTTTTTGTGTATTCATGGACATCCAAGTAGAATGTTGTATGATACTTTGACGTTGATTAGGTAACAAGTAATGTTTGACTACGGATAACTGATGCAATATTTTAGCCATTTTTTACCAAATGAGTGCTTTGTTGTAACCCTTCTTCCCGAATTTTCAAAATTTTATTTACCTAACTATTTATTTTATTATCATGAGTAGAAAATACTTTCTCTTGAAAACGTTTAAAGATTATTCTTACTATTATTATTTTGTATTTCAAAACAAATTAGTTAAAATTTATTGTTTGAAAATGCTAGTTAATTTTTTTAATATAAAAAAAAAGTTGTTTTCGAATTTTTGAATTATAAAATATGTTAAATATTTGGTTTCTAAAATAGTGAACTTTTGGACTTATTTTATATTTTTTTAAAATAAATTTTTTATTATATATATGGTCATAGCCATGGTTAAGTTGGGAGATGCAAGTTGACACAAAAATATGGTGTGTCCAATGTAGTCATGTGCCATAGCTAGCCTATTAGGCATGGTAGGAATGACATAGTTGTAAATATGTTCTATGCATGAAAACCATTTAGAATTCTGACACTTCATAAATAATGGTGTATAAATAATTTATATGATTTATTTTATTATAAGATTTTCGACCTTTAAAAACAAAGATGTGTATATATGGTATTTAATTTCACAGGACTCCAGCCTATATATCTGGGACAAATATTCTTTAGGACTTGAAGTTACAAATATGTATCCATGAAATTTGAATAGGCCTTCAATAGTACCAGGACTTGAATCATAACCTGTAAGTGTACACATATATTGTAATAAACCCATATATGTGACTAACAACAATTGTGGGCAATACATATTTTATGGGCCTAAAACTATGTATATGTATATAAGTAGATTATGTATATTTTACTAGGCTCTAAGATCATATAGGTAAATGCAAATATCGGGGATTATACTTTATATATATATTTTTCTTTATATATATATATATATATATATATATATATATATATATATATATATATATATATATATATATATATATGGAAGCGGATCAAAAGCTTCCCTTAGAAAACCCCCTAAAAACTCCCTCACTCTAATCCGCTCGATACGTAGCTGGCTTGCTCACGAGCTCGCGTCCGAAAAGCGGGTGCGGGTCGTGACAAGATGAAGTACCAAGGATGTGTGATCTGACCTTATACAGTGTATACAGTGTAGACCTTGATTATACCGTGTAGACAGTATTTTATTATTACTTTATATAGTGTAGACAGTGTTTCATTATTGCTTTATATAGTGTAGATCATGTACATTATACAGTATAGATCGTATAATTTTATAAAGTGTAGATAGTGTAGACAGTGTCGTATAATTGTCCCGAGACCGATCACATATCAAAGGTACTTCAGTCAGTCGGTGAGTTTTGTCTTTGCATTTATTTACTGTTTTCCTTTGTCTAGTTTTATTTTGTTTTCTGTGTTTAATTTTTCAAATCATATACTTAAAGGCTAACCTCTGTTGTATAGTCATTTTCAATTATTGAAACTGCATTCAGTGAATTATACTCGTTCCATTCCTGACTAGAAACCAATATTTTTCAGGTTAGTTGTGGCTTCGCTTAGCATTAGGAGTTACGGGCGTACGTGCAGACGAAAACCTAGAGATTAGCTAGATAGATGAGTTGTGATCATTTTTATATTCGTGAGAGTTTATATTTTCTGCAAATGTAAAACTTGTGAATATTGTAATTAAATTAATTTTTGTGAATGAGCATTATTTATGATTTTGAGCATTGTGGCTATACAGCGTTCTACCGCCGACACTGCGGCGTAGGCTGGCTTGGACACGCATTCGTATCCCAGAAAGCGGGTGCGGGTCGTGACAGCACTCAAGTCACCTAACAAGTCACGATAACTCTTAGCATGAACCTTGCGTCTGGATAACCTTGATAGTCTACAGGGCTTGTGGCCGTAGGGTTACCTCATTGCATCTTGCTAGTTACTAGGCTTGTGATAACCCTAGTTAGTTTAAGTATCAAGTCGTACTCTTTGCTTGGCCGTGAATGTTGGATGGAGTTCCATCTTGTCTAGTCTTGCCTAGATCTAGTACATGGCTATCTCAGGACATGCTTGTGTATGCTTTACCTTATCGATAATTGGTTAGAGACTAAGTTCTCTTTAGGTGAAGGGTTACAACCCCGGTCCTTGTTTGATTTACGGGTTGTAACTTGGTTACTAGAATAGTCCTTTAGTTATCTTATCGTTTATCACCCTGTTTTCTCTAACTCATGTTGTTTTGTTATTTCATTTATGTCCTTATGTGCTAATATGCTGGTTTTAGTTCGTAAGTGAAGCCTCCTTTGTGGTACTTGCTCTTTCTAGGGTCTGACCCAGCTGGTTTTGTATGGCCAGATTTCGGAGCAGCTCCCGAGGATCTCCCAGCCTTCCTGCCAGATGGTGACCACTAGAAGAAATTCTGACAACAAGTGGATTTTATTTTGCTCTCCTACTCTATTGTAAAATTATTCTTTTGAGGCGTTTAGACACCGAACAAGTGTTAGCTCGTGTTGAATTTACATTCCTGTCTGCCTAAGAGCTGTAACATGATTGACAAATCCTAGGATTGATCATGTATGACTTAAACTCTTGATAGTCTTCGCATTTTGTATGACTAGCTTCATGATCATCTGAATATGTAATGTTTGGAACGCCTTACCTTGTATGTTTGATGATCTACCATCTTGTTACATTTACTTGCTTGCTTGAGATTGAGACACTAGGCTTGTTCTTGACCCTAAGAGACTAATGGCTTGTAGTAAACCCTCAAGCATCTAGACAGCCGTGACCGTATTGCGAAGTGGGATTCACTTCAATGTACGTAGCTGGCTGTGTCTGTCCCCCGCTCTCCAGTATTCTGGTTCTGGGGCGTGACATCTTCTACTAAAATTAGAGCTGCCTTTAGATCCCAGTGGGTCTAAAGACTTCCTACTTTCAATCCCCATCAGGGTAGAAAGTAATCTACAAACTTCAATTTATTGTCTGTACTATGTTGTTAGTATAAAAGAAGGTAAGCCAACACAAAATCTCCAACAGTGTCAGTCCTCAGTGCAAAGCCTTCACGATTTTCATGTCATGTTTATGACAACTTCTAACATATAAAATTTATGTTGTTAGCCGCAGGGAGTTAGTAGTCTCAACTCGACCCTTTACGTCCATTTATACCTCTGAAAGTTCGAGTTAACACCTCTTCATCAAGATAATAGTTTTGCCTCTACTGTCATGTCTAAACATACCTCTAAACAGTTCCATATTTATCACCAGTGGGTCCATGTTATTTGATTTTCTTGTTTTAAATTCAATTTACTATCTATACTACGTTGTTAGTTTGATAAAGATATTAAATCTACATTAACAAAATTCCCTAGCTTCATATTCTAATTCTATTGTTAACCCCCAATGATTTAATGGTATCGTTTATTCATTGCCATATCCAAACATACCTCTGAATGGTTGAATATTCATCCTCAACGGAGCAGCCAACAGAAAAAGTGTTATTCTTTCAACGAGAACTTTATAAGACTTATTGAATACAAAGAATTTTGATTACACTGAATAAAAAAATTATAAGTAAAATCTTGAGATTCTGGAGAGTGTAACGATGGAGGTTGAATTGGCACGTGATTCCTACGTCGCTTGCATCGATCAGATGAAAAATGGATACATCAAAGGAGACAATATCATACACATCGCACATAAGTTTTTCTTTTCACATCAGCTACAACAACAACAAATATCAAAATCAAGTATATCCGTTCTCTTGACTACTTGGTCGACATGTTCAAAAAAATCTACAAAGTCCACATTTTGGAAATTGTTCATGGAATCGAATTGTGAGAATTTTCTGATTTACAACACTCGTCTTTTTGGATAAATGTCATCATCAAGGCAAGTATCCAGAAGTATACTCACTTGACCTTAATGTACTATTTTTTCTAACTTAGGAACATTTTCTACTGAGGTTTTGACACCCTAAGAAGGTTTTAACAACTCATCTACATTGGGCTGATCATACCTCTAGATATTTTCACATCCTAAAGATGTATCGATCCGACTCACTTTTTTTCTTCTTAATTACGATTTTTTCTACCAGGATTTTCGATTTTAGATTTTTGTAAGGTCAATCTACATCTATATATTTATTTAAACTAGCGTCAACATGTTACTTGAAGACTGATGATGATCAATTCTGAAGACAGATGTTGATTTCTTGTACTTTTTTATATTTAGTTTTTTTATGTATTGTATTTTTGTATATTTAGTTGTGCTCATTCATGAAAAAGTGTTGCAGTATGCAATTGCCAATATCAGTATTTACTGCGAATTAATTGGCACAATCAATATCATTCAATCCTCACGAACTTGTAATAGTGTTGCTCATTCCCTGACAAATAACTCTATGTGTTTAAATCGATCTGCTAATTATATTATATTTAGGCTACTCAAAGAGCCGTCATCTTGTATGTTGGCACATATCTGAAAAGATATGGCTAACATTTGCTTCTTTTAAATGATAAATTCATTTCATGTCAAAAAAGGAAGCTTCTTCACGATTGCCTTGTTCATTTTCCATTATCAATAAAAATTCTGAAGGCCGATTTCTGAGCTTGCAACAACAAAAAAGAACAAAAGACTATCATCTATCATAATGCCAAAATTCTCAAACATATATTTATCAGTAAATCTGTTTACAGGGGCGGATCCCGCCTATGGCTGGGGCAGGCTAGCCAACCCCCCCCAAAAAAAATTGTATTCTTTTTTTTTCTTATATATATATATATATATATATATATATATATATATATATATATATATATATATATATATATATATATTTTTTTTTTTTTTTTTTTATATAGGTTAGGCCACCCAATTCAATTTTTGAATCCGTCTCGGTTTGTTTAGAGCATCTCCAACTCTATTGTCTTGTTAAGTGTTGTGAGTCTTAGGTGGCTCCTATGTGGCATGAGCCACAAGACAATGTCTTATTTATGTGGCAAAATTATATCTCAAAAGACAATGAGATAGAAAAATTCTCTCCAATGCAAAAGTATTGAGAAGATAATAAAAAGTATTTTTTTTTCCAACTTCCAAGGCAACTTTTAAGACAACTACTCATCTTCTTTATTTTTTCTAATATTTTTTATTCATAATTGATGACATTGAAGAGAAGACATTGTCAAGTGCATTGTCTAGAACAAGACAATCAACTTCACAATGTCTTCTTTAATTTTTGCCACATAAGCTTCACAATTGACTTGACAATTGCATTGGAGAAGAACTTTTGAATAAAATTTTGTCATTCCTATGTGGCAACAACTTTTTTCCAAAGTCACAATAGGGTTGGAGATAGGGGTGAGCATTCGGTTTATTCGGTTCCAACCGAACCGAATAATCGAAAACCGAATTGAACCGAAACCGAATAAGCAAAACTGAAACCGAACCGAATTGGTTAATAACCGAACCGAACCGAACCGAATTAAATCGGTTCGATTTTCGGTTTATTCGATTTTTGGGTTTATTTGTGCTTTTTTTGTTAATATATATAATAACTAAATATACCTAGATATATTTAGTATATACCTATAGTATATACCTATATATATATATATATATATATATATATATATATATAAACTAAATTTTCTTATTCGGTTTTCGGTTTTGGACCGAAACCGAAACCGAAACCCAAAACCGAAACCGAAACCGAATAAAAAAATTGAGTATTTTCAAAACCGAAACCGAACCGATTTTTTTTAAAACCGAACCGAATCTCTTATTCGGTTCGGTTCGATTCGATTTTCGGTCCAAAATCGAATAATGCTCACCCCTAGTTGGAGATGCTCTTAGGTCTAAAAATTCTGTCCGACATAAATGCAACAAATATAAATAATCATCGTTCAATTTTGGAAGGTACGATTTGAATTATTTTATTTTCTTGATGAATAAATTAAGAACTTACGCATTTATGTCACATGGGAGCAGTGGAACAAGCAAAACGAGTATTAAAATTTAAACAGCGACCGTTGAACGCCAAACCAAATCGCAACCGTCCATTTCAAGGCGGCGATCATCCCAGCCGTCCATACCTTCCCTTCCTCCCGGGAGCACGTCTCTCTTTCCCTTTTATCCCTCCTTCCTGGAAAAAGAACGGAAGTCCACTTCTCCTCCATGCTCCCAGCTACTAACAAATAAAAACATATATAGAGAAAGTGTTTTTCTTCTTCTTCTTGTTGAAAGAGATTTTATGTGGTGTTGATTAGAATTATTGAGTGATATTTTTGGAGATATAGAGATGGATGGAGCTCCCATGAATAGTGATTTCCCTGTGGTTCCAACTCACAATGGGATGTTTCTTCAGTACAACATATTCAACAATCTCTTCGAGATTTCTTCCAAGTACCAGCCTCCGATCATGCCTATTGGAAGGGGTGCCTATGGGATTGTCTGGTAATAATCTTCTTTTTTCCTTTGGAAGAATGGTAATTTTATTACTATCTGGGGTTACTTTGTTTAATTTCCACCATGGCAGTCTAAGCAGGATTAGGATACAATAGTTTCCCTTTCTTGGAAGAGCTCTCTCCATTGTTAGAGATATCTAATAATGGCAAGTCATCGGGGATGACGTACTCCACTTGACTTTCGTCGAACCCTCGTGCGCTTCCCTTCCTTAATTGCATCAGGTTGAGCTGAAAAAATAATCAAGGCAGATTCCTTCATACTAACAGGTTGAGGGCTTCCCGACTCGATCGCCATTAGTGTTTGCTGAGTCTCGGTTGAAGCCACGCCCTGCTGCCCAATGCTACCATCAGAGACCTGGAAGCCCTTTGGTTCATGTCCCGACCTCTTCCCCAGAACAGACCCCGCTCCAGGGCCCCAACTCCTTCCTTGTTGAGCCCGACTCATTGCCACCTTCCTCTATGTCCATATGCTCCCCTTGAATCCTTACATCTGCCTCTTCCTCTTCCCTCGTTCTAGCCGAGCTAGCATTTTCATTGGTTTCCTCCTGTGGCTGACCCTCTTTCACATGTATGTCTGAGCACTGATTCCTAGTACGCCCAAAACTTTTGCAGCCGATGCATCTCGATGGAACCCACTCGTGCTCAACTTTCTGGAATAAGACTTCCCCATTATGCAACTATTTCAAGCTTTTCTACCAGGGTGTCCGTGACATTGATTTCCACGAATATTCTCACATAGGAGAGCATCTCCTTCCTCGCAGTTAGGATGTCTGTGCGAAGAGGCTTGCCAATCCTACTAGCCATCTTCATGATGGCTGGAGTGCTCCATAGTTGCGGAGGAAGCCAATGGAGACGAATCCAAATTGGGACCGCAGAGTGCCGATCTTGAGCAATATTGGACGATGGGTCCCATCGTTTCATAACAATCAGCCTTCCATCAAATGTCCTAAGGACTATTCTCGAGGACCCTATTTAGGTCGTCAACAAGCCCAAACTTGATAAAGTAAACCCATTTACTCGGGAGTAGATTTCCAGGGTTCCTTTTGGCTTCCACATCCGCATAGCGTATCCACATCGTTGTCCATAATACGAACGAGTACCCATCATGTTGGTATATTTGGTATTGGTATATTAGAATAAGTATATTGGAATATCATGTTGGTATATTTGGTATGTCAGAATATGCCATAGAATATTTCACATAGGGTTTAATGTAATGAGAAGGATTGTAAGGCTATATAGCTATAAGATTATCAATAAAATTATAACATAATATTCAACATGGTATCAGAGTCACCAAAACCCTAGCCTCTGCCACCTTTCCCAAACCCTAACCCAGTCATCACCATCCGCAGCACCACAACCACCGCCGCCACCAGCCGCTGCACGTCGCCCTCGCCGCACACCGACCTCGCCGCTACTGGCCGCTGCACGGCCGCACGCCAACCACGTCGTACGCGAGTCGGTCGCTGCTTCGCGGGCAACTCCGTCGCACGCGCGCGGCTGTTGCCGCTGCTGCTACTCGCGACGGCCGCTGCTCGGAGAAACTCGCCCGACGGCGTCCACTCACCTGTCAGTCGGTCCACTGCCCCTACAACTGCGAAGCTACGATTTCCGAAGTCTCCCGCAGGGTTATTCCAGACGTTGAAGGCCTAGATCCGATAGGAGAGAGACATGATCGGATCTAGGAGAGGACGAGCGTGAATCGTGGAACGAGTGTGAGGTGATCGGAGAAGAGGAGGATCGATAAAGGAGGTCATCAAGAAGCTGGACCCTGCGGAGGTTGCATGAAGCTGATAAAACTGTCGGCTGGTGAGAGCGCGACACGTACATCGACAAAGTTGGAGCTTCCCTCCATCGATCTGAAGCTTGATGGACCAGATACCTACCTGAGTTGGTCACGGCGGGTGAGAAGAATCCTCGTAGGAAATAATCTGGAAGGTTTTCTGTCAGGACGCGACGAGTGGAAGTCCACTCATATGGTGATCTGCATTTGGCTTCTCAATTCTTTAGTCCAGTCGATCGCCGTCATAGTAGATGACATCGAGATGGTGAAGGACGTGTGAGAGAAATTAAGGAGGACCTACGATGGTGTAGGGAACAACTTGCGAGCTTCCAGATCAAGGGGGAGATTGACGACACTGTACAGGAAGAGAAGGCGGTGCAGGAGTATGCCAAAAAGTTAGAGCGTCTATGGTTGGATTATAATTACAACTCAGATCGGACGAGCTGCGGGGACCTGAAGTGTAAGGAGAGACATGTATGTCTGCAGGAGAGGGCGATGAAGTTCCTTAAAGGGTTGGTTGCAGTATTTGCTCAGAGGACAACACTACTTCTAGTCCAACCGAAGATCCCCACCCTTGAGGATGCTATCTTGGCCATGATCCAGGAGGACTCGCATCAAGCTGCAGGCAGGGACAAGTCCTTTTGAAGTAAAGTCGGCACCGACGGCTACCAGTTCAAGCGACATAGGCCCTAAGGGAGAGCCCTGGCAGCACAATTGGCAGTGTTACAACTGCGGGAAGATGAGACATCATCGGTATGCTTGTACCAAACCACCTAAGGAGGGAGATCCAGGTGGTGGACGTGGACGTGGACAGTTTGGTAGACGTGAACATTTTGGTGGACGTAGCCATGGTCGTGGAGGTCGACGGGGTAGTCGAGGAGGTTATCGAGCGAATCTGTTGGTAGCAGAAGGGGATGAGGGAGCTGGTGGTACCTTTACTGAGGAGGATCAGGCACTGATGGACATGCTGGAGGCACTAAGGAGGAAGCAGAGAACGTCAAACGATGGAGACAGGAAGAGTAGAACCGAGGAGACGTCCACCTCATTCTTCGCTACAATGCCGTCATGTATGCCCATCCATCAGAAGGTACTGATGACTCACTCGCCCTTGCATCTGTCTTTCCTTAAATCGTCAGACTGAATTATCGACTCGGAGGTATCTCGGCATGTGACGAAACATGCTAGTGAGTTCTCCTCCTACACTCACCTAGCATCGACAGACAACATTCAAACAGCTGATGGTACTTTCCAGCCAGTAGTCGGTAAGGGTACTGTAAATTGTACATGTTCAGTAAAATTATCCAATGTTTTACATGTTTCACCTTTTCCAGTCAGTCTTTTGTCCATCAGTTCTATAATCCTCCAACTAAAATGCATTATCTCTTTTGATATTTCTAAGGTGATCTTCCAGGAGAAAGAGACGGGATGAAGACTTGGGACTGACACTCGGCATGAGGGACTGTGGTACCTGGATCGAGAATGACTGGATTCAGTATTGGTGTCTATGACAGAAAAGGCAGGAATGGGAGGACTGAATATGAGTGCTTAGGATACATTAATACTCCACCATAAGAGGTTGGGACACTCCTCTTTTGCTACTTTAAGTAAATTGTATCCAGCTATTTATGAGAAACCAAATAAGAAAAAACTAGTATGTGATGCATATGATTAAGACAAACTTACTAGGAGCTCATATGCTAGTACGGGTCATAGGAGCTCGTCTGTTTTTGATGTAATACATTCTGATGTTTAGGGGCCATGCGCCATTATTACTATGAATGGTTATAAGTATTTTGTTTCCTTCATTGATTGCTCTACTCGTATCACTTGGCTGTATTTGATGAAGAATAAGAGTGATGTATCTAACTGTTTTCGGGACTTTTATAAACATGTCCAGACTCAGTATAGGGCAGTGGTGAAGGTACTGAGGTCTGACAATGGGACAGTATACCAACAGAGCACT
Source organism: Iris pallida (assembly GCA_029216955.1). Taxonomy (NCBI): domain Eukaryota; kingdom Viridiplantae; phylum Streptophyta; class Magnoliopsida; order Asparagales; family Iridaceae; genus Iris; species Iris pallida. The sequence goes on along the minus strand of JANAVB010043516.1, from coordinate 4,028 downwards.
TGCGGAATACTTGTCAGCCCAAGGGATGTAGCATTAGACCACCTGTGCATACATACCAGCACAAAACGGAAGTAGCAGAAAGAAAGAACAAACACCTTCTGGAGGTGGCAAGAAGCATGATGATCGATATGAATGTCCCATAAAGTCTGTAGGGGCATGTAGTATTGACAGCAACTCAACTAATCAATAGGATGCCCTCGAAGGTACTGGGATGGAAGTCTCCATGTGAAATGCTGCAAGAAAATAATAGTGGGATACTCCTACTGAAGGTGTTTGGTTGCGTGTGTTTTGTGAAGGACAACATGCCGTCAGTTGAGAAACTAGATCCTAGAGCAATCAAGTACATCTTCGTGGACTACTCGACGACTCAGAAGGGATATGTGTGCTAGAGTTCAGTAGAGAAGAAGTTTGTGAGCATGAATGTTCACTTCAGGGAGCATGAGCCATACTACCGTCAGGAGGAAACCTCAAACAACTGACCTGATACTGCGAGTATGAGACGAGAGGGAAAGATTGGTGAAAGCCTGGTGACCGATTTAGGAGTATGGCATGGAGGCGCGGTTGAGGAGGAGCATGAAGGTGAAAAGCAACAGGGGAGGAGATGAGAGGTATTAAGCCCACAGCTCAGGGGGAGATACTTACCTACAGTAGGAGAGGGAAGCAAACTGCAGGACCAGTACCTACAGTGCCAGTGCCAAGTCCCTTGGTGCCAGTACCAAGTCCCTTGCCTGTGTCTGTCTTGACTCCTGAGACACATACACCACCACCAGAGTCCCCTTTAGGTGATATCATTCTTCCTACTCCTCCCGCACCTACTCCTCCTACACCATTATCAGTACGGAGGACCACTCGCAGTAATGCGAAAAATCTCCTGTTAGATATGGTTAGGACCTTGCTCAGTTTGTTTCATATGATCATTTCTCCTCTTCTCATGGAGCATTCATTGCGTCTTTGGGTAGTATTACTGTACCTAACAATTGACAGGTTGCCAAGAACGATCCAAGTGGAAAACGGTGATGCACGAGGAGTTGGGGGCTCTTGAGAAGAACCACACTTAGGAGCTGGTAAAACTTCCAGAAGGGAAGAGAACAGTCGGATGCAAGTAGATCTTTACTGTGAAGCAGAATCCAGATGGACACGTTGAGCGCTACAAAGCTCGACTGGTGGCAAAGGATACAGTCAGACGTACGACATTGACTATGACGAGACCTTTGCACCAGTGGCGAAGATGAGCATTGTCAGACCCTGATTTCTCTGCAGCAAATGGTGGATGGAAGTTATACCAATTGGATGTGAAGAATGTGTTTCTTCATGGAGGTCTAGTAGAGGAGGTGTACATGGAGATACCACCAGTATTCGGCACCAATCAGACAGTGGACAAGGTCTGCAGGTTGAAGAAGTCCCTCTATGGACTGGAGCAGTTTTCTTGAGCGTGGTTTGACAGATTCAGGAGGACGATGATAGGAATGGGATATTGGCAGATCAATGCTGATCATACTGTGTTCTTTCGTCGGAGTGGAGGCCATATCACCATGCTTGCGGTGTATGTGGACGATATGATTATCACAGGAGATCGTCCGACTCAAGGGAAAACTTGGCAAGGAATTCGAGGTGAAGGACCTTGGCCTTCTTCGGTACTTCCCTGGGATTGAGATTGCTCGAGAACCAGAGGTGATTGTTCTTTTCCACAGGAAGTATGCACTGGACCTTCTTACAGAGACATGGATGTTGGGATGTAAACCTGCAGCGACGTCGATAGATAAGAGGTTCAAGCTGGCTGCTGAGGCTGGAGAACTAGTTGACCGGGATAAATACCAGAGACTAGTGGACGAGTTGATCTATTTGAGCCACACCCATCATGATATCTGTTTTGCAGTAAGTGTGGTGAGCCGCTACATGCATGACCCATGAAAGGGTCATATGGACGCAATGTACCAGATTCTGAGATACTTGAAGGGTGCCCTCGGGAAGGGACTGATATTCAGAAAGAATAATCACGTGAGCATCGAGGGCTACTGTGATTCTGACTGGGAAAGCTGTGCTGATGACAGAAGATCTACCTCGAGACAACTTAGTCTCTTGGAGGAGTAAGAAGCAGTCAGTGGTGGCCAGATCGACAGCTGAAGCGGAGTATAGAGCTATGGCCTTGGAAGTTGCAGAGCTGCTATGGTTGAAGAATATGCTGCTGGAGCTGAAGCTGGATCAAGGAACCAAGATGAAGCTGTGGTTGTGACAACCAGTCAGCTATTAGTATCGTCAACAATCCAGTACAGCATGACAAAACCTAACACATCGAGATCGATAGGTTCTTCATCAAAGAGAAGTTGGATAGTGGACTACTGGAGCTAGGCTACGTTCCAACGAGGATCAGGTAGCAGACGGACTGACCAAGGGACTTAGCTCTGTGAGCATGATTAGAGGATGTGACAAGATGGACTTAGTGAATATCTTTCGTCCATCTTGAGGGGGAGTGTTGGTATGTTTGGTATTGGTATATTAGAATACGTATATTGGAATATCATGTTGGTATATTTGGTATGTCAGAATATGGCATAGGATATTCCACAGAGGGTTTAATGTAATGAGGAGGATTGTAAGGCTATATATAGCCATGAGATTATCAATAAAATCATAACAAAATATTCAACACATCACATATAGGACGACGGTGTTCTTCCGGAATTCCTCCATCGGCCAAGTCCTCCATCATGATTTAGATGACTTTTCTTCCATCCACCGTCTTGGGCCCTACATATTGTATCAAAGCTCCTCCCTAACCTCCTCCTACACATAGCTGCTCACAAAACTGGAGATGAGTTAGACACATTCAATGGGAATTGAGTCTCCGCCTTTGAGGAGACTTCCAAGTAGTTCTTTCCTAAAATTTCATATTTGGACCCGACTCCGGTCTCTTTTCGGGACTGGGGAAAGTCTTTCACCATGCCTTTCCCACTATCAATTATAACAATATTAAGCTGGGATTGGTATCTCCTTGTGATGGTTGACCGAGGTTAATGTCCTCCTCCATCGCCATTTTAAGGGATCCTCCTCCTGTCTCCTCCCGGTTGTCCCGAACTTCCTCGTCTACATAGGAAGGTGTAGACCCATCCACCTCTGATCTGAGTTCTTTATCCTTTGTGCAGTGGATCGATACATGGCCATAATCAACGTCATGTACTACTCTCATCGATTCGAAAGACGAACCTTGATCTTTCATGAAAGGGGAATAGTAGCCTCTATCTCCATAAAAGCATGAGCATACGCTAAATAAAGTCTCTTCGCAGTGGATTGGTCCGTGCGCAATGGAGTATCAATGATGTTGGCCATTTTCATAACCATGGAGACGCTCCATAGTTAAGGGGGAAGTCATGGGAATCGGATTCAGACGGAAACAAAAGATAGTCAATCACTCTAAAAGCTTGCAGTTGGGTTCCACCTCTTAATCACAACAAGTCTGCCATAAGATAACCACGGCCTACCCTCTAAGGTCCTATCCAGATCCTCCTACCCTCTAAGGTCCTATCCAGATCCTCCTTCAAGATGAACTTGACAAAGTAGTAACCATTTTCACGGAAGGAGAACTCAATCATGCCTTTAGGTCGCCGCTCCCTAGTGTAAATCCTCGTAGATGACCGATAAATGGCTTCTCTTCCATAACATAAAGGACCATAGTGTTCTTTCAATACTCCCCTGTCTCTATGAGATCATCTGACACTTCCGTTATCTTTTCTCTATCAACCACGATAGGTTACACAAATTGAAGCTCAAGTTTATCTTGAACAACTACCGATTTACACTGCTCAGCCCAAGAAATAGAATGGGCAGACGAGGTCCTCACATGAGATAGAGGAGGCATATTCCCGAACACCTTTCCTATGTTGGTTGGAGGGGAGGGAGACCAGATCCGATCTCTTCTCCAGTCCCTCCTGGAGGCTCTCTACTCCCTCCTGCCCTCCTCCTCGAGTAGTTGGTGTCAACGACTTTGGGATTTTGGCTTAAGCATTGGGTCTTTCATTCCCTCGTTGTCC
>JANAVB010043515.1:0-69382 GCA_029216955.1 Iris pallida | reverse complement strand
AACATTGAAAGACAATAGGCGAGCGCCCTAGTGCGCAAGTCTCGAACATTGAATGCTAAGTTATAGAAAATGAGAATACGGTCGAAACGTGCATACGTGCACGAGATCATAAAAGATGGCATCGTTGCGAAAGAATAAAGTTGTGGCATGAATGTGGCAAAACTGTCGGCTATGACATGGTGCCTCGAAAGGTGTTCGGGACCTTCGGGTCGTTCGATTGATGAGCGTTGAGTTGAGGCATGGTGCCATTAAACATTAAAATGAAGTATGAAACGTAAGAACATAGAAAGTTAAAGGAAGAAATACGAGATGATAAAGTCTGAGTCTCGGACTCAAGACTATGCTTGGTTGTTTTAATAATAAGGGCATTACATGGTCGAATGGGATGGACTAGAGATTAAATGTGATAATAACTCGTACACGAGTGTTTCCCCCAAACGGTTAAATGTCAGAGCGCCCCGGAACCGCTTGGCCTAGGAGGGAAATGAATAATCTTTGTGGGCGCACATCCTTAAAACGAGTAGCACTCGTTTATAGATGAGGAAAAGCCACAAATGATGGTATACAGCGGGAACGTTTCGGTTGTTGGGACCGCAACCCACCCGTTAAACGCCGGGCAACCCGACCAAATTCGAGAAAAGAAAGAGAGAAAAGAAAGTAAGGAACTCCTTTAGTCCATTCCGGCGCAGATACGCCAACGACCCTCATATAGCTAAGGAACGATGGGTTGAAAGTGTAGGCGCGTATGCGTCCCACACATAGATCCTGCTTAGAGATGCACTTATAACATGACAGGGAAGGAATGGGCGGCGCATTCACCTTGCATCGGTGCAAGGACGAGTGCGTCGACTTGGTAAGAAGTCGCGCCATGAATCAAATACGAGATTGCTTGTTTGCTTGCCTATTTCAATTCGAATAATATGCTTGCTATGCTAACATGCTTTATGCTTTCGAATATGCCATGGAATCGACCCTAAGGAGAACATAGCAAGATTATAAGCTAAGTCACATGATTCAACATAAATACTAAAATGTCGGTTTGGAAAGAAGGTCTTTGCATCAGTACATGCGAGGACGAACATACTGATCCCCCGTCAGCTTCATGCAGCTGTACAGGGAATGGATGGCTCACGATGAAGCTTTGCTTGAACGCGTTGAGGCTTGGAATGTCGAAGCGTATTGAAGCGTGCGATCGCATTGACGCTCGGACTATGCAACAGGATTGATGCGACCGAGATATAGAAGGCATGATGTATGGAACGGTAAAATCCTTTGTGGGCAAAAGAGAACCTGAGTGTTGTAGCCAATCTGGCATATATTGTTAGGCTATCGAAAGCCTTTGAAATCTCAGTTTTGGATATCAATTAAGAGAATTGTTTCGTATACTCTGTTTTACTTTCGTTGTTAATATCGAATCAAAAGATAACCATTTGAGAACTCGTCATCTTGCCTTGCACGAACGCAACCCCAAGCTCGTGCAGCATTACGCCCTCTGCGAGGACGATGATTCGGGTGATTCCGGGTCGGGGTGTGATAAATTGGTATCAGAGCTCTAGGCTCAATTTCCTCTGGACGCTCGTATCATTTCAATTCCAAAGAGTTGTCCACCACCAATCGAAATCACTCTTGACTCTACTCGATGCCGCACTGGATGTTCCATACAATAAGTCTAATACAAATCGTGTAATTTTGCTGCATGTGTTTTAGAAATTATATAATATTTGCTAAGAAAGTCGCGAAGGGTATATTGCATTAAATGCAATGAACCGTAAAAAAATGTTAGTTGCTGCAAGTGCAATAAATTATGAAATACAATTTGAGATGTTGTTACAATATAACATGTCGAATGAGAAATAAAATAATGCACGAAGTGCAACGAGTTAATTGTGAATATACGTTAAAATGAAAGTGATAAGCCAATGTCGAATGTATTAAACGGATTTGAGCATTGACTTTAAAAGTCGGGAATAAATTGTTGTACGATGTGCAACGCGTGTCAGAAGTAAATTTATTACACGTGGTGCAACGCATATCAAATTAATCGTTGCACGGAGTGCAAAGGAGATTGAAAATAAATTGTTGCACGAGATGCAACGTAAAGGAACTAAAAATCATAAATCGATAGAATGAATCATTCGGTCGCACACCAAACTTGTGTTGGCAAATGAGAACATTGACCGAGTTGTGTCGGATTTGATTTAATCAAAGTTACGGTTGTGATCATGCACGATCACTGTGGAAATCGTGAGTCAGAAGAGATTGTCGGTTTATACTAAGTATAGTGCGAGGGAAATGACTTGATTTCTGAGTGGAATATGCCATACCACGTAGGTGATGAATGAATCGATTCCGAGTGGTATATGGTATACCACTTGTACGATGAATTTCATCGACGCATTGTGAGAATTACGGAAGCTTTGTCCGCAACGGATGGGAGAGTACCGAGACTCGATTCGAAATTTGTATGACGGTATGTTGATGTAAGTGTTCTTCGAAAATCGGTTGGGATGATAAGGCGAGACTCGTATCAATAAATGACAGGTCGGACGGAATTTATAAGTCGATCGGACGACCGAGACTAGCTGAACGATTATGCCTTGAAGCAATAATCGGACCGACGGAAAGGGAAAACTCGAGCTTACAAATCAGTTGCATGACTTGCGATCTCGATAGAAATATTGGGCGAGGCGAATCGAATCGTACGACTTGCAATCTCGATAAAAATATTCGGCTAGGTGAATCGAATTGCACGACTTGCGATCTCGATAGAAATGTTGGGCGAGACGAATCGAATCGCACGACTTGCGATTTTGCTAGAAATTTTGGACGATACGAATTGTAATCGAATCGCACGATGTGCGACTTCGGTGAAGAGTTGGTTGACGTGAGTAATCGTGCCTAGGAAATAGTTGGTTACGTTACGGCGAAACTCATTTGAATACGACCGAAAAACATGCAAAACTTAGAGGGCGGGAGATCGTATGACTTGAGGGTTCGATGTTGGATAATCGGTAACTCAGTTATGCGATCAAAGTATAGCTGGATGCGGTGAATCGAAAAATGAGTTGATGCGTATGAAAAAGTTTGTTGCGAACTTGGACATGTGTAATGCAAGTTGTCGGCGTTGAAATGGATTCAAAGTTGACCCTTATGCTATCGAAATTGATACGACGTTTCGAGATCGATACGTAAAAAAACGTAAGCATGATATGGGAATACAAAATGGAGTGCGCCTCGCGCTATCAAAGTTTTGCAAATAACAATACGAGAATGAAACGAACTAGTTGATCATGAACCTTGTGATTAATCAAGACGAGACTATAAGTCATCGACGATTGTTCGATGCGTATAGCATCTCGTGTGTCGACCTGCAAATAAGATAGACCCAAACTCAGTGCGAGTAGATGTTTCGTGAATTGCAAAATCATCGACGGTAGTGCATGACTTTACTCGGAGGATAGTTGCGCATCAGTTGGCCGATAGAAATGCTTTTGTCCGAAATTGGGTAGTCGCATAGAAATCGTCGGAACGTGATTTGGCTCCGAAATAAGATATAGCATGGTTCGTAGTAAACTGTCCTTCGGTGATTATACACAATTATCGAGCGTAGCTTCGGGGCGGCTGACCCTAGAAGACTTGACCGCCAAATCAAATTGAATATTACAGACCGTAAGATGACCCGTACGATATCGCATATAAAATTGCATCGATAACAAATACAGTGTGTTGTATGTTGACGATAAGTCTAGGCGATCGAGAATTTTTGGAACAACTTTCGATTGAGAATGAAATAGTTAGATTTGAGTATTCGTCGGATGGATACTTGAATGGTTATGTTGGTCGACGCTAGAAATTCACCAACGGACTTGATGATTCGGTTAGACGATTGTAAGAATCGTGTTATACACGAGAGAGAGAGAACGATAAGGAAATGACTTACGAGTTATGTCGTTAGATTTGGATTCACCTTGCAATTGAGCTTGCGTGAATCAAAACTATGTTCGATGTCACGAGATAGATAAGTTGGGAAATTGGTTAGAAGTTTCCTACTCGATAGGAATCGAACGTAAGGCGCGTCGTAAAGACCTTCGTGTTAAGGCGAATCGTTGCCTTGAGCGCCGTCGCCTCGATATAAAATTTTGGTGTCGGATAGATTGTGGCCTTTGTGCAATGTTAATTTAAAGTTGCGTCGAAAGAATTTGAGCATGGCGTCTAGGTAAGTAACCTAGCGGGCGTAGTCCTGAATGTTGATGCAATTGCAAGTCAACAAAGAAAATCGTATCGAGATAAGTTGCATAGCCAGACTTCAAAAATAGTTGGGTGGCGACTTCGAACGCAAGGCGTTGCGAATGATCATTACGATCGGATGCGCAATGGCTTGATGCAACGCATAGAGTTGATAGTCCATACGAAACGAGAAATACAATTTTGAATCGCGTCGCGTGCAGTGACTCTATTGAATGAATCACGTATGTATCGAATATACGTATGTGATAAAATTTTGAGAACAGTTGCTAAAGATAAGTCCGATCGAGAGTACGAGATGGCAAGCATGGGATTGAAATTTACCTGTCAGCTTTGTTCCAATTTGCTACCACTGGACTTGGTCAAAATACATATATCTTCGGGACGCCTTGAATATAGGTACCGGATGCAAATCGAGTTGTATACAAATTCAAATCGAGCTGCAGGAAAGACTTTGAAATGTTACTGAAAAGCTTGCAAGATAGTGTGAAACTGAACAACATTGGTGTGACGAGATCGTGAAACGATCTATAAAACACTTAGTCGGAGTATTAGTTTTGGTTCGAGGACGAACCTTGTTTTAAGTGGTATATTCTGTAATGCCCGCTCCACACGGCGCATTATGGTGAAGCGTTGACTCAACGAGTCGCGTTGACCGAATGAAATGTATCGATACGAATCGATACGAGTTACGTTGTCCCGAGCAACGCATCGAACTAAGTCGATGCGAAGAGTTTCCTTGCCTTATCCGAAAGAATGGATCGAGTGAATCGATGTGAAGCGCCGGGTTGCCCCGAAGGATGAGTGTATTGAATCGACTCGAAGATTCTAAGAAATCGAATCGACCAAGACGTAAGTCCGAATCGATGCAAGTATTGATTTTAGTTGGTTTCATATGCAGGCTATACGTTTACGCTAAAATGTTAGAGGTCGATCTTTTGCCTTATTCAGTAAGGGGTCCACGAAACCAAATCGACGCCTTGTGACGGGCTGAGACTTAGGCACGGTAAGCCAAATCGGACGTATAATTCAATGAAGCACGAAGTGCTCGAATGGCTAAGTCAGGAGAGTGGTCGTGCAATGAAGTTATGGAATCCAGCCGCATTGGCTCGGCGAAACGACAAGGCGAATCGACTCAAGGTGGGAGGATTGACTCTTTTTTTACTCCTTCATGCGATAAGTCAAATTATATCATTGTATGCTAAAAGTTAACCTATCGACACCACGGGCATGGTCCGATCGGAGATAAATCATAGTGTGAGTCGAACAATAAGTTAGAACAATTGAAATAAAACGTGCATCATATGCACGAGTCGTTATGGAACATCGAAAATTGCAAAGGCGAGCGCCTCGGTGCGTAAGCCGCAAAAACACGGGATAACTGTATTCGGCGAGTGCCTTAGTGCACGAACCATACCGTGCCTTCGCGTACGAGTTAGAAAGGCTAGAACAATGAAAGACAATAGGCGAGCGCCCTAGTGCGCAAGTCCCGAACATTGAATGCTAAGTTATAGAACATGGGAATACGGTCGAAACGTGCATACGTGTACGAGATCATAAAAGATGGCTTCGTTGCAAAAGAATACAGTTGTGGCATGAATGTGGCGGAACTGTCGGATATGACATGGTGCCTCGAAAGGTTTTCGGAACCTTCGGGTCGTTCGATTGACGAGCATTGAGTTGAGGCATGGTGCCATTGAACATTGAAACGAAGTATGAAACGTAAAAACATAGAAAGTTAAAGGAAGAAATGCGAGATGATAAAGTTTGAGTCTCGGACTCAAGACTATGCTTGGTTGTTTGAATAATAAGGACGTTGCATGGTCGAATGGGATGGACTTGAGATTAAATGTGATAATAACTCGTGCACGAGTGTTTCCCCCAAACAGTTAAATGCCGGAGCGCCCCGGAACCGCTTGGCCTAGGAGGAAAATGAATAATCTTTATGGGCGCACATCCTTAAGACGAGTAGCACTCGTTTATAGATAGAGAAAAGCCACAATTGATTGTATGCAGTGGGAATATTTTGGTTGTTGGGACTGCAACACACCCGTTAAATGCCGGGCAACCCGACCAAATTCAAAAAAAGAAGGAGAGAAAAGAAAGTAAGGAACTTCTTTAGTCCATTCCGGCGCGAATACGCCAACGACCCTCATATAGCTAAGGAACGATGGGTTGAAAGTGTAGGCGCGTATGCGTCCCGTACATAGATCCTGCTTAGAGATGCACTTATAACATGACAGGGAAGGAATGGGCGCATTCACCTTGCGTCGGTGCAAGGGCGAGTGCGTCGACTTGGTAAGAAGTCGCGCCACAAATCAAACGAGATTGCTTGTTTTCTTGCTTATTTTAATTCAAATAACATGCTTGCCATGCTAACATGCTTTATGCTTTCGAATATGCCATGGAATCGACCCTAAGGAGAACATAGCAAGATCATAAGCTAACTTGCACGATTCAACATAAATACTAAAATGTCGGTTTGGAAAGAAGGTCTTTGTATCAGTACATGCGAGGACAAACGTACTGATCCCCCACCAGCTTCATGTAGGGTGCAGGGAATGGATGGCTCGTGGCGAAGCTTTGCTTGAACGCGTTGAGGCTTGGAATGTCGAAGCGTATTGAAGCGTGCGATCGCATTGATGCTCGGACTATGCAACAGGATTGATGCTGCCGAGATATATAAGGCATGATGTATGGAACGGTGAAATCCTTTGTGGGCAAGAGAGAACCTAGGTGTTGTAGCCAATCTGGTGTATATTGTTAGGCTATCGAAAACCTTTGAAATCTCAGTTTCAGATATCAATAAAGAGAATTATTTCGTATATTCTGTTTTCCTTTTGTTGTTAATATTGAATCAGAAAATAACCATTTGAGAATTATCATCTTGCCTTGCACGAGCGCAACTCCAGCCTCGTGCGACATCACGCCCCATGCGAGGACGATGATTCAGATGATTCCGGGTCGGGGCGCGACATATGGAACTTGTGAACTTTGTCTCATTGGTAGTGACCAAGACTTTATTTAGTGGACATATAGTTAGATCCTCTAAGTCATTGGCCTTAGTCCTTACTAATGTATGTGGAGTAATGTCAACAGTTGCTCTTCGAGGTTATTCCTATTTTATTACCTTTACTAACAACTGCTCAAGATTTGGATACGTGTACTTAATAAAGTATGAGTATGAATCATTTTGAGAAGTTTGAGTATAGAAATGATATAGAGAAACATACATGAAAGATTATTGTGAGTCTTCGATCATATCGTGGAGGAGAATACTTGTCATGCCCCAGAATCAGAATACTGGCAAGTGAGGATGGACCAGGCCAACTACGTAATACCAAAATACTCCAGTACTCTAAAATAACTATAAGATGTCAAGACATGGGGGTTACTACTACAAGCCAAAAGTTAATCCTAGGTCGAACGAATATAGGTATCTCAATAACAGGCAAATATGCAAAGTACAAGAAGTATGATCATCAGACATAAAATAGTAAAACGTCCCAAACTATATATACATGGATGATCATGAAGCTAGTAATACAAAGTGAAGAACTAGCAAGAGTAATAGTCATACATGATAAGCTCTAGCTATAGTCTATAATACACAAATCATGTTTAGGCCCGTAGGATAAATGTCAAGATCCAAAACACGAGCTAAACACGTGCTCGGAGGCTAAATGCCACAAAAGAATAATGTACATAACTAGTGGGAGAATGAAATAGAAACCCCACTAAGGTACTCTAGTACTCCGGGTAGTCACCGTCAAGTAGATGGTACGGAAGATCCTCTGGGCTCTTTTATTGGATCTGGCCTAACAAAACCAGTGGGGTCAGACCCCCAATAGCAAGTACCACAAAGGAAGCCAAACTATGAAGTAAAACCAGTTAATAACTAACATAGCAATAAATAGAGACAGAAATAAGTAAATACGGATTGAGACTCGTGCACTACCAATGCACTTATCCCGATAATAGAAAAGATAATAAGCAAAACAACATGGGCATAGGGTAAATAACATGTGACATAATGTAAAATGTGGACATATAAGGTAAAAGAAAACATGTGAACATATGAGATAAACTGAACATGTGAGCATGTAAGAGAAATAGTACATGTGAGCACGTAAGATAACTGTGACATATGAGCATGTTAGATACTAGGACATGTGAACATGTAAGATGTAACGCCCCAGTCCCAAAATACGTAGGACTAGAAACGTAGACATGCCAGGTGTATACATACAAAGTATATGGACCTCGTATGGATACATAAGCTGTAAATGCAGTAAACCACAACTAACAAATTTCATCCACAAAATGAAAGAATAAAAGATATCATATAATCAACTATAAAATTGTCATTTGGTACATGTAGTTGGACGGAGACAAATCCACTACCAACTAGGAAAAGAAATACATAACAAAAGAAAGAGTTTGGCGAGCGAAACGAAGACGATCAAAGTGCAATCATCATCGAAGAAATAGAGATGATCATGGCCACGGCTAGAACACCTGCGAAAGACAAAAGCATACACTTGGCGAGATAACCAGGTCCTCAGTGGGACGTAACAAGACACATAATATCATGCCATATAAACTGAATAAATGTTGCTCAATAATAATAAGTAAGATCAGATCATAACATGGTCCAATACACACCTATTGAACTAGCGTACCATCCCCCCAACCAAACAAGGACATGAGATGGTAAACTAATTCACGATGACGTATCTTACCATGCTATGAATCCAATATGGTATTCGAACCCCAACAAGGTTCAATACCTTCTCATCGGAGTAGTAAGCCACACCTACAACCAAACAAGGACAAGATGTGACGAAATAATCCACGACAAGTTATTATTTCAAGCCATGGTCAGATACAAGTACCCAAACCAAAAGTACTCATATCGAACGGATAAGAGCGCCTAACCAAATCTAAGTGGATGCAGTTTCAAGAACAGTTCATGGTCGCATGACTATCGGGTCAAGTCAAGAAAATACCAATACAATACAGTACCTCAATAGCGAGTCACAACACCATATATTATTCCTTAGTATCGAGCGAGTCTATAGCATATAGTCTATCTATCGTTCCTCAGTAGCGAGCGAGTCTACGATAGATAGGGTGGTAGTCAACTTCCAATCATGTTCTTCCCGCCCAATGCCAACTCATAACTGCTAAGACTTCTAGCATGCAACTCTATTAGCAGTTATTTCCTAACGCACGCATTATACGTAATGGTGGCCAGCTAATCACACATGTCCGAGTCCTATATGTGACTCACAACAACGTGGTATAAATGTGTCAAGGCCTATGAATGTAACACATAAAGATGGTCCCTTAAATCTAGGTTTAATGTGTAAGAAAAAAAATACATAGCAGAAAATATAACTGAACAGTAAGTTCTAACAAGTTATGCCATGTATCACAGTTTATTTTGCATAAATAAAATAATGAATAATGCATGAAATATGAGATAAAATAAATAAACAGTAAATGGCAAGGTGTCTTGCCCGGAAGGACGCCTGGTGTGCTGTAATGATGAATGTGGCACGAAATGCGACTTTGCTGTAAAAACTATGCAAGGTGACCTCTGATGGTGGCACGGACAGTTCCATTGGGTCCAGAAGGGTCAAATTAGCTAGGGACGATAGGAGAAAGGATAAAATTGGCGAAGGAATAGAAAAAAAAAATGGACTTAGTCATGGACATAAGGAAAATTAAAGGAAAAATGATTGAATAATATATATACGATTTTAGAAAACTAAATACTTAAAGATATATTTACTAGTAAAAATTTTTGATAAATATTTGAAAACAGAGGAATAAATAAATTTAGGCTAAAACCCAAAGTTTGTATAGCTATACTTATAATAAAAACTAAACTTCATAAACAAGATGTTTTAAATAATTATTCGAAAATATTAATAACTTATTTAGGCCAAAACTATATCTTTGTCAAATAGAATATTTAGATTTAGAAAGCTATATTTTTATCAGTAAGAATATGTTTTTAGGTAAATGTTTCAAGAATCAGTTCAGGCAAAAATATTGTAGGTTTGTGAAACTAATTTTGTTAACAACTATCTATACATATTTTTATTTTGCAAATATAAAACTAGAGAAAAATATATATATATATATTCTTTTGCTACACTTCATTTTTTGAAAAATAGCTTTAACCACTATACTACACTTATAGTTTTAAAATACTAATATTTCTAAAATAATAACTATTCTAATAATAATCATAAATCATAATTTTACTAATCTTAAATTGTTTATACTAATAACAATAAAATAAACTATTAACTAATAATAATAATATATTATTATTAATAATAGAAGTATTAAATTCTCAAATGTTGCAGCATTCCTGCTGCTATAATAATAATATAATAATAATTAACAAAAAGTAAAAAAAAAGTTGTGGTTCTCCTCTTTCGAGGAGACCAACTCTCAAAAAAAGAGATAGAGAGAGAGAGAGAGAGATTTAAAGAGGGGGAGAGAGAGAGGATGAGGGGAGAGAGAGGGTGGTCAGGACGAAGCCTAGAGGAGCGGAGGAGAGAGGAAGGTCGGTCGGGAGAGAAAGGGAGAAGGGGGCAGAGGCTTCGGTGCAGTACGGCGGTGGTGAGGACGCGGGGAGCTGCATCGGAGATGGAAGGAGAAGCGACAGAGGCTGGCTCGCGGTGGAGGCGGAGGTTCAAGCGCGGTCGCGAGAGGGGTCTCGCCGACGGCATAGGGACGGTCGCCGGGACGGGGTTACGGCTGGAGTCCAGGACTGTCTCGTCCAGGCGGGGCTCGAAGAGGGCGACAGCTTGGCGAGGGTATACCAGAGGCGCTGGCTACTTACGCCGGCGGTCGCTGTCCGGCGAGGTAAGCGGTGGCGGAAGCGGTGTGGGTGTGTGTGTGTGTTTATTTGATTTCGTTTTATTTTTTTGGGGTTTCGGGTGGCTTTTGGTCGGGTTGGTTTGGCCGGAGGGGCTCGACCGTGGTTGGTGGGGTGGTGGTCTGGGTGTGATGGTGGTAGGCGTGGTGAAGGTGACAGTGGTGCCGATGTGGCTGTCATGCGTGGCTTTGGCATTTTGGTCGGAGGTTAGATGGGTTGGACGGTGAGTCGGGCTTGGCCATGTAAGGTGGTTCTGTTTGCTTGGTATCCTATCGGAGGAGGCGACAGGGGTGGCGGGTTTGACAGATTGGTGGTGGCAATGGCGGTCGGGACAAGGAATAGTGGCAGTGGTAGTTTGGTGACGGGGTGATGATGCTTGGTTGGTGTTGAGGTCCTGGCCGAAGGGTTGTGGCCGGGGCGATGGTAGGCAGAGGGAGGATGGAGTGGTTTCGGTGATGACGGATGTGGGCTACCACGGTGGTGGTGACAGCGAGTGCTGCGATAGGAGTTTGTGGAAGTCAGGGGATCGGGTGAGTGGAGTGGGTGTTGCTGTAAAGTCGTGGTGGCCACGGTCGTATGGGGATAGTCGGGATGGTTGGGTGGTTCTGGTTATGATGACGGTGGTTGCCTAGTCGGAGGGTTAAGGTCAGGGTCGGCCGGGCGAGGTGAGAATAGGTGGTTGTGATGATAGTCGAGGCGAGGAAGAGGTGGACAGCCGGGAGATGGCCGGTTTAGGTTTAGGTTTTGGAAATTTTGGTTCGTGTCGGGAGTTTGTGTCCAGCATGTCGGACACGAAGGGGTTGATGTATTTGTATCCAATTTTGACATATTGGAAGACACTCGGGGTCGGACCCGAGACCGTCACGGCAGACACGGGAAGGAATGGACACCGACACGATGCACTCACTTTTGTGGTAGAAATTTGTGGAGAAAATAATGTGGAGGCTCCCCTATTTATAGGGTTGAGAGAATCCTAATTGGATAAGGAGTAGTCAATTAAATCCCCAATAGATAATTCATCTATTAATTTAAATCAATTCAATAATTTCAAATCCAAATCCAAATCAATTTAAATCTAATTAAATTCCATCTTTTAGTTTAAAATCAATTAAGATAAATCAAAATTTAAATATAGATATTAATTTACTATTTAAATCAATTCATAAAATCAAATCAAGATTTAAATTGCCATAATAATTTCAAATATATTTTTGAAAAATACTAATAATAATAATTTCGAAAATAATAAATATTTTTAAATATTTTTTTGAATAATAAAATATTAATATTAATAAATTTCGAAAATCAAATTAAATATTAATAGGAACTACTTCAAAAATACCTTTTAAATAATTTAAGATGATTAATAAATAATTTTGAAAATCAATTTGTACATAAATTACATCTTACGTATTTGCATGAGAAGAAGGTACTTTTATGAAACATAGTTTCATAAATTGCCAATAAAATAAACTTGCCTTTTAATAATAATAAAATTAAATAATGTTTTTGAAATCTCGATGCGATGCTTTTCACAACCTTAAGTAAATAAAAGTAATTACTATATATTATTTTGAAACTATAAAATAGAAAAACGTTTTTCTAAAAATATGTACGCTCGCACATATTCGCACTCGTCGAGCAATTATGAAAAAAAATGAAATTTTGCGCATGACGTACAATGCAACTACGTGACGTACAAATACAAAATAGTAATCGTTACCAAAAAAATTTTAAAAAAATATAGTAGAAATTTACGGGTTTTACATAAGATAACTGGGACATATGAGCATGTGACTTAAAAACTATTCCGGAACCCGAGTTACAACCTGTAAACCAAACAAGGACCGGGACTATAACCCTTCTCCTGAACAAAACTTAGTCTCTAATTAATGTACAATATAGGAATCATGTATAACGTGTGAGTACTAAATAGGACGATAAATGACAAGATGACTAAGAAACAATTTCGGAACCCAAGTTACATCCCGTAAACCAAACAAGGACCGGGGTTGTAACCCTTCTCCTGAATAAAACTTAGTTTCTAATTATTTATCGACAAAGTAAAGCGTAGACAGTAATGTACTGAAATAAACAAATACGGACATTGTCTAGACAAAACTAGACTAGACTGGACTCCATACAACAATCACGGCCAAGCAATAAGTACGGCTTTATACATTAGCTAACTAGGGTTATCACAATCCTAATTACTAATATATGCACTTTTGAGAAATCCAATCCAGTAACCTGCCCTACAGACTACCCGACTTATCCAGGCCAAAAGGAAAAAAAGTAATGGTGTATACAACAACCGGGAGACAAATGTATCCAAAGATCTAATAGTGGGTACATCACCCAGGAGACAAATGTACCCTAAAACATATCAAAGGTGCAACACTTAACGGTGCACTGGAATTGTGTTCATCATAACAGA
The DNA here is from genome assembly GCA_029216955.1 of Iris pallida. NCBI lineage: Eukaryota > Viridiplantae > Streptophyta > Magnoliopsida > Asparagales > Iridaceae > Iris > Iris pallida. The sequence continues at coordinate 55,802 of JANAVB010043515.1, read as the reverse complement.
TAGTTCCAAATCCATTTAGATTGGGGCCGGAACAAAGGGCTTGCAGGCAACCGAAAAATTCTCTCCTCCCAATGCATCTAGGTAATCAAGCTAGTTGTTTAGTCCTTAACATTTTCTTGTTGGATTCTGGGTATGGCATTTCGCAGAATCCATCCTAGAGATGATACGCAAGACTGGACTATACAAGAAAGATTACTATAACAGGCCACAACAAGAAAATATAATAAGCTGGAAGCTAGGAGTGCGCTACGACGAGCCACTATAAAGGAAACAGGCAGTGCACCATGACATGGCACTATCATGTAAGCAAGAAAAGACATATACAAGAGTGCACCACGATGGGTCACTATCTAGTAAGCAAGGAAGACATGTAACATGAGTGTGCCGCGACGGGCCACTATCTAGTAAGCAAAGAAGACATGTAAAGAGAGTGCGCCGTAATGGGCCATAACAAGGAAATACTAGACATGGCATAGGATGTAAGCCATAACAAAGAAATACTACCCATGGTGTACCTAGTCCTAGGCCTAATCATTTTTAAAAAATCAAATCAACCTAATTGTGAATGAGCATCCTAATCGCAGGCTTGCAGTAGAACGACTAATATAGGTACTACCACAAGTTTGCATAATTTTACGAAAATGGACCTGCATGGGCCACCATAAAAACTTGTCATGACCCGCTCCCGTCTTTCGGGATACGAGTACGTGGCCAAATCAAGCCTACGCCGCAACATCGGCGGTAGTACGTTGTCTGGACTCAATATAAATCTCAAATACAACAAATATCTCTATTTTGCTCATTCACAACAATTATTTAAATTACAATTCCAATAATACATTCAAAATTTGCATACAGATATAAATCTGCTACATGTGACTATTCTATCTAGAATCTATGGTTGTCCTCCAAGATAGCTCTAACTCCACCCGAAGGAACCCAAAGCAAGAGAGCAAGTCATCGAGAATAGTCATCAAGAATCTGTCAACTGAAAAATGGTTATCCAGTCAGGATTGGAACAAGTACAAGTCTAGCCTTCACAATACAAATACAATATAAAGCAATATAACACTAAACATGTGAATTAATGATCAATGGAAACAATGAACAATATGAACAAGAAATCATGGGATGGAAGAAACTGATAAGGAAAGTAACAAGCATGAAAAGTAAAGAGACTCATATAAACACTTGTAGTGCACGTGTCGTGAGAAGTACAGCGTTCCTACACATGGACGGCTTGGGCAAACGATGAGGTTATAAGGCCCGCTCCCGTAAACGGGAGAGTTGCCAACAATACAATCTGGGCTTTGTCTACGTGCCTAATAATTGTACCCCTCTAATATCCATAGCTCACAATCATGAAAACACGGTCACGAGACAATCACGATATCAATGAGAAAATATGAACAATAGTCAATCACTCAACTCTCGTGTGTGTAACAGTCAAGACACGAAAATAACATGTATAAGTGAAATATAACAATATAAAGTAAATGCACATGAAAGCGTCAACAAGTACTTGCCTCCGTTTGATTTGAAGTTGACTGGCGTGATATGATCATGTCGGCACGAAAATAGTCTCAGAAGTCAAACTACGTAAGATAATTTCAATTGATGAGACGTGCCTCTAAAATAAAAACAAAAAATAAAATATTTTGGAAAATTGTAGAGAAAAATATATGATGTGTACTTTTTTATCAACGTTCCGAAACTTCAAACGGATCGTGATTCTGATTCATGGTTCTCCCGAAATCTCGAAAACACCGAAACATGTCAAATTTCGGACAACTGACACTCCACGAATTTTTCAAAAAATTAGATTAAAATTATTTGAAAATAAATTTTATATTCAGAAAATATACCTCGAGACGGTTTCAAAAAAAATTGTAGGTCAAATGGAGTCCGGAGTTGGAAGTTATGGCCCTTCGAAGTTGGTAAAACATTTGAAAATGAAGGCTGAATTTATGACGAATTTGGGACAATTATGACGAAAAAATAGAGAAATTTTGGAAAAGAATGTATGAGAGATGATTTTATTTTATAGGTTCAATATATATAGATAATGGAAAGCAATTAGTGGATTAGGATATGATTAGAACTCAATCAATAAAGATATGATTAGGATTACCAACTAATTTGGATAGGAATATGATTAGTTCAAATAAGAAATAATCTATCTAATACTAGATATGATTCAAATAGGATTAGAATTTATAATGGACAAGTCTCTCCATAAATTTAAATCAAATAAATTATTTAAATCCAAATTATATAAATTCAAATCCAAATATAAATCCAAATCAAATTCAACATAATAACTTTGAGATAAATTTAATGTTTATCAAAGCAATTTAAATCATATAATAATAGATAAATCGTTAAATCAAATAATATTTCAAATCTAGATTAGGTAATTCTTAATGCCACAATTAGGCACCATAAGTATTTTAAATAATGTTTGATGTTATCAAATAAGGTAAAATATATTTTATAAATCTAAATCTTATTCAAAATAAGTTACTAAATCTTTTTATTGCTCCAAAAATAATCATAATTTTCAAACTATTTTTGAAACCGGTATGTTTTTTGAAAATCCAAACATAATAATAAATAACTTTATAATTTCAATAATAAAATTTCAAGAACAAATATTTATTAAAACTAAATAGTACTTTCAAACCATTAATTACAAACTACATTTTGAAATGCAGAAAAAATAGTAAATATCTTTTACAAAGTTTCAAAAATAAATTACTTTCAAACGCAATAAAATATTAAAAAAAATTGAGAAATAGGGGTTACAAATCTACCCACCTTAGAAAAATTTCGTCCTCAAAATTTAAGGATGACAGGAAAAAATAGGCTTGGTTGGTCAGATGAAAAGATAGAAATTTTTTAAAAGGAATAATGATCAATGAGATAAAAAATAATATTTTGTTTCTTAATAAGAAGATTGATCAAGAAGGATGGAAGAATGTAGTCAATGGATATAGTTCGGAGGAGTATTACCTACATGACATCTAAGTTATCACTCATCAATCTTATAAATTCGTATCCTCAAGAATATTTAAAAAAAATCCTCAAATTCAATCTTTTTTTTAAATCACTAACTCAATTTAATACCGTGTTGTAGCAATCATGAATATCATCTTATCAAATTCACAACCCTTAATCCAACTTGATAAATATCTTCAAAATCTAACTTCACAAAACTTTAAATTCCTCAATTTTATTTTAAATTCAAAATTCAACATTTTCATAATCTCCTCAAAAATTTAAATTCTATAAATTTTCAAATCATACCTCAATTTTATTGATCAAATCAAAATTATTTCCTTTAAAAATTAAATATTCGACCTTATCAATAATTCATCGATCATATAGAAATTTAAACCTCAGAATACCAAAAGCTAAAAATTTCATCTTCAACAGTAACCAAAATATTCAATTTATCAATTGAGAATTATATCAATCTTTGATTAGAGTCACTTATCAAATCACAATTTTAACTTCATCAAATAGGGCATCTCAAAATTCAACGAATATCACCACCTTAATCATGTAGCCTATGTAACAACCTTAACTACCCATACAATCAATTCAAAATAATTCTATGGGTTACCCATGGTGTACGTAGTCCTAGTCCTAATCATTTTTAAAAAATCAAATCAACCTAATTGTGAATGAGCATCCTAATCGCAGGCTTGCAGTAGAACGACTAATATAGGTACTACCACAAGTTCGCATAATTTTGCGAAAATGGACCTGCATGGGCCACCATAAAAACTTGTCACGACCCGCTACCGTTTTTCGGGATACGAGTACGTGGCCAAGTCCAGCCTACGCCGCAGCATCGGCGGTAGTATGCTGTCTGGACTCAATATAAATCTCAAATACAACAAATATCTCTATTTTGCTCATTCACAATAATTACTTAAATTAGAATTCCAATAATACATTCAAAATTTGCATACAGATACAAACCCGCTACATATGACTATTCTATCTAGAATCTATGGTTGTCCTCCAAGATAGCTCTAACTCCACCCGAAGGAACCCAAAGCAAAAGAGCAAGTCATCGAGAATAGTCATCAAGAATCTGTCAACTGAAAAATGGTTAGCCAGTCAGGATTAGAACAAGTACAAGTCTAGCCTTCACAATACAAATACAATATAAAGCAATATAACACTAAACATGAGAATTAATGATCAATGGAAACAATGAACAATATGAACAAGAAATCATGGGATGGAAGAAACTGATAATGAAAGTAACAAGCATGAAAAGTAAAAAGACTCATATAAACACTCGTAGTGCACGTGTCGTGAGAAGTACAACGTTCCTACATATGGACGGCTTGGGCGAACGATAAGGTTATAAGGCCCGCTCCCGTAAACGGGAGAGTTGCCAACAATACAATCTGGGCTTTGTCCACGTGCCTAATAATTGTACCCCTCTAATATACATAGCTCACAATCATGAAAACACGGTCACAAGAACAATCACGATATCAATAAGAAAACATGAACAATAGTCAATCACTCAACTCTCGTGTGTGTAACAATCAAGACATGAAAATAACATGTATAAGTGAAATATAACAATATAAAGTAAATGCACATGAAAGCGTCAACAAGTACTTGCCTCTGTTTGATTTGAAGGTGACTGGCGTGATATGATCATGTCGGTACGAAAATAGTCTCAGAAGTCAAACTACGCAAGATGATTTCAATTGATGAGACGTGCATCTAAAATAAAAACAAAAAATAAAATATTTTGGAAAATTGTAGAGAAAAATATATGATGTGTACTTTTTTATCAACGTTCTGAAACTTCAAACGGATCGTGATTCTGATTCCTGGTTCTCCCGAAATCTCAAAAACACCGAAACGTGTCAAATTTCGGACAACTGACACTCCACGAATTTTTCAGAAAATTAGATTAAAATTATTTGAAAATAAATTTTATATTCAGAAAATATACCTCGAGACGGTTACAAAAAAAAAAGTTGAGGTCAAATGGAGTCCGGAGTTGGAAGTTATGGCCCTTCGAAGTTGGTAAAACATTTGAAAAGGAAGGCTGAATTTATGACGAATTTGGGGCAATTATGACGAAAAAATGGAGAAATTTTGGAAAAGAAGGTATGAGAGATGATTTTATTTTATAGGTTCAATATATATAGATAATGGAAAGCAATTAGTGGATTAGGATATGATTAGAACTCAATCAATAAAGATATGATTAGGATTACCAACTAATTTGGATAGGAATATGATTAGTTCAAATAAGAAATAATCTATCTAATACTAGATATGATTCAAATAGGATTAGAATTTATAACAGACAAGTCTCTCCATAAATTTAAATCAAATAAATTATTTAAATCTAAATCATATAAATTCAAATCCAAATATAAATCCAAATCAAATTCAACATAATAACTTTGAGATAAATTTAATGTTTATCAAAGCAATTTAAATCATATAATAATAGATAAATCGTTAAATCAAATAATATTTCAAATCTAGATTAGGTAATTCTTAATGCCACAATTAGTCACCATAAGTATTTTAAATAATGTTTGATGTTTTCAAATAAGGTAAAATATATTTTATAAAGCTAAATCTTATCAAAATAAGTTACTAAATCTTTTTATTGCTCCAAAAATAATCATGATTTTTAAACTATTTTCGAAACCGATATTTTTTTTGAAAATCCAAACATAATAATAAATAACTTTATAATTTCAATAATAAAATTTCAAGAACAAATATTTATTAAAACTAAATAGTACTTTCAAACCGTTAATTACAAACTACATTTTGAAATGCAGAAAAAATAGTAAATATCTTTTACAAAGTTTCAAAAATAAATTACTTTCAAACGCAATAAAATAAATTTAAAAATAAATTGAGAAACAGGGGTTACACACACTGTTCATCTTTCCCAACCAGCATAAAAATGCATGGTTGAACCCATGAACTTCAAAAGTCCATAACTTCTTCAAAACAAGTCGAAATCTAATTTTTCAAAGGTCAAAATTGGGTAGAACAAGATTTCCTACAACATGAAGCAACTAGTTTTCAAAAATAACAAATTTTAGTAGATCAAAACCAATAAAATGAGAAAAGATGAAAATATATATATCTACAAAAATATAACCATCAAAACCGAAAACTTAAAGTTCTAATCAGCCTTAGAATCATGCAAGAAAGAGAATAGAACAAACAAAAAATAATTTTCTGAAGATTTGACAAGATGTACTTGCCTGGGGTTAAGCTCCAAGTGGAAGAGAAGAGAAGAAGAAATGAAGAGAGAGAGAGAGGAGTTGGTTTTTATACAAAACCCTTTCATCTCAACCCCAAATCAAACCAAGCAAGCCAAGCCAAATTGAACCAAACCAAATTAAACCATGTCAAGATTAAACCAAGGCAAGGCTAAGAAAGACAAGTCAAAACACGGGTCACCTGACAAATGTCAAAAATTCGTATACGTACACCGAAAATACGTATAACGAAAAATGGGAGTGACAGGTATGTCGTCGTTATACACTAGTATACTGGCGGTATGCCGATCAAGGAAAAAATCTATAAGTTGAAAAAAAAATTATACATTTTGAAAACCAAGAAAATACGAAATATAGTACATAAATATGTATCCGTATATAAATACCGATATTGTGAGATGAGTCTCACAACTCTCCCATCCTTAGAAAAATTCCATCCTTGGAATTTCCTAAAGCTAGTCAAGCATGATAATCAAAACAAAAGCTCAAGAAAACACAACTATCTCAATAAAACAAGCATGGCATATAAGTAAAAGAAGGCAACAGTAATATAAATAAATACGTAAGCAGTAAATGAAGGCAATAGTAATATAAATAAATGTGTAAGCAATAACATAACCACAATCAAGAAGGGCTGGAGGCATATGAATAAATATGTCTCCTGAGTCAGTTGAGTAGGGACCCGCCCTTGCTGGCCTATTCTGACTCCCAAAGTAGATAGGGGTCAAGTATCAAAGTAAGACGGTACCAATAACTTAGTCCAAGACATTACTCTACCTAGGACATATATTCGAAGTCGAGACACGTAATAGATATCATGTATCTCAAGATATGAAGACAGAAGAGTGGGACGAGAAACTATCATTCACTCACCGAATAAGTCAAGCCGACCATTGTACTCCTGATATCGGTAGAATGCAAGGCCGTCGATAAGAACCCAGATGTACTGCCAATACATGGCCGGCTACTGAAGGATAAATCAAAAGGCCGGCATAACTAAAAGAAGACCATAAAGATGGTACCTGAGACTCCCTAGGTACTACCATCATACAGATACTAGAGCTGCCCCTGAAACTGCGTATACAACTGTGCTCTGTACTGTCTAACCCTCTGAGCTTGCCATAGAGAAGGATACTATGCCAATGGTTGAACATCTAGTATTGGACCTAACTGCTCATCTATTATTGGGGTTGATGACTGATGCGACTAAAAGGACTGAAGTGGTACATCTGGTGTAGTCGGTCATTCTCGAGACGTCGGATAAGGATAAGTGCTAACTGAAGATCCTCCGCTCCACAACGGTAGCATCGTCTATTGGCGGCCCGACAAATTGATATGAGATGCGCTATCTTGCCATAATAGGTACATGCTTCTTGTTCTACCTGATACTGCTGGTCTCTCTGCCACTGAGCCTAGGCCTGCATATACTGCTGAGACCCCTCCTGCTGGAATGTATGGAACTGCGTCGATAAAGGCCTCTGAGCTCGGTTCTATTGAACTGGTGTTGGTACCCCGAACTGGATGACTGTGGCTAAAAGGATGAAGATCCAGCTGAACTCCTCCGGGGATAAATCCATATCATGTGGTGTGGTAATTCGCATGACAAAAATAGAAAGTTGGCTCTTTGGCAAGTAAGATGAGTGTGCCCTTCCCTTCCACAGAAGGAACATACAAATGGCAACTCCTGGTACTGGTGTGGATATTTGTATGCTGGTACCGGTGAGTTATGTCGAGATTAAAAGCCTGACACGGGTGCATGGTACCTCTTACCACCCTCAGTTCTGGATGTGGTCCTCCTGGCTATATGCTCGCGCCTTCGTACAGCCTCTACGGTAGGTCGGGCTCGATGTGCTAACTGACTAGATGACTGGTGCTGCCTGGCACTAATCTGTACCCCTTCTGGCTGCAAGTCCTTGCCTTGAAATACCTCTGGAATTCCTTGCCTACTACGCTCTATCAATATTTGGATACTCTGCTAGAGAACGAGATCTCGTTGTTGTTGTGACTCCATCATATCCTTCATGATTCCTAGGAATGCATGCACATCGAGATGATCTGATACTACCTCTGCTCGGACTATTGACTGTAATGGTGATACAGGATGCCATGACTCTGGCGATGTCTTGTCTGGATGATGATCTATCACTAGTACTGATTGATGAGACTCTGGACGAACTAGAAATACTAACTGCACGGGCATAGCTGGCTGAATGAGATGGATGAATATCATTACCCTCGGGTCGACCCTTGACCATGCTTCTAAATATTGAGACTGATCCTCCAAAACTGGCCTAACAGAAGATTGCTGACCTGTTATCGACAGGATTAAGAACAGTGCCCCTAAAAGTTAAAGGACACAAGGATCAAATCGAGAGAACAGGAAGGATCAATGATCAAGACAGATATCAGTTCAAAGGATCAGAGATATAGAATAAAACGAAAGATATCAATAAAGGAGAATTGTGACTGAGATATCTAAATATAAGTAACCCCCACATAGCTGATAAATTAGACTTGCATGGGCCACCACTAGAACCTATGTTACGTCCCAGAACCAGAATACTAGCAAATAGGGACGGACCAGGCCAGGTACATAATACCAAAGTACTCCAGTACTCTGAAAGAACGTATAAGCTGTCAAGACATGCGGGTTACTACTACAAGCCAACAGTCAATCCTAGGTCGAATGATCCTAGGTATCTCAATCACAGGTAAATATGTAAAGTACAAGAAGTATGATCACCAGACATAAAAATAGTAAAGCGTCCCAAACTATATATACATGGATGATCATGAAGCTAGTAATACAAAGTGAAGAACTAGCAAGAGTACTAGTCATACATGATAAGCTCTAGCTATAGTCTAGAATACGCAAATCATGTTTAGGCCCGTAGGCTAAATGTCAAAATCTAAAATATAAGCTAAACACGTGTACGGAGGCTAAATGCCTCAAAAGAATAATATACATAACTAGTGGGAGAATGAAATAGAAAACCTACTAAGGTACTCTGGTGCTCCGGGTAGTCACCGTCGAGTAGATGGTACGGAAGATCCTCTTGGCTCCTCTATCAGATCTGGCCAAACAAAACCAGTAGGGTCAGACCCCCAATAGCAAGTACCACAAAGAAAGCCAAACTATGAACTAAAATCAGTTAATAACTAACATAGCAATGGATTGAGACAGAAATAAGTAAATACGGATCGAGACTCGTGCACTACCAATGCACTCATCCCGATAATAAAAAAGACAATAAGCAAAACAACATGGAGCGTAGGGTAAATAACATGTGATATAATGTAAACTGTAGACATGTAAGGTAAAAGAAAACATGTGAACATGTGAGATAAACTGAACATGTGAGCATGTAAGAGAAATGGTACATATGAGCATGTAAGATAACTAGGACATGTGAGCATGCTAGATACTGGGACACGTGAGCATGTAAGATAATTGGGACATGTGAGCATATGACTAAGAAACAATTCTGGAACCTGAGTTACAACAGTAAACCAAACAAAGACCGAAGATGTAACCCTTCTCCTGAATAGAACTTAGTCTCTAATTAATATACAACATAGGATCATGTATAGCGTGTGAGTACCAAATAGGATGACAAATGATAAGATGACTAAGAAACAATTTCGGAACCCAAGTTACAACCTGTAAACCAAACAAGGACTGGGGTTGTAACCCTTCTCCTGAACAGAACTTAGTTTCTAATCATTTATCGACAAAAGTAAATCATAAACAATAATGTATTGAAATAAACAAATACGGACACTGCCTAGACAAAACTAGACTAGACGGCACTCCATACAACAATCACGACCAAGCAATGAGTACGGTTTTATATATTAGCTAACTAGGGTTATCATAATCCTAATTACTAACATACGCACTTTTGAGAAATCCAATCCAGTTACCTGCCCTGCAGACTACCCGACTTATCCAGGCCAAAAAGAAAAGAAAGTAATGGTGGATACATCGCCAGGGAGATAAATGTATCCTAAGATCTAATAGTGGGTACATCACCCAGGAGAAAAATGTACCCTAAAACATATAAAAGGTGTAACATTCGACGGCGCGTTGGAAGTGTGCTCATCATAACAGATAGCTCCAAATCTATTCAGGTTGGGGCCAGGACAAAGGGCTTGCATGCAACCGAAAAATTCTTCCCTCTCAATGCATCTAGGTAATCAATCTAGTTGTTTAGTCCTTAACGTTTTCTTATTGGATTCTGGGTAAGATGTACATGCCTAGGGTTAAGCTCCAAGTGGAAGAGAAGAGAAAAGGAAATGAAGAGAGAGAGGAGTTGGTTTTTATACAAAACCCTTTCATCTCAACCCCAAACCAAACCAAGCAAGCCAAGCCAAATTGAACCAAACTAAATTAAGCCATGTCAAGATTAAACCAAGGCAAGGCTAAAAAAGACAAGTCAAAACATGGGTCACCTGACAAATGTTAGAAATCCGTATATGTACACCAAACATACGTATAACAAAAAACGGAAGTGACGGTATGTCGTCGGTATACACTGGTATACATAAGCTATACTTTTACTGACTATCTTAAATAGAATGGGGTTCTCTAACACCACAATTGAATGATGTGTTTAAATAGAGAAATCCAATATTATTGGATATGTTGAGGTCCATGATGAGTCTCACAAACATCTAACGTCTTTATGAGGATATTCTATAGAAAGTGGTACTTGTTTATTGAATCGTGTTCCGTCCAAGACTGAAGATAAGATTTTATATGAGACATCAACTGCCAAGAAACCTAGTATTAAGCATGTTAATATTTAAAGTTGCCATGCTTATGTCAAGATATATGACAGTAAAAAATCGGATGGAAGATCTGATAAATGTTGTTTTATAGAGTACCCAAAAGAAACTACATGTACTACTTCTATCTTCCTATGAAAAAAAAAAGTTTGTTGTTTCAATGCGTGTTGTCTTCCTTGTGAAAGAGTTTCTAGAAGAAGAGAATAGTCGGAGTATAGTAACTCTTGGAGAAGTTCAATAACCAAAAAGACTTGAGAATTAGAACCAAAATCTAAATTGTGTTGGGAACGAAATACGAAAATTGTTCCCCTTAAAAAAAGAGACTGAGAGAGAACCGAAGAAAGCACACAAAAGTAAATAGTCAAAATCACACAGAAAGCCAAACACAAACACACAACAATTTTTGAAGTGAAAAACCCTTACGAAAAAAACTACGGGATGGTCGGAGTCCAACCATGAAAAGTCTCTACCAATGAAATAAAAAATTACATCGACTCCTTACGAGCTTCTCACCGATCCAAAATTCATCACCACAACTACTTAAAAGAAAAAAAAATCTGATTACAGACTTTGAAGACTAAGAGATGTCGAGAAAAATTATACAAAATGATCTTTAGCCAATCCCTATTCTCTCCCAGAAGTTGTAACCTTTGATATCTTTATTCATTAACATGCATGCATCAACCTTTTATAAACCTTTGCTTGAATTAGGGTTACCATATATTAGAAATCTATATACGGAAGCCTTATATATATATATATATATATATATATATATATTTTAATATATATATATATATATATATATATATATAAATATATATATATATATATATATATAAGTCTAATATATATATATATATATATATATATATATATATATATATATATATCATATATTTAATAATATATATATATATCATATATTTAATAAAAATTCAATCATAGTTGGTTTGCCATAAATTGGAAGTCCAATTATATGAAAAGTCATTATATAAAAGATTCAATCATAAAAATATGGTCAAAGTCAAATACGAAAATACAAGAATATATTTATTTACCATATATATTTTAATATACGCCAATCGATGCACTCTCCGAGCTTCTCTGGCATATGGATGGCGCTCGTCATACTCCAGAGTATTTTTTACATAGGTTGGGAACCCCACCTAACTCCAACAAATCTTCCTCTTTCCAACTAGATGGAGGAGCTCGTCATACCAATACAATACTCACATTTTTCTATAGTAGAACCTTCATGAGCATGTCCCCTCCATTGTCATCAGTATGAACCTTCTCAAGCGCCTCATCCTTCGCCTCAACCACATCAGGTATCCAATGATATCGTGCCTCAACGTGCTTTAACCATCTATCAAATATCTGATTCTCTACAAGGTGGATAGCACTCTGGCTATTGTAAAGCAAAATGTACTGCTCTTGTTTTAGTCTAATTTTTTATAATAGCTTTTTCATCCACAGCAACTCCTTACAAGCCTCCGTTGCAGCAATGTCTTGGTCAAAATTTACTGGAATGGGTTGGTATAAAGTGATTTCATTCATCGCATATCATAGGTGTCGAAGAGATAAGTTATGGAAAAAAATTATGGACCAAGAGATGAAAAGTTATAGTATGTGTAGGAATACTCTTTATAGAATTAGATTTGAAGACAAGGCATGATTAGGTTGGTGTATAGAAAATTTTAAGTCATAATGGTTGGTATGTGTGAGGGATGGTGTTTGATATTATGTAAAGGCATGTGGGGGCTTATTTGGGTGAGATACAAATATCATGGGTGTTGTGTGTCTTATATGAATCATGGGTATCCAATTTGTTTGAGGGAACTAGGTTGATATTGCATGGTTAAATTCAAGTGGAATGAGAATGGGCATCTAGTATTTATTGTAAGTGAAAATTTGTCATGAATGTTACATAATTAAAATACAACACATGAAGTTGTATTTGAATGAGACATGTATGTCGAGCATATAGAGTGGCTTGTCTAGATCTTGAGTATGAGATTTGTTGGGAGGAAAAGGCTAGTGTAGTACTCTAAATATCAAAGTCACGGTAGAGGGCATCAAATGATCTGAATAGAAAATGGAAGTTATGAATCACTGAGTTATTACCCTATTCGGAACCAATTTATTCCAACTACTGGTTAATCCAAGGGAACCCTAAAACTTTATAGGGGACTTACAATCCATGCACCTTGGCAAATTTCATTCTCGAAGTTTGTTTGCCATTGAAAAAGTAAGAACTTTTACTTTTAACAAACAAATGAAAAGTTCAACTTTGATCCTCAACATGATCTTTTTAGTACAATTCTTTTTCTAAGGACGTGTGACGATGGAGATCGAATACTACTTCTGATTCTTTTACTTCATTGACGATCCGATGATGATTGAGAGAAAATTGTAAGTCTTTTTGTTTGGTTGCAAGGGGACGACTCGGCTCTCTGAAGTATGCTCTAACTCTCAGAATGTCTGGGGTTTAAAATGAAGGAATGATCCTTCTATTTTTAGTTGAGGGAAAAAACTAACCCATGCACGTATGTGTACGCACACATGGGCTTTCTGGCACGCAGGAGCATTGTGCGCCTGAGTCTGAACTATATTCTGTTACAACTACGTTGTTAAGCTGTAGAGGAGCGAACACATGGCGATTATTGAGATTTAGCCATTGTTGAGATCTTGGGTGGTTGACACCCGTTCGTGACTAGAATTGATTCAATAACATATGGCACGTATGCATTTCCCAAAGATCTTGGTCTGTTGGAGAGAGAGAGATTCCCACTCCATAGGAAATTGATGTTCCATATTGATTTGGCTTATGAATATGATCTGTGTGTATTAAAACTTTGGCGTAGGGTAAATCCCTATGCCAGGAAGAACTTAGCATTGTGGAATGCCTTGGCATTGGGGAGTTCTAATCCATGTGGCATTTGCACAGCTGTCTTTGACAAAACTTTAATCATTATGATTATATAAGCTGTCAGCTCGGACTTTAAAGCATTTTTTACTTTTAGCGATGAGCGCTTGGCTATGACTAATTTACCCTACGCTACATACTAATACAGAACTGGGCGTATCAGTTTATAAGGAGTGTGGCCCCTCGGGTTTTGTGTTACCATCATCCGCACCAAACTCGAGACACGCCCGAGTCGACTGTTGTTGTCTGACAGATTTTGTCTGTAGAGCATTAAATGCCCTTCGTTGAAGGAGCATGTAGGTGTGGTGCTCCATTAGCGTAGCAACTTGAAGCTCCTAAGTCATTTTAGAGGCACATGGATCTTTGAGCGCAGGTCTTTTTGGCGCATGTGATGAGTTGTGTAGGATTTGTCAGGCGCATGGTTTTATGCATATTTATATGCTTCTCTAAGAGCCCTTCAAAGTTTTCAAACTTGGTCAAGTTTGAAATACTTTGAATAAGAAGCATGGCGTGGGAGTATTTTGGCGTATGACTTTCCTAATGACCACCTGTTTTGGACAGCCTGTCAAATCAACTTTGGGACTAGAGTGCCTTGATTTGGTTTTATCCCGAGTTGGCGGTATTCGACTTCTATCGGCTTACGCATGATTACAGCCTATAAATAGGTGTCACGACCCACACCCAATTATTTGGGCACAGGTACATAGGCCACGCCCAGCCTACGCCGCAGTATCGGTGGTAAAATGTTTTCACGACCCGCACCCAGTGTAAGGTCACAAAAAGTGGGTACGTCCATCCTACGTCGTAGTATCGGCGGTATAATGTTGTCCTAGGTCACAACATCTAACATAATGTGAATATGCTCCGTAAGGAGAACAATATATAGAGCACAACTCAATCACCATATCTAAGATGGAATAGAAGATAAGATAATCTCAAAAGAGAGTCACAAATATGAATAATAAGTCTCGGTGTAAACTATACTATAAACAATATCTCAATACAATCTCAAATGTCTCAAGAACTAGATAATAAGAAAAGTCTTGACTAAGCTAATGGCAAGTCCTTAGCGACTACTGGATCCTCCTGAGGGTCCAGGTCACCTGTGTCAAGTAGGCCTGCTCCATAGTAAGTATCGCAGCAATCCTCATCATCTGTAATATTTTCAACAGGTCCAGTCAGGACAGGAAAGAATACATATCTCTTACACAGTTCAAAGCATATAAGGAAAATATAAACAAGCTATAGAATAATATACATGAAACTCTGTAAAGAAATAGTAGAGAGACTGTAAAAAGAAGAACATGATATAGTGAAAATAGATATACATGATATAGATAAGAAAACTGAACTAACTACGTGATTCAGAGCATATATTTGGTTATGTAAACAGGCTTACGTTATACATGACTTAAATCTAATTTGGAGTTGTACATGATAATGGTGTAGATCACATAACCAAATAAATACTCCCCATGTCCCAATCAGTACACAAGGATCTGTCCAGGTTATGTTATTGCACATGAAAGGTAGTGTCTTATATGGAGGATCAGTCCATATGAAACAACTATTTTATACATGAAAGGCTCACATGACCATGAGTGTACATGAATTTCATATGAGTATACATGAATAAATACGAAATAAAAAGTAGACGATACACATGATAAAGTATATGAGCACAATACACCCGATGTATCCGAGGGAATAACATTGCATGAAAAGATCCATATAGTACTAATCCATGATAACATCATGACAGCATCAAGTAAACTAGTCTATAACAAGTAAATATGTCCAAGCAAGAATGAAACGGTCAGAGAATGTACTCGCCTGATAATCCAAGCTGCTGATGAGGAAGTGTAACTGAACTGGAGTGATATAATCCTATTTAAAATAACCATAAGTCACAACAAAGTCTAAAATATCATAAGAAAGGTCTACAATGCAATTCTACATGATTCTAGGTCTTTCTAGGTCAAAGTCAACCTTGGTCAACTCTGGTCAAACTTGGTCAACTATAAGTCAACTAGTCGGTTTACTAATTTTTAGGTCAAGCACAAGTTTTCAGGTCATTCTAAGTTCGTTTGAGTCGATTTGGATCAAGTTTGACCCAAAGTTGACTTTTGTCAACTTAGTCAACTTGTCGGTCGACTCGGCCATTCTAGGCTCATTGGGTCAATCCTAAATTGTCTCAATACTCCCTATGTTACATTCACAAGCAAACAAATACATATAGATATATATTCATTCTTTCAAGTAATATATATATATATATATATATATATTAAACCCGAACTTTATTGAAGAAATAGGCGCAAAATGCCGAAGCCTATACAAGTAAGCGCGTTCAACGCAACAAAAGGGACAGGAAACAAACCGCGCTGGACGCACACAAAATTATAATGGGCCACAATAGCGGCCGCAAAAGGAGAAGCGGGGAGCCCGGCTAGAGGCCTAAGGAAGGGCCTCCCAAAGAGATTTGGGGGCATGAGAGCAGCGCCTCCTGGCTTTGAGAATTTGTCTGATGACCTCTCTGAACAATTGTGGAGGGGGAAGTTGTCTGCCTTCGTATCTGAATTTGTCTCTATTTTTCCATAACACACAGATACCAGCGGCTACAACGATATAATGTCCGTGGGAGCCACTCCAGCTGGCCATAAGATCGTGGAAGCCCCCAGTCGAGGGGACAAGACTTAGTCTATTGTGTAGATGGAACCAAATATGATTTGCCAACTCTCCCGAAAGGAGGACGTGCTCTACTGATTTGAAGATTGCTCCACGCAGCAGTGGCATCTGGACGTGAGGCTAAATCCAATGGATCGGAGGTGATCGTCCGTCGGGAGCTTTCTTCGTAAAGCTCGCCAGATAAGGATAGACCATTTGATGGGAATGCAAAACTGCCAGAATTTAGCACACGTGATATTCGGCACGCCTCTACCTCTAGCCACAAGTCTGGCGGAGGCCAGCGTGAAGGTCCCCCCCGTGTTAGGGGACCAAATCCACGTGTCTGGCATGTCAGTGACCCGAAGATCTGCTGCAAGAATACCGTCGGCCGCGAACTGACCAAGCCAATCTCTAATATTCCTCCAATTCCATACGGAGCTGCCCTCCCATAGGTCCCTGATAATGCATCCCTGAGGGGTTCTACCGTTGGGCCGTATATTGTTATCTCTTAACCAACGTTCCTGGCAGGCTGATGTGTCACTCTCCGTTCCCAGAATGTGTATTTTTTACACATGTACAACTCATATATATTTATTTAATATTTATCATGTATTATCATGTATTTAAATTTCTATAATTTCATGTTAATTAATTATCTGCTCTTTAATTTTCATGTTAATTAATTTCCTGTAATTTTTATTCCTGTATTTTATTTCTGCATTTTATTTCCTGCTGTTATTCCCTGCTTTTAGTCTTGCTTTTGGTTCGGCCTAGATTGGGTTTTTTCTCGGGTTCATGGTGGTTCACATGAACCGAACCCCTACCTACCACCCCTTCCATATTTAAAGCCCCCATCTCCTTCTCTCTCTTCATAACTCTCATTCTTCACCATTACTTCTTCTTCTTCTTCCTCATCACTCTCTCCACCAACCAACAGCAGGCAAGTACATCTTGCTTCTTGCTTCCCACTTGGAGAACCATTTTTTGGTTCATTTGTCTTCCTCTCATGATCCTGAGAGAGTTTAGTACTTAGCATTTTTGATTTCTTTGGCTTGTTTCTTCTAGATCTAAGTTGTTGCATTCTCGGTTGTTCATGGGTTTTGATCTCCCAACCTGGCGTGTATTCTCGGTTGTCCATGGGTTCTGAACCATGGGAACTTCATTTCTGGCTTGGAACGAAGGTTCAGTCACGCACACGTCTTTACGTGTCTGCATGAATTTTTAGTCACGCACACGTCTTTACGTGTCTGTGTGAATTTTTAGTCACGCACACGTCTTTACGTGTCTGCGTGAATTTTGAGTCACGCTCACGTTCTTACATGAGTGCGTGAATTTTTAGTCACGCACACGTTCTTACGTACGTGCGTGAATTTTTAGTCACGCACACGTTCTTGTGTGTCAGCGTGACATTTTAGTTACGCACACGTCTTTGCGTGCGTGCGTGGATTTCTTATCATTTTTCCACGCTCACTTTCCACGCTCACTTTTCACGCTCACGCTGTGCGTGCGTGAATTTCCTATCATGCTCACGCTGTGCGTGCCAACGTGAACCACTTTTCACGCTCACGCTGTTTATACGCTCACTCCTTCTTACTTAACTTGGCATACTTTTTACGCGTACGATTCTTGCGTGACTTGTTGGCCTTAGCATAGACTTGTTGGCGTGACTTCTTGACCTGGGTGTTTTATTTGTTCTATAATTTATTCATTTAATGGTGGCATGATAATTCTTCTATTATATCCTCACGCTTTTTTTTATGAACTCGATAATCTTAACATGTTAATATTTTTGATACATATGGTTGTGTAGAACGTGCCTTGTGTCTTGATTGGTTTATGGATACCCAGTAAGACTGGAACTTGACCTTGAGAGTTATAGACTCGACCCATTTAATACTAATTGACTTTCATGCCTTGTCACCATTGATGACGATGGTTATCTTGACTAAATTGATCATGCGTTCCTAGTTGGAACTAAGAGACTCGCTAGTCGTCTTATTGAATTGAATGAATGAGACACGTTCATGATATGAACTATTGTAATCGACTGGCTGATCCCGAATATTGACATACAGGCACATGCAGGCTTCAAACTATTTATTTATTTATTTATTTATTTTACAAAAGAAGCATGTGTACTTTATGGTCAAGGCATGATTATTCCGTGGTTAGTTTGGATTGTTGCATTACGCTATGTAAAACCTGCAACGTAACCGTACTGGTATCGTTGTAGAGTTGTGCATATCGTACCCCGTACGGAAGTACTCATTTGAATGACCATGATCCACGGCATGGAATTTCACTCAACGTAGGGACCATTAAGTTAAATAAAATAATGATTGCATGGAGAGAATGGATCTCCGAGTTCTTACATGGCAGCCCTCTTGGGACTAGTAGTGCCCGACAGGCCGGCTGGTTCCCACAGATATTGTAAACCAGCCACACGGGCAGGGAGCGGTATCTGCTTATATTATTATTGTATATTGATGACGGGCGTCCCGCTGGGACTCGTCTAATTCATGATTGGCGCAATTGATTGACTGGATAGACTAGCCTTGCTCGCACATAGTAAGAACTGAGGAACCCCTAATTGCATAATTCCAGGATAACTTGGGACTCACAATAGCAAGCCGTAGGAGTTGATTGGCCGTTCAAGATGATTTGTTTGTGTACTGTACCTACTCTGTTGCCTAACTGAGATGATCAGAATGTCAGGAAATGACGGGCCAACTTCTGTCCTTGTTTGGTTGGAAGGTTGGTTCGAAGTGTCGTGATGTTATGTGAATCCTAGTGGAAAGCAGAGATATATTATTATATTCTTTTACTTACTGGTTTAATCCTTCATATCGTGCTTCCTTGTGGTACTTGCTATTAGAGGTCTAACCTCTCTGGTTTTGCATGGCCAGATTTAGAGCCGGTTCCCGAGGACTCAGCTTACTTCCACCTCCAAGATGGTCAATACTAGGGGAATGATTGCAGGAGGACTCGAATGGGTTCCTTACTCCACCACTTGTTTTGTTATTTACTTTATACTTAGCCGTTTGGCACCGACATGTTAGTCGGATAGTCTTGTACTTGCTTTTACATAATTGTAACTAAGTCAGACTGCAGCTGATAACAATTGTGTATATGTTACTATATCGTCTGGCTATGTTTTGTAAAGCCAGATCTCAAGAACATTTTGACTAAACGTTTGGGATGCCTTACTGCTTTATCTTACATGTTCTCTATTTTTACTTCTTGTTTGAATAATTGAGACAATAGATGTGAAGTGACCATAGTAAGACTTTCATGTAGTATGCACCCCCTCGTCTGGTTAGACAGCATTGATCGTATTATACGGTATTCTTCTATCCGTAATACGTAGCTGGCTGAGTCATTCCCCCGCTCTCCAGTATTCTGGTTCTGGGACGTGACAAGGTTTTAATGGTGGCCAATACAGGTCTGATTTCAGACTTATGGGGTGTTTTGATTTATAGGATGTCTCAATCACATGTGTCCCTCCTTGATCTCATGATTCGTTGTTCTCAACCCTTGCTTGACATTCCGGTATCCTTTGACTTCATTGATCCTTCATGTCCAGTTGTTTGATTGTTCTCTTGTCCCTTCTCTTAGGGGCACTTCGTCCGCATTGGTCAGAGCTGGGCAGCAGCAACAAGGGCCAGTCTCACCTCAGAAGGCTATCCAAGAAGAAGTGATAGTAGAAGCAGCAGCTGAACCGCAGTATCTGTCACGCCCCAGAACCAGAATACTGGAGAGCGGGGGCAGACATAGCCAGCTACGTATATTGAAATAGAATACATCTCAACTATACGGTCACGGCTGTCTAGATATGAGGGTTTACTACAAGCCAACAGTCTCTTAAGGTCAAGCCTATTGTCTCAATCTCAAGCAAATAATATAATTACAAGATGTTTGACCACCAAATATACAATAAAAGGCGTCCCAAATATTACATATCAGCTGATCATGAAGCTAGTCGTACAAAATGCGAGGACTAGCAAGAGTTAAGTCATACATGATCAACCCTAGGATTTGTTAATCATGTTTACAGCCCGTAGGCAGACAGTAAGTAAAGTGCATCGAGCTAACAGGTGCTCGTCGGCTAAACGCCTCAAAAGAATAACTTTACAATAAAGTGAGCGAAACAAAATAGAAAACCCACTCGTAGCCCGAGTTCCTTCTAGTCGCCACCATCGGGCTGGAAGCTTGGTAGATCCTCGGGAGCTGCTCCAAAATCTGGCCACACAAAACCAGCTGGGTCAACCCCAGAAAGAGCAAGTGCCACAAGGGGGCCATGAAATAAGAACAAAAGCCAGCAATCAGCACAAGAAAATCTAATATTAAAACTAGAATTTACGAAAATATGGCAGGGTGATATACGACGAGATAACCATGGGACTATTCCGATAACCAGGTTACAACCCGTAAACCAAACAAGGACCGGGGTTGTAACCCTTCATCTGAACAGAGCTTGGTTTCCCATCATTTATCGGCAAGATAAGTAATGTAAGTAATCAAGACAGGGAGCGATCTTGTACTGGATCAAGACATGGTTAAACTGGTTATACCTCATTCAATCAATCACGGCCAAGCAGATACTACGGCTTACTACTTTAACTAACTAGGGTTATCACAGGCCTAATTACTAATAAGATGCGGTGAGATTGTTCCACAGCCACAAGCCCTGCAGACCATCCAGGTTACCCAGGACGAAAGATTAGGGTTGAATTCAGGTGGGTACATCGTCCAGGAGACACATGTACCCTTAGGTGACTTAGAGGGTGCAACACTCGACGGTGCGCTGGAAATGTGCCCTACTCGACAGCAAGCTACAGATCCCAAGAGCGTCCAGGTAACGGGATTGCCTGTAGCTGTGTCATCTCTTCATGACTACTGTGTTATTCTAGTTATTAACCTTAATCCATTTTAGTAGGTACTCCTGACCGTGGTACTCAGGAGTCCCATCCTAGACATGATGCAAGACAGGACAAGTGGATTTAACAAGCAAGCAAGAAAGAACCACCCACGGTGTCAAGGCAAGTCGAGTTAAGTTATCAAGATAAATCATGTCAGGATACTTGTCGGGAGTGCGCCACGACGGGCCACTATCATGCCAGGTTGGTCATGTCAGGATCCACCTCTACGGGTCACTGTCGGGTTATGCTAGTTCCTTGTCATACCATGCCATGTACAATAGTCATTCCAAACATATTAAGTAAAATCAAGTTCATGACAAAAGGCATAAGGATATAAAATGGGCATAAAATATCTAATAAAATATCAATATACAGGACTATAGAAAAGCCAAGCTTAAAGAAATAAGACCAAACTCCAAGAGCCTGTGGGTTAAACAAGGGGTCAGGGAAGCAGCGTACGAAAAAGTCACGCACGCTGAGAGAGCAGCGTGTAGGTGAAAGTCACGCACGCTACAGGAAACAGCTGCGTGAAAAGTCACGCACGCTCAAGGGAGCAGCTGCGTGAAAAGTTACGCACGCTCAAGGGAGCAGCTGCTTGAAAAATCACGCACGCTCAAGGAAGCAGCTGCGTGAAAAATCACGCACGCTCAAGGAAGCAGCTCCGTGAAAAATCACGCAAGCTGAAGGGAGCAGTGTACGTGAAAGTCACGCACGCTGAAGGGAGCAGTGTACGTGAAAGTCACGCACGCTACAGGGAGCAGCTGCGTGAAAAGTCACGCACGCTCAAGGGAGCAGCTGCGTGAAAAGTCACGCACGCTCAAGGGAGCAGCTGCGTGAAAAATCACGCACGCTCAAGGGAGCAGCTGCGTGAAAAGTCAGCACGCTCAAGGGAGCAACTGCGTGAAAAATCACGCACGCTCAAGGAAGCAGCTGCGTGAAAAGTCACGCACGCTGAAGGAAGCAGCTGCGTGAAAAGTCACGCACGCTACAGGGAGCTGCGTACGTGCAAAAGCACGCAAGCAGAGAGCTGCGTACGCATAAAAACACGCACGCAGGGTCTGGGTCTTCTTCTCCATGGCTGAGAAGAAGCTCCAATGGCTCCAAAACTTCAAAACCTCATAACTTGGCCATCCGAACTCCAAATCCAGATTTTCAAAGTTCCAAATTGGGTAGAATTGAATGCTCTTCCACATGGAAACATCAAAAACCCATAAAAATCCAACTTAAAGAGATCAAACCATGCAAAATCTGAAAATAGAAATAACTTAGATCTATAACAATGGAGGCTCCAAATCACAAAAACCCAAGACCTAATGTTGATCACCATGTCCTAATCTAGCAAATGGACAAATAAAATAGGGTTCTCATGTAGTGGCAAGATGCACTTGCCTAGGGTTAGGAGAGTTGTGGAGGAAGGAGAAGAAGAAGAAGAAGGAAATTAATGGTGGAAGTTATGAGGAGAGAGAGTGGTAGGTGGGGATATACAGAGGGGGAGTTGTGGTGGGTTGAGGGGTAGCATAGGTTAAGGTGATCCAACTCACATAATAAACCAAATCAAACCAACCCAATCCAACCAATTAAAACCGAACCATGCCAAAAACCCAAAATACGAGAAATACCGAAATTCCATAAGTTGAGAAAAATAAAAATACATGCCAAAATCCAGATAAGAGTATAAATACGAAATACGGGAAACACGGAAAATAAGGGTGACAACACTACCCACCTTAAAAGAATTCTGTCCTCGAAATTTAATCAAGGAGCTAGAGATTGTCACGACAAGCTACACTAAGCACAGGCAAGCTACACTAAGCTGTCCAATCATACAATCATACAATGCAAGCAAGAAAGGGAAAATGTAAGGCATAAGAAAGACATTATACCTCACGAGTCAAACAGGTAGGGATATCGCGATCGGATGTCGTCCTCACGCTCCCACGTTGACTCACCCAGAGAGTGATGACCCCAAGCAACACGGACTAATTTAATAGTCTTGTTCTTGAGTATCTTCTCCCTCCGGTCCAATATAGACACGGGCCTCTCCTCATACGAAAGGTTGGTACCAACAACCAATTCCGAATGGTCTAGGATGTGGCTCGGGTCCGGAATATACCGTCGTAATTGGGACACATGGAATACATCATGCACCTCACTTAGCGACGACGGAAGAGCGAGACGATAGGATACATCTCCTACTCGCTCTAGAATATCGAACGGCCCTATATACCTAGGACTAAGCTTTCCCCGCACGCCGAAGCGAATGACGCCGCGGCTAGGCGAGATCCTAAGGAATACATGGTCGCCGACAGCAAATTCTAAGGGACGCCGATGAGCATCGGCCCAATGGCGCTGGCGGTCCTGGGCAACTCGGAGGTGATCTCTGACCTTCCTGACCACTTCAACCGTCTGGGAAATCAATTCGGGTCCGAGCATCTGCCTCTCTCCGACATCGTCCCATGCTAGCGAGGATTTGCACTTCCTGCCATAGAGAGCCTCGAAGGGTGCCATCTGGATACTGGCCTGATAACTGTTGTTGTACAAGAATTCTACCAGGTGCAGATGATTCTCCCATGAACCACCGAAGTCAAGGGTACAGGATCTCAACATATCTTCAAGAGTCTGGATTGTGCGCTCTGACTGACCATCCGTCTGCGGGTGATAAGCTGAGCTGAATTGAAGGCGAGTCCCTAAACACTTCTGTAAGCTGTGCCAAAAGTGTGATTTGAATCTTGAATCCCTGTCTGAGGTGATGCTGACTGGCACACCGTGAAGCCTGACGATCTGCCTGAGATATATCTCTACTAGCTGCACCGTCGACTGTCCAACTCTGAATGGGAGAAAGTGTGCCACCTTGGTAAGCCTGTCCACAATTACCCAAATAGCATCTCTGCCGGCCGGAGATCTGGGCAATCCGGTCATGAAATCCATGGTTATATATTCCTATTTCCATTCTGGGATCGGTAAGGGTTGAACAAGTCCAGCGGGCCTCTGATGTTCAGCCTTAACCTGTTGGCAAACCAAACACCGAGAGACAAACTGGGCTATCTCCCTCTTCATGCCATTCCCCCAAAAATGCTGACGAATATCACGGTACATCTTCGTACCACCCGGATGAATAGAATACTGTGAACTGTGGGCTTCTGCCATGACTTCCTGTCTGATATCTCCACTAGGTACACAAAGACGAGTGTCGTGCCGAAGGGTACCGTCTTCATGGATACATAACTCTGGCCTTCTTTCTGCTTCACACTCTGCTCTGAGTCGTTAAAGCTTGGAATCTGCTGACTGCGCCATCCGAATCCTCTCAACTATGCTGGACTGAACCTGTAGACTGGCCATCAATGCCACACTGGTTGGAAGAACCACCTCAATTCCCATCTTCTGAAGATTTGCTAATAATTCTGGTTGCGCCGTCAGGAAATAAACTCTGGCTCTCCTGCTCAATGCATCTGCTACAACGTTAGCCTTCCCGGGATGATACTACAAATCCATATCATAGTCCACCAATAGCTCGAGCCATCTTCTCTGCCGCATATTAAGGTCCTTCTGGGTGAAAACATACTTCAGGCTCTTATGATCAGTAAAGATCTCCACTCTATCTCCGTACAAGTAGTGTCTCCACAACTTCAAAGCAAATACTACCGCCGCCAATTCCAAGTCGTGGGTCGGGTAATTCTTCTCATGATCACGAAGTTGACATGACGCATAAGATATTACCTTCCCATGCTGCATCAAGACACACCCCAATCCTCTGCCTAAAGCGTCGCAATAAACTGTGAATCCTCTGGTACCATCTGGAAGGGTGAGAATGGGAGCCGTTATCAAACCTCGCTTCAACTTCTCAAATGATTCCTGACACTCTGCTGTCCAAACAAACGGCACATCTTTGCGGGTCAACTGGGTCATCGGCGCTGAAATCCTTGCGAAATCTGAAATGAACCGCCGGTAGTAGCCGGCCAATCCAAGGAAGCTGCGAACCTCTGCCACTGAGCTGGGTACCGGCCATGACTCGATAGCCACAATCTTCTGGGGATCCACTTCCACTCCTCCTCGGGTAATGATGTGACCCAAGTACGAAATGCGATCGAGCCAGAACTCGCATTTACTGAACTTGGCGTACAATTGATGCTCCCTAAGCGTCTGAAGGATGACTCTGAGATGCTGCTCATGCTCTGCTTCACTCTTACTGTAGACCAGGATGTCATCTAGGAACACGATCACAAATTGATCCAAGTAAGGCATAAAAATGCGATTCATGAGGTCCATGAATACGGCCGGCACATTGGTCGCTCCAAAGGGCATAACAAGGAACTCCCAATGTCCATACCTCGATCTGAATGCTGTCTTCGGGATGTCCTGTTATCTGACTCTGATCTAGTGGTATCCTGATCGCAAGTCGATCTTCGAGAATACTGAAGCCCCTCTGAGCTGATCAAACAAGTCATCTATCCTCGGAAGAGGGTATCTGTTCTTGATTGTCACCGAATTCAAGGTACGATAATCAACACATAGCCTGGACGTACCATCCTTCTTTTTCACAAGAAGCATCGGGGCTCCCCAAGGCGATCCACTTGTACGGATAAATCCCTTGGTCCTCAGTTCTTCAATCATCTTGTACAAAATCTCCAATTCTGAAGGCACCATCCTGTAGACTCGCTCTGATACTGGTGCTGTCCCGGGAATCAAGTCTATAGTGAACTCAATCTCCCGCTTTGGCGGCATCCCTGGAAGCTCCTCTGGAAAGACATCTAGAAACTCTTCAACTATCCGGGGTAACTGCACTGCTGCTACTGCCATCCGCAATGCTGGAGAAGATGGCTCCACTGTGCCTCTGGAAAACGAAAACTCTGGCTCGCCGGGGATACTAAAGACGACCCTGCCAATATGGCAGTCTATCCTAGCATACTGGTTCCTCAACCAATCCATGCCTAGGACTACATCATAGTCTGCCATAGGAAACTCTATGAATCTTATGGGGAACTCCCTACCGCTAACTACGATCCGACACGAGGAAAACACTCGATCTACTCCCACAAGACCATTACCAGTAAGTATATTGAGCCTCACTGATAATGACTCGGGCTCCAATCCTATCCGTGTCGCGAATCATGCAGACATAAATGAATGTGATGCACCAGAATCAAATAATACAGACGCTGGAGAGGAGTTGACGAGAATAGTACCTGCCACAACCTCACCTGGTGTAACTTCTTCTTCCATAGCCATCATCATGGCCTGACCTCTAGCTGTGGGTCCCCTCTGCTGTAAACCTCTCTGCCTATTCTGGGTCTGAGCCTGGGCTTGTGCATACTGCTGGGGGTGTTATTGCTGGAATGCCTGAGACTGAGGCGGCGAGGGACTCGAAGACTGATACTGCTGCTGCTGAGCTGGTACTGGGGCCGGTCCTCTCACCGAAGAGCTAGAAGGGTTGGATGCTGATGAACCACCCCTATTCGGGCAAGCCCCTATCCTATGATCTGCTGCTCCACAAGCCAGGTACAATCCCTGCGCCCTGCGACAGTCTGCCACCACATGCCCTGGCTTTCCGCAATGAGAACATCCCATCGCGAAAGTTTGCTTCTGCTTCTGCTGCTGCGGGTACGTCGGGGTCGAATGCTGAACCGACGTTACTGAGGCCGCCCGCCTCGGAGTTCCAATGGTCAATCCCCTAGCTGTCGGGGCTGGAGCTGATGATTGGTGTATCTGACTGTGGGACCGCTTCCTACTTCCGGTCCTATCCACGATCCTCTGGGAGGTGTACTCATGCCTCCTAGCTGCTCTCAAGACTGCATCGAACGTCTGGTGCTCGAACTGCTCAATCGCCAACAAGATCTCCAAATACAGTCTCTGCTGGAACCGCTGGGCCCTATCAAACTCGGTCGCCACCAAGGTGGGGGCAAACCTACTGAGTCTAGAAAACTCCGATGCATAACTGTCGATTGTTCTGCCTCCTTGCTTCAAGTTGGTAAATCTGGTCTGCAGGTCGTACCGAGCCATAGCATCAAAGTACTTCGTCTGGAATCTCTCCCTAAACACTGCCCAAGCAATGGGTGCCACCAATCCCATGGCTTGTGCCGTCCACCAACTGCGAGCCAAGTCCAACAACTGCAGGCGTACCACCGCCACCTTCTTATTCTCGGGTGTCCTAGCTGCTTCCAGAATCACCTCGGTATCCTGAAGCCATGCATCCGCAGCAATCGCATCCTCGGTGCCGTCAAAGAAAGGAGGGTTCAATCGCTTGAAACTGTTGGCCGCCTGGTTCCCTGGATGTCCGCCCCGGGTCAAAACATCTTGAACTGTCTGGTGCAGGACGTCGCTTCGACGATCCTGGGAAGCTATCAAAGTTCTGATAAGGCCTACTAAGGTACCATCGTCTGGCTCTGCGGGCTGGACGGGCCGAACTGGTAACTCTCCTCCAGTAGGTATCACTCTGGAGGCTACCCCGGAATGCTGGGCTTGATCTCCAGGTTGCTGCTGGTCCATGGGAGGTGCTCCACCTCGCTGATCGGCAGGGTCAGGTATAGTGCCGCTGAGGAAGACGACACAGGAAAACAATAAGGAAGGACCTGGACAGATCAACGATAAAAGCATGTAATCAGGGCAAAAATTTCAGGAATTTGAAAATACGAGCGGAGATCAAGGGCGAATACTGATTGAGACATCTATTCGGTAATCCCTCACATTTCTTGATTGACAAGACCTGCATGGGCCACCACTTAAACCATGTCACGCCCCAGAACCAGAATACTGGAGAGCGGGGGCAGACATAGCCAGCTACGTATATTGAAATAGAATACATCTCAACTATACGGTCACGGCTGTCTAGATATGAGGGTTTACTACAAGCCAACAGTCTCTTAAGGTCAAGCGTATTGTCTCAATCTCAAGCAAATAATATAATTACAAGATGTTTGACCACCAAATATACAATAAAAGGCGTCCCAAATATTACATATCAGCTGATCATGAAGCTAGTCGTACAAAATGCGAGGACTAACAAGAGTTAAGTCATACATGATCAACCCTAGGATTTGTTAATCATGTTTAAAGCCCGTAGGCAGACATTAAGTAAAGTGCATCGAGCTAACAGGTGCTCGTCGGCTAAACGCCTCAAAAGAATAACTTTACAATAAAGTGAGCGAAACAAAATAGAAAACCCACTCGTAGCCCGGGTTCCTTCTAGTCGCCACCATCGGGCTGAAAGCTTGGTAGATCCTCGGGAGCTGCTCCGAAATCTGGCCACACAAAACCAGCTGGGTCAACCCCAGAAAGAGCAAGTGCCACAAGGGGGCCACGAAATAAGAACAAAAGCCAACAATCAGCACAAGAAAATCTAATATTAAAACTAGAATTTACGAAAACATGGCAGGGTGATATACGACGAGATAACCATGGGACTATTCCGATAACCAGGTTATAACCCGTAAACCAAACAAGGACCGGGGTTGTAACCCTTCATCTGAACAGAGCTTGGTTTTCCACCATTTATCGGCACGATAAGTAATGTAAGTAATCAAGACAGGAAGCGATCTTGTACTGGATCAAGACATGGTTAAACTGGTTATACCTCATTCAATCAATCACGGCCAAGCAGATACTACGGCTTACTACTTTAACTAACTAGGATTATCACAGGCCTAATTACTAACAAGATGCAGTGAGATTGTTCCACAGCCACAAGCCCTGCAGACCATCCAAGTTACCCAGGACGAAAGATTAGGGTTAAATTCAGGTGGGTACATCGTCCAGGAGACATATGTACCCTTAGGTGACTTAGAGGGTGCAACACTCGACGGTACGCTGGAAATGTGCCCTACTCGACGGCAGGCCACAGATCCCAAGAGCGTCCAGGTAACGAGATTGCCTGTAGCTGTGTCATCTCTTCATGACTACTGTGTTATTCTAGTTATTAACCTTAATCCATTTTAGTAGGTACTCCTGACCGTGGTACTCAGGAGTCCCATCCTAGACATGATGCAAGACAGGACAAGTGGATTTAATAAGCAAGCAAGAAAGAACCACCCACGGTGTCAAGGCAAGTCGAGTTAAGTTATCAAGATAAATCATGTCAGGGTACTTGTCGGGAGTGCGCCACGACGGGCCACTATCATGCCAGGTTGGTCATGTCAGGGTGCACATCTATGGGTCACTGTCGTGTTATGCTAGTTCCTTGTCATACCATGCCATGTACAATAGTCATTCCAAACATATTAAGTAAAATCAAGTTCATGACAAAAGGCGTAAGGATATAAAATGGGCATAAAATATCTAATAAAATATCAATATACAGGACTATAGAAAAGCCAAGCTTAAAGAAATAAGACCAAACTCCAAGCGCCTGTGGGTTAAGCAAGGGGTCAGGGAAGCAGCGTACGAAAAAGTTACGCACGCTGAGAGAGCAGTGTAGGTGAAAGTCACACACGCTACAGGAGCAGCTGCGTGAAAAGTCACGCACGCTACAGGAAGCAGCTGCGTGAAAAGTCACGCACGCTCAAGGGAGCAGCTGCGTGAAAAGTCACGCACGCTCAAGGGAGCAGCTGCGTGAAAAATCACGCACGCTCAAGGAAGCAGCTGCGTGAAAAATCACGCACGCTCAAGGAAGCAGCTGCGTGAAAAATCACGCACGCTCAAGGAAGCAGCTGCGTGAAAAATCACGCACGCTGAAGGGAGCAGTGTACGTGAAAGTCACGCACGCTGAAGGGAGCAGTGTACGTGAAAGTCACGCACGCTACAGGGAGCAGCTGCGTGAAAAGTTACGCACGCTCAAGGGAGCAGCTGCGTGAAAAGTCACGCACGCTCAAGGGAGCAGCTGCATGAAAAATCACGCACGCTCAAGGGAGCAGCTGCGTGAAAAGTCACGCACGTTCAAGGGAGCAGCTGCGTGAAAAATCACGCAGCTCAAGAAAGCAACTGCGTGAAAAGTCACGCACGCTGAAGGAAGCAGCTGCGTGAAAAGTCATGCACGCTACAGGGAGCTGCGTACGTGCAAAAGCACGCAAGCAGAGAGCTGCGTTCGCGTAAAAACACGCAAGCAGGGTCTGGGTCTTCTTCTCCATGGCTGAGAAGAAGCTCCAATGGCTCCAAAACTTCAAACCTCATAACTTGGCCATCCGAACTCCAAATCCAGATTTCTAAAGTTCCAACTTAGGTAGAATTGAATGCTCTTCCACATGGAAACATCAAAAACCCATAAAAATCCAACTTAAAGAGATCAAACCATGCAAAATCCAAAAATAGAAATAACTTAGATCTATAACAATGGGGCTCCAAATCATAAAAACCCAAGACCTAATGTTGATCACCATGTCCTAATCTAGCAAATGGACAAATAAAAGAGGGTTCTCATGTAGTGGCAAGATGCACTTGCCTAGGGTTAGGAGAGTTGTGGAGGAAGGAGAAGAAGAAGAAGAAGGAAATTAATGGTGGAAGTTATGAGGAGAGAGAGTGGTAGGTGGGGATATAAAGAGGGGGAGTTGTGGTGGGTTGAGGGGTAGCATAGGTTAAGGTGATCCAACTCACATAATAAACCAAATCAAACCAACCCAATCCAACCAATTAAAACCGAACCATGCCAAAAACCCAAAATACGAGAAATACCGAAATTCCATAAGTTGAGAAAAATAAAATATATGCCAAAATCCAGATACGAGTATAAATACGAAATACGGGAAACACGAAAAATGAGGGTGACAGTATCCGGAAGTTCCAACACCAACCATAGTTCCACCTACCCCTGTAGAAGTGGACACACCAGTCCTTCTGGAGATCATGAGAGGAATGATGGCTACTCAGCAACATCAGATGTTGGCCCAGCAGCGCATGCACACTCAGCTACAAGAGCAGAATGTGTTGCTCAACCAAGGATTGTAGACGGCTTTGGAAAGAGGAGTGAGGACTGATTTAGGAGCATTAGCCAGGTTTTGCAAGTACAACCCCCACCGTTTCGAGGGCACGGAGGATGCCATCTCAGCAGATGCATGGCTTAAGGATATTGAGGCTATTCTGATAGCCGCTAAGGTACCGGCAAAAGAATGTGTGGATCTAGTGAAGTTGTTACTTCAGGATCTCACACGTGATTGGTGGGAATCAGAGGAAGTGGGCATCAGACGTCCTGTGGCTTGGGACAATTTCACTACAAGATTCAAGACGAAGTACTATAGAGTTGTGGCACGGTTTGAGCTACAACAGAAGTTTATCAGCCTCAGGCAGGCCGGCAAGACTGTAGATGCTTATGCAGCGGAGTTCTGCAGATTGAGTAGATTTGCCCCAGAGATGGTAGCAACAGAGAGCCAGAGGGCCATGAGGTTTCAGCAAGGGTTTCATCTTGAACTCTTGCAATTGATAGAGGGGAACAATTACCAAACTTTTGACGAAGTATTGACGACAACTCGAAGGCATGAGATCACCATTCAGAGGCTTGCGGCGAGGACTGGGGGTCAGAAGAGATCCCACAGTCAGCTTGAAGGAGGAGGAGGAGCAGTACCCCGAACAATAGCACCATCCACTGGCATTCGTATCCACGATGTGGCGATACGAGGACCAGCACCACCACCCAGGCAGCAGCAATAGCAACAGAGGAAGAACCATCAACCCCCGGTGGGCTACACTTATTATGGAAAGATGGGGCACACTAGAGATGTATGTCGGACATTGAATGGACTGTGTCTGATATGTGGAAATCCAGACCATCGGGTAACCACATGTCCCATGAATTCGAGGTCAGGAGGACCACGGCAGCAGTTTCCTGCTCTGCCAGCACCAGGGGCAGGCCAGTATCGAGGACCAGCGGTGGCAGTAAGGCCGTTGGCACAGCGTCCGTTAATGTCGCAGGCTCAGATGTTTCGGCAGCAGGGGCCACCGATGCAGCAACACCAGCATAGACCACCCCAGCATCATCAAGGAAGGGGCCAGCAACAGCATCAGGCTAGGCCGCAGCATAGAAACCAGCAAGGAGGTCGAGGGCAAGCATTCACTCTGTCCTTAGAGGAGGCATTGGCATCGGGAGATGTTGTGGCAGGTAACATTCTCGTCGTCTCATATCCCGCAGTAGCATTGTTTGATTCGGGAGCATCCCATTCATTTATATCTGCACAATTTACGACACGACTAGGAATGGAATTCGAGGCATTGCCAGGAAGATTAAATATACTCACTGGTTATGGGCTCGTAGGAGTTAGTAGAGTTATTTAGCATATAGCGTTGTAGTTTGCGGGCATTCTTTACCCGCCCGGTTGATAGAATTTCCTGTTAGAAATTTCGACGTTATCTTAGGCATAGACTGGCTGAAAGACAGTCATGCGACAATAGATTGTCGTAGAGGGAGTGTATCTTTTGATATTCCAGGCATGAAGAGATTCACCTTAGTCAGATCAGAGGCAACTCAGCAAGAGCAGGGAGTAGTAACGGCAATGAAAGAAGTTCAGATTCCGAAGGTAGTTGAAGAGTTTCTTGACGTATTTCCTGAAGAACTTCCAGGTCTACCACCAGTTAGAGATATTGAGTTCAGTATAGAATTGGCACCAGGAACTAAACCGATATCAGATCGAGTTTACAGAATGTCGGATTCAGAGCAGGCCAAGGTATTCAGCACATAGAGGAACTGAAGGAGAAGAAGTTCATCCAAGATAGCGTGTCACCATGGGCAGCACCAGTAGTACTTATGGGGAAGAAGGATAGGTCATCCAGATTGTGCATTGACTACAGGAAGCTTAACGCGGCAACAGTAAAGAACAAGTACCCATTACCCAGGATCGACGACTTATTTGATCAGTTGAGCAAAGCTAGAGTTTTCTCCAAGATAGATCTTCGTTCAGGGTATCATCAGGTGAGGGTTCGGAAGGAAGATATTCCCAAGACAGCATTCAGGTCGAAGTATGGGCATTATGAATTCTTAGTAATGCCGTTTGGTTTGACCAATGCTCCAGCGATATTCATGGATTTGATGAATCGTATCTTTATGCCATACTTAGACCAGTTTGTCGTTGTATTTCTTGACGACATTCTCGTATACTCTGCTAGTGAAGAGGAGCATGAAGACCACCTCAGGAAAGTGTTACAGGTTCTGAGAGAGAACCAGTTGTATGCCAAGCTCAGCAAGTGTGAGTTTTGGTCGGATCATATTTTATTTTTGGTCACATCATATCAGGAGCTAGAGTAGCAGTAGATCCCAAGAAGGTAGAAGCAGTAGAAAGTTGGCCAGTACCCAAGACCATAGCAGATGTACGGAGCTTCTTGGGATTGGCAGGATATTACAGAAGGTTTGTGTCAGACTTTGCAAGGCTTTCAGCACCCATGACCCGTTTGACCCGGAAGGATGTACCATTCGTTTGGTCGACAGAATGTCAGGCATCATTCGAGACTTTGAAGCAGAAGTTGATATCAGCACCTATTCTTACATTGCCAGTTGGACCCGGAGGTTTTACAGTATATTATGATGCGTCAGGTAAGGACTTGGATGTGTCCTTATGCAACATGGAAAGGTGATAGCATATGCATCTAGGCAGCTTCGGGACCACGAGAAGAATTACCCCACTCATGATTTAGAATTAGCGACAGTAGTGTTTGCTCTAAAGCTATGGAGGCATTACTTATATGGTGATCGAGTGGACATGTACACAGACCATAAAAGTCTGAAGTACATTTTTACTCAGAAGGAACTAAACATGAGGCAGAGAAGATGGCTGGAGTTGATCAAGGATTATGACGTAGAGCTTCAGTATCATCCAGGCAAGGCTAATATAGTGGCAGACGCTCTTAGCAGGAGAGGCGGCACATTTATGTTGACAACACAGAGGCATATCTTAGAAGACCTTCAGGAGATGGGCATCGAAGTTATACTTCCTAGTGATGTAGGAGTTCTAACAAGTCTGCAAGTTCAATTCGAATTGGTAGGCAGGATCAAGGCAGCTCAGGCATAAGACCCAAGGATTCAGAAGCTTAGGACAAAATGTGAGTCAGGACTCAGGAAGGAGATGAGAATTCATGAAGATGGTACACTTAGGTTTGGATCACGTCTATGTGTGCCTAGTGGAGATATCAGACAGGAGGTTATGGCAGAAGCTCACAGTTCTCAGTATTCTATTCACCCTGGAGGGACCAAGATGTACCAAGATATCAAGCAGCATTTCTGGTGGAACGGGATGAAGAGAGAGATAGCTAGATTTGTTTCCCGTTGCTTGGTATATCAGCAAGTAAAGGCAGAACAGCAGAGGCCAGCTGGGTTATTGCAACCGCTTCCTATTCCGGAATGGAAATGGGAGCATATTACAATGGACTTTGTGACCGGTTTACCGAGATCACCAAGTGGTAAGGATGCTATTTGGGTAATCGTAGATCGGCTTACGAAGGTAGCACACTTTCTTTCTTTCAGAGTAGGGCAATCTACGGAGAAATTGGCAGAGTTATATATGCAACAGATAGTCAGGCAACATGGAGTCCCTGTCAGTATTGTGTCGGATCGAGATACCCGCTTTACATCACATTTCTGGAAGAGCTTACATCATAGTCTGGGTACCAAGTTAAGATTTAGTACGGCTTACCATCCGCAGACGGATGGGCAATCAGAAAGAACGATTCAGACTTTAGAAGACATGTTGCGAGCTTACACTCTAGATTTTGGAGGGTCTTGGGAGAGTCACCTGTACTTGGCCGAGTTCTCATACAACAACAGTTATCAAGCCAGTATCCAGATGACGCCATTCGAAGCACTATATGGTAAGAAGTGCAGGTCACCGCTTGCATGGGATGATATCAAAGAGAGGAAGATGTTAGGCCCGGAAATGATTGTTCAAACGGTTGAAGTGGTTAAGGGAATTAGAGAGCGACTTCGAGTTGCACAGGACCGGCATCGTCATTGGACGGA
The DNA here is from genome assembly GCA_029216955.1 of Iris pallida. NCBI lineage: Eukaryota > Viridiplantae > Streptophyta > Magnoliopsida > Asparagales > Iridaceae > Iris > Iris pallida. The sequence goes on along the minus strand of JANAVB010043515.1, from coordinate 20,348 downwards.
CCAGCATCATAGGCCGTTAGAGTTCTCTGTTGGGGACCACGTATACTTGCGGATCTCACCTACTCGTGGGGTCATTAGATTTGGCGTTCGCGGGAAATTGAGTATGCGGTACGTGGGCCCATTTGTTATCCTTGATCAGGTAGGCGATGTTGCTTATCGTTTATCCCTCCCACCTTGGTTACGAGAGGTGCATAACGTGTTTCATGTATCTCAATTACGTAGGTATGTATCGGACCCAAGCCATATCCTCGATCATTCTGAGCTGGTTGTTGGTACCAACCTGTCTTACGAGGAACAGCCTATGTCCATTTTGGACCGAAGAGAGAAGATACTCAAGAACCGAACAATTAGTCTGGTCCGTGTTGCTTGGGGTCATCACTCCTTGGGAGAGTCAACGTAGGAATGTGAGGATGATATCCGATCACGGTATCCACACCTGTTTGACTCACGAGGTATATCTTTTTCTGTATACCTTGATTGTCCTGATTCTTCATGCTTATCACCTTATGGGTAGAGCTACTTGATATGGTAGATTGATAAATTTACATATATAGTACTTACTTTTGATATAGTAAAAAACGATTGCTTGATCACTAGAATTGCTTGAACTTGGATTAATTTAGCTCTGATATTTCTATCCTGCTTGGATTTGAAATTTTGAGGACGGAATTTTTCTAAGGTGGGAAGAGATGTCACTCCCCGTTCCCAGAATGCGTATTTTTTACACATGTACAACTCATATATATTTAATTAATATTTATCATGTATTATCCTGTATTTAAATTCCTATAATTTCATGTTAATTAATTATCTGCTCTTTAATTTTCATGTTAATTAATTTTCTGTAATTTTTATTCCTGTATTTTATTTCTGCATTTTATTTCCTGCTGTTATTCCCTGCTTTTAGTCTTGCTTTTGGTTCGGCCTAGATTGGGTTTTTTCTCGGGTTCATGGTGGTTCACATGAACTGAACCCCTACCTACCACCCCTTCCATATTTAAAGCCCCCATCTCCTTCTCTCTCTTCATAACTCTCATTCTTCACCATTACTTCTTCTTCTTCTTCCTCATCACTCTCTCCACCAACCAACAGCAGGCAAGTACATCTTGCTTCTTGCTTCCCACTTGGAGAACCATTTTTTTGGTTCATTTGTCTTTCTCTCATGATCCTGAGAGAGTTTAGTACTTAACATTTTTGATTTCTTTGGCTTGTTTCTTCTAGATCTAAGTTGTTGCATTCTCGGTTGTTCATGGGTTTTGATCTCCCAACCTGGCGTATATTCTCGGTTGTCCATGGGTTCTGAACCATGGGAACTTCATTTCTGGCTTGGAACGAAGGTTCAGTCACGCACACGTCTTTACGTGTCTGCGTGAATTTTTAGTCACACACACGTCTTTACGTGTTTGTGTGAATTTTTAGTCACGCACACGTCTTTACGTGTCTGCGTGAATTTTTAGTCACGTACACGTCTTTACGTATCTGCATGAATTTTGAGTCACGCTCACGTTCTTACATGAGTGCATGAATTTTTAGTCATGCACACGTTCTTACGTGCGTGCGTGAATTTTTAGTCACGCACACGTTCTTGCGTGTCAGCGTGACATTTTAGTTACGCACACGTCTTTGCGTGCGTGCATGGATTTCTTATCATTTTTCCACGCTCACTTTCCACGCTCACTTTTTACGCTCACGCTGTGCGTGCGTGAGTTACTTTTCATGCTCACGCTGTGCGTGCGTGAATTTCCTATCACGCTCACGCTGTGCGTGCCAACGTGAACCACTTTTCACGCTCACGTTGTTTATACGCTCACTCCTTCTTACTTAACTTGGCGTACTTTTTACGCGTACGATTCTTGCGTGACTTGTTGGCCTTAGCATAGACTTGTTGGCGTGACTTCCTGACCTGGGTGTTTTATTTGTTCTATAATTTATTCATTTAATGGTGGCATGATAATTCTTCTATTATATCCTTACGCTTTTTTTTTATGAACTCGATAATCTTAGCATGTTAATATTTTTGATACATATGGTTGTGTAGAACGTGCCTTGTGTCTTGATTGGTTTATGGATACCCAGTAAGACTGGAACTTGACCTTGAGAGTTATAGACTCGACCCATTTAATACTAATTGACTTTCATGCCTTGTCACCATTGATGACGATGGTTATCTTGACTTAATTGATCATGCGTTACTAGTTGGAACTAAGAGACTGGCTAGTCGTCTTATTGAATTGAATGAATGAGACACGTTCATGATATGAACTATTGTAATCGACTGGCTGATCCCGAATATTGACATACAGGCACATGCAGGCTTCAAACTATTTATTTATTTATTTATTTATTTTACAAAAGAAGCATGTGTACTTTCTGGTCAAGGTATGATTATTCCGTGGTTAGTTTGGATTGTTGCATTACGCTATGTAAAACCTGCAACGTAACCGCACTGCTATCATTGTAGAGTTGTGCATATCGTACCTCGTACGAAAGTACTCATTTGAATGACCATGATCTACGGCATGGGATTTCACTCAACATAGGGACCATTAAGTTAAATAAAATAATGATTGCATGGAGAGAATGGATCCCCGAGTTCTTACATGGCAGCCCTCTTGGGACTAGTAGTGCCCGACAGGCCGGCTGGTTCCCACAGATACTGTAAGCCTGCCACACGGGCAGGGAGCGGTATCTGCTTATATTATTATTGTATATTGTATATTAATGACGGGCGTCCCGCTGGGACTCGTCTAATTCATGATTGGCGCAATTGATTGACTGGATAGACTAGCCTTGCTCGCACATAGTAAGAACTGAGGAATCCCTAATTGCATAATTCCAGGATAACTTGGGACTCACAATAGCAAGCCGTAGGAGTTGATTGGCCGTTCAAGATAATTTGTTTGTGTACTGTACCCACTACACCAATATGGTCATTTTGGAACGGAGAAATTCTGTTCCAAAAAATTTCTAGAACACTTTTATTCCGTGCCTATTTTTGGGCTGCCAAAATTTTTGGAACAGAATAAAAGCGTTCCAAGGGATGGTTATTGGAACGCTTTATATGCGTGCCAATATTGTAACACCTACAAAGCGTTCCTAATAAAGGGCTCCAAGGGATGATTTTTGGAACACATTACATACGTGCCAATGTTGGAACACCAATAAAGTGTTCCTAATAAGGAACATTTCAAATTAATTTCTGCGTTCATACTGGAACGGATATAATGTGTTCCAGTATTAGAACAACAGAAATGTGTTCCTATTAATTTCCCGGATTCTTTAAAATACCATGCCAATAATCTGAATTTATATATAGATTTTATAAAACTGAACTGAGTATATTGGAAACGAAAGTAAACAAATATCATAGCACAAGTACACACAAAATATGTAAAGAGAAATTTGCATTGACTAATGAAGTCAAAATGTCTTACATAATATTGTATTATGTTTAATACAATTTTTCTAAACCATAATTCTAACAAAATGTCCTAGTGATGTGAAAATAGTTTGAGATATTTTCCTCGTTCTCTTTCTTCCCCATAGCTAATTCTCCATCTCTTTGTGATCAAACTCTTTCATTGTTGGGATGGACATTGGGCCTGCAAAGACGAAAGGTCAAAAAAAATTAGTGGAGAAAAAAAATCATAAAAGAACGAAGATTAACTATGCAAATCCATCCCAACTTTCCAAATAAAAATATATTCACATGTTGAGGTTATATTCAATGTGAGATTCAAGAAGCGAGCAACAGTTACCATGTCACATATCTGAAATAGTAATTACATACAAAAATTTAACACGTGAGATAACAAAAAATAATATACAAAATATAACAAAGCAAAGATGCATGAAATACTTACTGATGAGCACATTTGATTCAGACCTCCGTTGCAAGATAATTTAAGGAAGTCATTGCTGTTGTAGATTCCTGCAGTATCATTTGAGGCAAGGAATCAGAATAATGTTTTCAAATTAACAAACAAGCTTACCATGAGCAACATGCTCTAATCTTTCTATGTTAGTTATGAAAATATGCTAATATTTTGATGATGCTGTAGGGTCAAGTCTAGATGATGTTTTTGCCATAAGCCTATTACATAGGAGTACGTATAGATCAAGAGTTACTTTTTTGAAGGTTTACGGTGCATGCTAAGCAAATACAAAACTCAAAGTCAAAATCGTATAAGATCTCTTACTTGCACAAATTCTGAAGCCCAACCATGTAGTTGTTCGAAGGAGCGAGCCCATGCCTCAGGGTTAGCATTTTGCCTTTGTGCACTAAATTCAGTAACCCATGTATCTGCAGAATTTGGCATCCCTGGTCTCAAGGCACCTTGGGACTCAGTCCAGTATTCCTCCAACTCTGGAAAATGTCCACGTGGGTGCCCTACGATCCGTTGATCACTATTAATATCTAGAGAATGTAGCAAAGTATTTACCTGGACAGGTACAGCTTTAACTACATCAGTATAATTGAATGGAGTAAGGGCTTACAAAAATACTTATGACTGCAATTAATCAAACTCAAACTCCTATATGTCCTACATAGCTCCAATCAAACAAGAGAAAAACTACAAAAAAGAATTCAAACTTCCAAAAGCTGCAACAAGAGAGATCCAAATATTTAATGAGTTTGAAAATAGTAACGTTAGCATAACCTTTGTAGGAATTCCATGTGAGCATGTGGAAAAAAGTATAAGAGTAGAGAACATCACAAGAATAATTGACCATAATAGAACTCACTTGTCATATGCATCTGCCCAATTATTAGCAGATCCTTGCCCGAAAGCACCTTCACCCATCTGCTGCCCAAATTTTTCTGCCCAGTGCTGGATATGTAACTTGGAAAAATCATTAACCCACTGATCATCAAGTTCAGAGTGCTGGCGTTCCTTGGCAAACTCATCTACCCACTTATGTGTTCCTTATGCAAGTTGAAAGAAGAACAATTTGGTCAAACATTTCAATAGACATCAAGAGGTTACTGATCTCACTGACGAAATTTAACACAAACATCCTTTTCTAGTCATAACTTAATAGACATGGAACAGACCTTCCTAACGATCAGATTGCTCCAAGACATGAAAATTATATATATATTATATACTCATGCAGCAGAAAGAAACAAAACGTTTACACATAAAAATTCAAACTAAATCCTTGACATGAAAAAACAACTTTAAGTACGATAATATTGATGAATATAACAAAACTTGTCTCTTCACCCACAAACTGATCAGCCCTAGAGTTAGAGTTGGCATTATATTGTGTTTGATATTCATCAGCCCAATTTCCTGACGTAGATACAATAACTGGTTTAATTTGGTTCTCATCAACTATAAGCTCCCCACGATTCATTTTCGAAACAAACTGAAGGAACTTTGAGTTCTGTACAGAAAAGATGGTTTTACCCTTTGGAAGGCAGTCATTGTCAGTTATGATATCGCTGCCCACATAGACGGAGAATAACCACGCAAAAAACTGACGAGAAGAGAAAATCAACAATACTCTATGAGAAACCAGTATGTTTAACAATGTGGTCAAACATGCCAAACCATGCCCAAGAAGATTCTAAGGCCATAAACAGATTTCAGAGCTGACAAACAAGGTACTCTCTCGTACTCTCATAATCAGAAGGTTGTTAAGGTTATTGTCTATCTGGGTTGATGGCCAAAGAAATAAGAATTTTGATTAGTGCTCAGCTTAGTAACATGGGAATATGTCTCCTCATACTCAATCTCATAAAGTTGGTGAAGCCTTTTGCAACTAAATGAGCTTTGAGTTGCTCAAAAGTACCATCGAAAATTTGCTCGACAATGAACACCAATCTGCAATCAACTCCCTGGGGTAAAGTAACCAAGTCAGATGTGCCATTGGACCAAAGAGCCTACAACCTCATCCACAGCAACATGCCAACCGGAAAGCTGAAATGTGTCATGTACAGAGAAAGGAATAAAAGTAGCGGGCGGAGAGCTAATTAAATTGCACAACAAAGGAGTGATCCTTCATGTAATTTGTATTATTAATCTCTAGTTTGGATAGCCACCAAAGTGGGTCATCCTATCTTTCTATATGTACGGAACTGCCGAAATCGTCAAACCGATGCTCATATAAGGGTCCGAAACCAATTCCAATACCAATTTCGTATTGTGAACATTGGGTCCAAAACCAACCTAGTTATAAACATAAAGTAAACATCAAAAGGTTGAAATTTAACCAACCCTATCCAAATCATTTTGCATTTCTTCCCGTCATCAGTTTCAAAAATACAATCCTTTTTTTGTTTTTTTTGCTTTGAAACTATAACTTGAGTTCTCCTGTTATAATGTTTTGTCATCAGAATAGAAGGTAAAAGTAAACGAATACAACTGGAGGTGTCAAGGAGGCAACTAGTCTGATGATTTTATGCATATTAACAACGTGTCATATGTATGACAAACTAGAGTCGGTCAGTGTCAGATATGTAACATTATACATATTTCAAAGATAATGTTAAACTACATATATACACCCACAGCAACACGTCAACCGGAATGCCAAAATGTGTCATGTACAGAGGAAGGAAAGAAAAATAGCGGGGCAGAGAGCTAACAAACACTTACACAACGAAGGAGAGAGCCTTCATGTATTTTCTCTCATTAATCTCCAGTTGGGATAGCCACCAAAGTGGGTCATCCTCTATTCTTATGTGTATGGAACTGACGAAATCGTCAACACCAATACTCATAATAAGGGTCTGAAACCAATTCCAACACCGATTTGATACTGCGAACATTGGTCCGAAACCAATTCCAATGCCCATACTGTGAATCTTGACATAAACATCTAGAAGTTGAAATTTAACCAACCCTACCCAATTTTTTTGTATTTCCTATCAAGAAAAATATGATCCATTTCAAAAAAGCTAGCATAGGAAGTTCATATGATCCTTCTTTGTTCTTTTGGCTTTGAAACTAGAATTGATGTTCTCCTGTTATAATGCTTTATCATCAGAATAGAAGGTAAAAGTAAAACTATATAACTGGAGGTGTCAAGGAGGCAACTAATCACATTAACAATGTGTCATCTGTATAACAATCTAAAGTCATTCAGTGTCAGATATGTAACATATTTTAAATATAATGTTAACCTACAGATATACCATTAAAATTTTGGTAAATAAACATGCATGACCACCTGAGAACTTCACAAAACATTAGCATAAAAGATAGCAGATAACATATAGCAAAACTAGGAGTTCGGAGAAAGAGCTTACTTATGAAGAACAGACATAGCATTCGCAAGTGCTTCTAAGGAAGAAGCTTTTGGATCAACATTAGCACTCCCATTTTGCATCTCTTTTATACTGGAAACTTTTAATCGAAGATAGTCTCCAAGATTTAAATGGCCTAAAACTTGCCCTGAACCATCAACCAAAGATGTTAAATGAAAGAGATAGGTCAACAAGTACTCTAATAAAATAATGAAGCGGCATGTCCATATTCTATCTACATAACTGGAGGTGTCAAGGAGGCAACTAATCACATTAACAATGTGTCATCTGTATAACAATCTAAAGTCATTCAGTGTCAGATATGTAACATATTTCAAACATAATGTTAAACTACAGATATACCATTAAAATTTTGGTAAATAAACATGCATGACCACCTGAGAACTTCACAAAACATTAGCATAAAAGATAGCAGATAACATATAGCAAAACTAGGAGTTCGGAGAAAGAGCTTACTTATGAAGAACGGACATAGCATTCGCAAGTGCTTCTAAGGAAGAAGCTTTTGGATCAACATTAGCACTCCCATTTTGCATCTCTTTTACACTGGAAACTTTTAATCGAAGATAGTCTCCAAGATTTAAATGGCCTAAAACTTGCCCTGAACCATCAACCAAAGATGTTAAATGAAAGAGATAGGTCAACAAGTACTCTAATAAAATAATGAAGCGGCATGTCCATATTCTATCTACATAAGCTCTAGAAAGCGATACATACTTCCAAATAGCTTCTCAGTAGACTTGATCACCACCTGTGTTACTCTATTCATGGGAAATTTTGAGATTTGAAAACAATCATCGGCTATAATAATACGTCTAGGATGGCGTAGAACTCCATGCGAAAGTTGAAGCAACACATGCCCCACACGACGTAAGATACTAGGATCCTTGGAAAACCATCCTAAAATGTAAGTAAAGAAAGTAATTAGTGAATAGACAATTGAAGATTCCAACGGCAACTTTACCTGTGGAATGAAAGCGACTTTCCCTGATTTTTTTACACACACAAGAACTGCAATTCCCCAATTTCAGTCAAGCCTTCCTAATTCCTCACCCTCTTCTTTTTTGTTACCTAATACCTAGATTTGTGATTGAAGATCGAAACCATGAACTATATCAATATCGCTCCTAGTTCATCGTTGTCAAAAATTGGTGTTGTTGAGGAATTAGGTTCCTTCTGCATGGAGCTTAAAATGTGCTGCCAAAAATGTAGGTTTCTTTCTAGGTACTACGCACTACTATATTGAAATCCTAGCGATAAAATATCGCTCCTAGTGCATCGTTGTCAAATTGGTGTTTGTTGAGGAATTAGGTTCCTTCTGTATGGAGCTCGAACTGTGCTGCCAAAAAAAGTAGGTTTCTTTTTAGGTACTATGCACGATATCGAACAACTTCATAATGTCAACACCTACTCTTTAGAACCATAGTAGAATTCATGAAATTTAACACGTACATTGGCATCGAGGTAAACCACTAGAAATATACACAAGAGGTCCGGAGCTTACGAGAAGGCAGACGCGGGGGGAAGAGAAGGAGGAGGAGGCAGAGGCGGTGGGGGGAGCAGATCGAGGGACCGGTACGAAGAAGACGAATGCGTCGAGAGACCGATGAAGAGACCCCAACCCCAGGAGGAGGAGGAAGAAGAGGGGGCGGTCCCAGAGCTGTGCGATGGCAAGAAGCTGGACGAGGCAGGTCCAGACGAAGATGCAGGAGAAGACCCTTACGAACCACGCCTGCAGCTGCGGCCGCACGGCGGCAGCGGCAGCGGGCCTCGGATCCGGCATCGTCATCTCCCCGTCCCACCTCCTCCGCGCAGCCGCGAGCCTCGGATCCGACATCGTCATCTCCCCGTCCCCCCCCCCCCTCCGTGCCCTTCCTATCAAGAATCGAAAAGTTCAGACCAAAAGGGAAACAAAAAAGAATTTTTTTTCTTCGATGGATTTGATTTGAATAAAAGAAAGTCGGCACCTTTGCTATTTCCGTTCCGCTCGACATTTCCCTCTTTCTTTCTTTTGCGGTCAGTAGCGGCGGCGACGATGATGAGGGCTAGATCCAAATGTTAGGGTGGTGCCGGGAGGAGGAGATTTTGAATGCGGTAGGGAAAGGTGGAAAAGAGAGAGGAAGAGGGGGATTTGGGAATGGGAGTATGTGTGCCAGATTGAAGGAAAATGGACTAGACGCTTTGTTAAGTTCACATGAACTAAATTTTTATGATTTGAAATGGTTTTGGAATGGTTTACAGGTGTTCCAAACTAAATATATTTTATTAAAGATAAAGAAAAGTAATATTTGGAACATTTTTTTAATTTGGCACTCTTTTTGTCCGTTCCGAAACCTAAGCACACTAAATAGGTGTTCCAAATTAAATACACCTAGTGTTCCTAATTAGCTATTTTGGTGTAGTGACCTACTCTGTTGCCTAACTGAGATGATCAGAATGTCAGGACATGACGGGCCAACTTCTGTCCTTGTTTGGTTGGGAGGTTGGTTCAAAGTGTCGTGATATTATGTGAATCCTAGTGGAAAGCAGAGATCTATTATTATATTCTTTTACTTACTGGTTTAGTCCTTCATATCGTGCTTCCTTGTGGTACTTGCTATTAGAGGTCTAACCTCTCTGGTTTTGCATGGCCAGATTTAGAGCCGGTTCCCGAGGACTCAGCTTACTTCCACCTCCAAGATGGTCAATACTAGGGGAATGATCGCAGGAGGACTCGAGTGGGTTCCTTACTCCACCACACATTTTGTTATTTACTTTATACTTAGCCGTTTGGCACCGACATGTTAGTCGGATAGTCTTGTACTTGCTTTTACATAATTGTAACTAAGTCAGACTGCAGCTGATAACAATTGTGTATATGTTACTATATCGTCTGGCTATGTTTTGTAAAGCCAAATATCAAGAACATTTTGACTAAGCGTTTGGGACGCCTTACTGCTTTATCTTACATGTTCTCTATTTTTGCTTCTTGTTTGAATGATTGAGACAATAGATGTGAAGTGACCATAGTAAGACTTTCATGTAGTATGCACCCCCTCGTCTGGTTAGACGGCATTGATCGTATTATACGGTATTCTTCTACCCATAATACGTAGCTGGCTGAGTCATTCTCCCGCTCTCCTGTATTCTGGTTCTGGGGCGTGACATGATGAGTGTCCGATGCCCAACCGTAGGCGGATTAAAGGTTCTGCAATGTTGCATCCCCGAATTATACGGCGCCAAGACGTCGAAGATCTGTGTTAATGACCACCTCCGTTAGGTGGAAGAACCTGGAGTATCTGGCTCTCATGAATTTCATCCATATTGAGCTCTCCGTACGTAACTTCACCACAGCTTCATTGAGCAGGCATCCACGATGTGGGCAAGTCTGCTGAAGCCTAAACCTCCTTCTTCAGTGGGTTTGGCCATGGTATCCCAACCGGCCCAATGATGTTTATCTTTGCCGTTGCTATGCCCCCAGAAGAACTTGGCGAAGAGGGATTCGAGATTGAGAAGGACCTTCTTGGGAGGGGAGCAGACGGCCAGGGTGTACAATGGGATGGAAGAGAGAACATTTTTGAGGAGGATCATCTTACTTCCCGGTGATAATGTTGCATTATGCCATCCTGCGATCTGTTTGCGGATTTTGTCAACCAGGTGATCGTATATCCTTGAGTTGCCCTTTCCGTACACCAGCGGTCAACCCAAGTAAAGGAAAGGTGGATAAGCCGTGGCCCAGAAGGTTATGTTGGAGAGCAGGCTGAGCGGGTTCTGTCAGCTTTGTGATGGGTGTAGATGACGCTCTTGTTGTTATTGACACACTGACCGGAGCAAATGGTGTATCTCGTGATCGTTCACTGGAACACCTCGATCGATCCGCTGTCTCCGAAAGAGAAGATGAGGATGTCGTCTGCATACGCCAGATGTGTGATCAGAGGGCAACCTGTCGTGGTGTGGAAGTGATGGAAACCGTCCGTTCTGGACATATTATTGAGGCTTCTGCTGAGAGCCTCTGCCGCGATGATAAAAATAGTAGAGGAAAGGGGGTCCCATGTCTAACCCCACGAGTAGAACGGAAGAACCCCGCGGCTTGGCCATTGATGACGGTGGAAAACCAGACATTGCTGATGGATCTGAATATGATGTCGATCCAGGATTCGGAGAAACCGAACGCCCTGAGAACCCAGATCGTGAATTGCCAGTCCAGGCGGTCATATGCCTTCTCTCTATCCAGTTTGATGGCGATGTTCCTTCCTCTGGACGGGAACTTATATATATATATATATATTTATATATATATATATATATATATATATATATATATATATCATAAAGTAAAATACATATATATAGGCATATACACAAATACACGTATAAGTAAAGGAAGTCGGTCACTCAAAGGGGAAATGAAACTCGACTCTGAGATTACGCATCTCGACTAACTAACCAATGTATCTATTATATACATATTGCTATATATATATGAATTACACACACCACACACACACACACACACACACACACACACACACACATATATATATATATAAAGAGGAAAAACCCAAATATATACATAAATAGTAGATAAAATAGGGTATAAACCCAACGACCACTCCTCGCAAGTCCAGAACTTAATTAACCTATTATAAACTGAAAAATTATCACTAAAATCTCAGAAAATCAAATTATGACAAATTCAATTCAATATATATTATATTTGAAACCCGAAATCTCAACTCGAGACCCAAATCGCAAAATATTCAACTAGAACCCATGAAACTTGGAAAATACAAAGGTTTCTATGTGTGTGACGTGCTCGGGTACTCACGGGGGTTGAAACCGTGTCCGTATCGTGTCCACGGACTGAGTATCGGAAAACCCGATACGCGTGTCAAATGAATCGGTGCGAGTTCGATTTCTCGCTCGATTCTGAACCGTTTCTCGTGAAACTGCGCATACACCTAGGCTAACACGTCCCCGACCTACTGGCCAAGTTAGAATGCGACCAAGTGTTGTGTCCGACGCGCATGAAGCCCTTGTACACGTGCGATCTTTGCGCGTGTGCACAGAATAGTGCACATCATCGTGTACGCGAAACGGCGAGTCTAGGGAATCGTGTCTCCTACCTCACGTGTCGTGGTCGTATCCTAGGATAGGCTAGGTATAGGGCAATACGTAGGACACATCACATCGAGTCCACGTGTCGATACGTGTCGGCAGCGGCGGTTGTGCGCGGGCACGTGCGTGTATTGACCCGTACGGTCGCTATCTTTCACTCGATTTGAATCAAGACGACACGAAACTTGGGGGACGTGTCCAAAGACGTTGCCCCCACCTACACGCCAAGTGGAACGTAGCCACGTGGCCTGTGCATCGCGCAAACAACACGTGGGAGCAAGTCACGCGCGCGGCCTGCGCGTGCAGCGTGTTCGTGTCCTATTTGGACACGAACACGAGCCCGATTTGAAGCACAAACTACGGTGTCATGATCCCTACATCTAGGGCTATCCAAATATATAATAGTTTTACAAATTATCAAGTTCAATCCATTGAGTAATTTCATCGAACACCTACGTTGTAGCTCCGATACGTGTCCGATACGCACATCGAACGAACAAAATTGAACGAAACTAATCCTACAGGTCGAGGGTACCTAGATGCATGCTCTAATGAAGAAAAATCAGAACAAACAATAGTAGAACGAGATTTACCTATTGAGAGTTGGAATCTCAATAAAAGGGAATCCTCGAGCGCTTTGACGACCAGTTTCTCCCGAGCAACGTCTCCAAATCCTTGCTAGCAATGCTCCATCAAGTTCTCCTCCCCACGGTCGCAGCGCAATTCGTTTGAGGTGAATTGGATGCCGGATGAGAAAGCTAGGATTTTTGGAGAAGAGAGAAACTAGGGTTGGCACTTGTGACGGCTACAAACACAAAGCACAATGATATGAAGGGGGGGCTGCTATTTGGCCGGCCAAGCATGGGGGTATTAGGGTTAGGGTTTAGTCATGGGCCAAGCACTCTTAAGTTGCTAAAAAGGCCCATTGACAAAAGGTTTTAAAGGCTTAATAAAAAATAGCTAAAAATGAATTAAACAATTCTTAAAATAATAATAATTCTAAATTAAATCTAAAAGTCAGATAAATCTAATTACATTATTAGGCTTCTAATCAAAGTTATACCATCTTCTACTACCAAAACACCAATCAAAGCCACACACCAATCAATTTAATTAATAAAAAAGTAAGAAAAATTCAAATTAGCACATAATGACTAGAATACCCCTAATTAGAAAATGAGTGTGACAAACGTCGTCAAGTACCCAATAAATATCTATAACATTTGATCCATAAAAACAACAAGTACTCAAATCACATACACCTAAGGAAGATATGAAATAAGAAAGAGAGTAGTAATATTGAATCAACAAGAGTTTATAAATGATCATATATGACAAGAATGTACCGGAGAAAAATCTGATGAACAAGACATAAATCTAGACAAAGAATATGGTCTAGAGCTCTTCCGAGGTCGACTCACGATCAAAGGTACATCGAGATCTGTCATTATGAAGTCCAAGTTGTGGGACATAACATTATCTAAAAATAGTTATCCAGTCAGGATTAGAACGAAGTACATAACTCTGAAAGCAGTTCATTGCATTGTAAGAAATATTAACTTGCAATAAAAAATATACATGATGTACTAGATGGAAATACAGGAAACAACATCACGAATGTAAAAAAAATAACTACATGATAAGATAGGGAATATACCATAACTAAAATAAACACAAAGTAATTTAGCGCACAAGATAGTTATGTGACTGGTTTAGGATACACATGATTATTCTACGGTAACTCGATTATACGTGAAGGGTATAATCGACATGCACATGATTATACCAGGGTTTTAATCACATAACTACTTCTACTTTCCCTCCCAACCAATACTCATGGATCTGATCACGACACGTTACGTACATGATTGTTATTTGCACATGAAGCACATGAGTGAATAATACGAATACAAGGAGCACACGATGCACATGATAAAGTATATGCACATGAAATACCCGATGTACCCGATAAGGGGATAACATCTCCTAACAATATCTATTTAGCATTGATTCGTGTAATAGCATGTCAATAACAAGTAAATTAGTCTAGATCAAGTATTATAGAGATTATCATGAAGAAAACGATCATAGGTATGTACTCGTCTCAATTTAGTTAGAGTTGACGTGCACAATACGAACGTGTCGACACGGAATAGATAACAATGCTATGTTCCACAAGATGGTCCCAAACGAAGGCACATGTATTTTATTGAGTCCAGAATAGTCCAAATAGCCTAGTTTGGTATATAAGCCCAAAATTAGTATTTGACACGATAATCGAAGCAAAAAATAGAAAACGACTATAATAGTCGCGCTTTGATTTCAGAGGAAAGAATATAACTAAATAAATATAACTAATTTTGGAAATCATTTATAATGTCTAGAAACTATATTCTTATTAATCAAAGTATTTTTAGATAAATATTTGAAAGCCTGAGAAATCATCCTAGTACTAAAACTCAATTCTAGTCAAACATGATTTTAAGTCAAAACTTGATAACAATATTTTAGATTATTATTATATTTATATAATTACCAAATAAAATACCACTAATAACAATAATCATAGTAGTAGTAATAATAACAATACAACGTATATATACATATGAACATCATTTAAATACAGTATATAGAAAATGCGTATATAAATTTATATATAAAGCTATACCGAAAGTCCAAACATCACTTTTTTTTTACAATTAGTAACGGTTATTACCCGACAGTTAGAGCTGTCAAGACGGGCCGGCTGTCACAACCCGCACCCGGATATACGAGTACGAATACGTGGGCCACGCCCAGCCTACGCCGCAGTATCAGCGGTAGAACGCTGTCAAGTGTACTATACTAACTAGAACATCTAAGAATCCATAACTAGAAATGTACTCATGCACATCACGAAACTAAGGAAGATAAGACAAGAAATAATAACAATATCACTAGAACAACTAGAATCTATAATGATCATAAGATAGGAAGATAATGAAGGAACAACAAGACTAACTAAGGAATAACTATCAGGCAACTCACATAGAAGAATAGTGAGATCCACCTCAGCTAGCAACATCATGAAGTCCAATACTGAGGGCACAACTACTCCTAAAATTTTGTCAACATACAGCAGTCAAGATGGAACGAGCACAAATCTCAAATAACAGTTCTAATTATACGATATTGAACATATAGCAGTAAATAGAGAATATACAAGAAATCATAAAATGTACATGTGAGTATCATGGCAAGGTAAGCTGTAAATCTAGAGCTAGAACAAGGCAAGTAAAACTGATCATGGCATGTACAAGAATCAAGAATCATCTATCTAAGTGTGTGAGTACTAGTTTCAACATGTGGCCGGCTTGGGTCTTGCACAAGGTCTACTGGCCTGGTTAATCATACGTGGGGTGTATGATTAACACTCACAAGATCTACAAGAACAACAAGGTGGAATGACCACACATCTACACTAGTACTCCCCATCCCCGACTAGTATAGTGGATCCAACCATGACACATCATGACATGCGATTCTCTGAGAGGGTAGCTAGCCTTCGCAGGAATCGTGTCTATACAATACACAAGGAACAAGAAAGACTTGCACAAGATATACCAAGGAGAGCGAGAAATAACATCTCATGACAGGATCCAGGAAATACCAATCCGTGTGAACAATATGTCAAGAGAACAAGGGTATCTACACTAAATACAAGAAACATAGACGATAATAAAACAGAAATATTATCAGAGAATGTACTCGTCTGCGATCTGGTGGAATATGTCAACTGGTCCAAGAACAGTGCCTCGAGGACCTATAGATGGAATACTGTATCAACATAAGGGTTTGGAAGTAAAATCAAGTCACACTAAGTCAAACTAGGTCAAGACAAGTCAAAGCAAATCAAACTAGGTCAATCTAAGTCAATGGTCGACTTACAGTTGACTTTTGGTCAACTGGTCAACTCTGGTCAACCCTAGGTCAACTCTAGGTCAAACTTGACTAACATTGACTAACAGTTGACTTTGGGTACTGGTCAACTCTGGTTCAGTTCTAGTCAATTGTAGGCTACGGTTGACTTCCGGTTGACTTTGGTCAAATAGTCAACTGTGGTCAACCAGGGTCAAAACTAGTCTAACCTAGGTCAAATGTTGACTCTACTTCGACGTTCAGTCAAAGTAGTCAACCATGGTCAAACTGGGTCAAAGCTAGTCTCTACAAACATCTACAGGGTCAACACATCAATTTCAGAGATTGTGAAATCACCGGAATCGATGGAACTCAAAAACCACAAAGGAGAAAGATTATAATAATAGGGTAAAAACCTACAGATGTTGTCGGATGATGAAACTAACATCACCAACGTGTCCAGAATGGTCAAATCATCTAGGATAGCCTGTCCAAAAGTCCAATTTGGACACAGGGGCAAAACGGTAATTTCGGACCAAAATGATGTCCGTCGTTGGATACACTTTGCACCGAAAAACGTGCCAAAATAAAAGTGCACAAAACCTAACAAATTATATGTCCACGAATCTAGAATGACGATGCGAACCCAACGGTATATCCAGAATTGGATTCGTTGACCCGATCTCAAATTGGTCCGTTGACCGGGACATTGAAATCCGATTTGCACGAAAAGCGTGTCGGAGCCAATGTCCTCAAAACTCAGCAAATTATATGTCAACGAGTCCAGAATGATGATAAGAACTCAACGGTATATCCGGAATTGGATTCCGATGAGTCGAACTCAAAATGACCCGTTGACCTGGATACTGGTATCCGACTTGCACCGAAATACGTGCCGGAACCAATGTCCAAAACCTAGCAAATTATATGTCAACGAGTCCATAATGACGATACGAACTCAACGGTATATCCGGAATTGGATTCCGATGAGCCGATCTCAAAATGACCCGTTGACCCAGAAAGCGGGATCCGCTTTGCACCGAAATACGTGCCAGGGCCCACGTTCTCCAAATCAAGCAAACTTTATATGAAAACATGCCAGAACGACGCCACGAGTCTACTGGTGGTGTCAAAAATTGAATCCGGAGTCCCGGGTTCAAAAATAGAATTTTACAAGTGTAACATTAAGAATTCGAACGGCCAACTTCGGCGTCGAATTCGACCGACCTAACAAGCTCAAACTGAAATGAAATCTAAAGGGGCAGGAAGAGGGTTATACCAGCTGTGACGGGAACTAGTAGTGCACAAAACGGAGCTACGGTGAAGATACGAACCCGCAAAGTTGGCATTGCAAAACTGTCCAAAAACAGTACAAATTAAAACGTCAACTTGGTGGCCGGTTTTGATGTATCAAACGACGAAATTAACGGGTGAAATTTGACAGAGGTGAAGAGGGATATACCAAGATTGAGACGGAGCAAGGATTTCGCCGATCCAACGGTGTCTCCCAGAAAATGTGCGCGAAGTCGTTGTAAAACCGCGCGCGTCGACGGAATCTCGGGAAAAATGCGCGAATCGCCTCGACGGCGCATCCCGGAGGACGTTGGCCGCCACAGGGTGGTGCGCCCGGCCAAGGGGGCCACGGGGGACCACCGATGGCCGGCCACGGCGCAGCGGGCAGCGCGGCGCCGGTCGGCCGCGGCTGCTGCTGCGTCTGCTTGCTGCAGCTGCTGCTGGGTGGCTGCGCTGCTGCTGCTGCGCGCGCGGTGGCGGCGGCGACGCGGCCGGCGGCGGCCTAGCGGCGCGTGGTGGTTGCGGTGGTGGATGTGGTGGTGGCGGTTCGGGTTGGAGAGGAGGTGGTGGAGGAGTTAATCATGAAGGTGGTGATGGTGTTAGATGGTATTGAAGAAGAAGAAGAAGTGAAGAAGAAAAAGAAGAAGTGAAGAAATAATGGAGAGGAGAAGGAGCTCGGGGAGGAGCTCAGGGTGGTGGTCGGCCAAAAAATGAAGGCTGGTTGTGGTGGTGTGTGAGTTGTGTATTACTAAAGAGAGAGAGTGAGAGATATGTTATAAAGAAAGAAAGAGAGAAAGAGATATTAATGATAAGGAAATAAAGTAGAGAGAGGGAGTGGGGTGCTGCTCTTGTACACGTGAAGGGGGGTGCTGGTGATGTGAAGAGGGAGAGGGATGTGATGGTGTGGGAGTTAATGAGGAGAGAGGAGGAAGATATTAATTTGTGTGTGTGTGTAGATATTAAGGGAGGACAGAGAGAGTAATAGAATAGAGAGAGATGGGGAGGGGTGTAGTCGGCTGCTCATGGGGAGAGGGTGAGGTAGTGAGGTGTTGGTGTTTAAGGAGAGAGTGTGTATATAATATATATATGTATATATATTATGTATATATATATGTGATATATATACAATGAAGAATTAGATATTTACATAAAAAGGATATTTAGGGTAGAGGAAAAATATCAGTGGGGGTATGGACAGTCATGATGGAGGGCAACATGGAGCTGGGGTTGGGTTCAGTGGAGCCGGGTTGGGCCAAAATCGGATAGGGGGCAATATTCGAATTAAAATGGGTGTTATAATCATGGGTAATAAGTAGCATGTGGGGGCTCAAATAAATGGGACACAAGTGTCAGGGGTAGGGCTTCATGTGGGCCATGTCCCGATTTGGGGTCGACTAGGTTGGGTCAATGTCGGGTCCCGAAATTAAATTGGAAATTAAATCAGGTTTTACGGTAGATAATTAATTGGCCTAAATTGAACCGAAAGTTGTGCGAAGGAAATGGAGCACAAAATGAGTGTCTGAGTGGGACACGAAGGTCAGGGGTGAAGAGCGTCTCGAGTAGATCAGGCATGACAAGTTGGTTTCAAGAAAAAGATAGTCTGGTGCTCATAAATTAAAAGCCACGGTAACGTGCTTATGGGGATCAAAAAAAAGAGTGGGAAATCATTAATAATTTAAATGGTCTAAATTGACCCAAACTTGCGCGATACAAAAGGAGCACAAAGGAACGAGTTTGGATGGGACATGATATATCGAGTGAAGGTAATCTCGTTACTTCAAACTCCAATAAGGAAATTTCCAGAGACTGGCATCCTGATGCTCTAGAATTCCAAGTCACGGTAAAGAGCATTAAATTAAAAATAATCAATAATAATATTTATCAAAATAATTGATTTATAAAATTTAAAAAAAAATAAGGCCTAAATTCAGGGGCTTACTCCACCTTATAAAATTTCGTCCTCGAAATTAAGGTTGGTAGTGGGGTTAAAACATGATAGAAGATTATGCAAAATTTAGGCACGATCCAAGAATGACGAGTTTGTACGATCATGTTAATCGATTCACAACTGTTCAGGCACGAAGAGGGATTTGGCACGATAGAATCATGATATGAACAAAATTATGGTTATCAGGGCATAATCAAGGATAGTATGAAGCCTAATCGTGATTGGAAAATTTAGTCATTTGTCGGAATTGAATCGAAAGTTTAAAGCACGAGTGATGATAGCATTGTCCAATCACGATAAAAATAAATAGTTTAGTCTCAGCACGATTTAAATGATCAAATTTTGAGTAAATCGAATTTAGGACAAGATGGAGAACAAATCAACGAAGTTTGGACACGAGCATCTAAGAAGGAAATCATCATGCGATGAGGAAGAGAGAAAAAAAAATATAAACAAGAAATAATGGTAGGAATTATCTTGCTCAATTGGTAAAAGAAGTGAATCAACTTAAGATATGACCTGATAACCATACACGTCTATCCAAAATCATGTTGCCAGAATTTACGCCACGCCAGTAAACATAGCTACAATAACGATAGAGCATAACTAGGTAACCTATAATCATGTCATCTAGATTCCTTACCACGCCAACCGGTAGGGGCAGCAAGAGAATCTAAATTCCATAACTAGGATAGTATATCCAAAATTAGGCTCCATGTCCCTGTCAGGCAGCTAATATGACTGCGATAAATTCCAAACTCCCTAAGTAAAGTAGACATACTGTTTATGTCCTCGTCCAAATATGTTTATCAGGATATCTAACTCAATTCTTAAAAG
>JANAVB010043514.1:0-54997 GCA_029216955.1 Iris pallida | reverse complement strand
TGTGAATATTCCAAAGTAGAATAGTCATGAATCATCTCTTTAGTATAGTCATGAATCACCCTCCACCTGTTCACATGTTCATCTTGTACTCTGAATCACTAGTACTGATTAGTTCTCTTATATATTGTAGATATTTACTTACAGTCTCTCTTTTACATCATGTTGTTCTTTCAGTTTCATTTATCTTACTCTCTAGCATATTTATATTTCATAACTTTTTATGATTTATTAAGATGTATTGTGCTCGCTCCTGTCCTGACTGGACCTGTTGAAAATATTATAGAGGATGAGGATGAGGCGGTATGTACTACCTATTACGGGACTACCCTAGAGGACTGCTGTGACCTGGACCAGCAGCATGACCCCTTAGCAGTGGATGACATACCTTTAGTCTAGGATGTCTTTTCATTGTATTTACTTCATGGATTACTATATTTAAGATTTTAGATGTTATCTGGATTTGTGATATCTTAAACACTTAGACTTCTATCTGGTTGTATCTCTGTGGATTCATTTCATTTCATATATATCTATCTATCTTATCATTTTCTGCCTTAGACGTGATTGAGACTGTATTCTACTATGTCACCTCCATTCGAAGTGTATATACTGTACAGGTACATTATATTGTTAGATGATTAACCTAGGACAGCGTTCTACTGCCACACTGTGGCGTACGCTGGACGTACCCACTTCTCGTGCCCTTACTCTAGGGTGCGGGTCGTGACACATTTTTAGTGGTGGCCTATGTAGGTCTAGTTTTATGTAGTGTATTCGAACTAGAGTATCACTACAGCCTGCAGTAGGATTGGGATATTTTGAAGGTACTCAATCATACTAGAAAAACTCTTTATCAGATTCCGTATATCTACATTTTGCTGCTTAGTGTTTTCCTTTGAATATAAACTGTCCTCCTTTGATATTTCGACTCATTCTCATAAATTGTTTTTTGTTTGATCTGTGTCTCCAGGATGGTCGAGACGAGATCGTATCGCCCCGGACCGGGGGACGCTATAGAGGGGTCTGCCACCTCTCGTCCTCAGCCGCCAGTTCTCGGTACCGCAGCACCAGTGCAGCCCTTATGAGTGGGTGTTTCAGATGCTTTTGGAGAAGTACCTCCAGCAGTTAGGAGGCAGAGCCCGGTGATTCCTGAGATCCTTCTGCTACAGCAACCTCCACCTGTGGGGATGGTAGACGCTGCTCATCTGTTCTCTTTCGTAGAGAGGATTTTGGAGTCTCATCAAGAGCAGCAGCAGCATCAGACTGCCGACTTCCGTCAAGGGATTGACGAGGCACATCAGCTGGTCCATACGACTGTGGAGATGGTATCAGCTCAGGGGGCACAGCAGCAGCCTCTCCAGAGGGAGAAGGATATCCAGGACTTTCAGAAGATGCATCCTAGAGACTTCTTGGGCACTGAGGGCATTCACTATGCAGATGATTGGATTGAGAAAATCGAGGAGACTTTTCGGCTGGCGGAGATACCAGCCCGACTTTATATCGAGGCGACGGGAAGTCAGATGCAGGACTTAGCTTGTACATGGTACCAGACAGATCCCCGAGTAGGAGTGGAGGGTCAGACTTGGGAGTAGTTCGAGGAGCTATTCAAGGAACAGTTCTTCCCAGTTGTGGCACTAGGAGGCATTGAGGCACAGTTTGAGAGTCTGGTTCAGGGGAACCAGACAGTTGCTGAGTACACCGAAGAGTTTTGTCAGTTGGCCATGTTTATCGATGATCCGACGGAGAAGACAAAGGCTAGGAAGTTTCATCGAGGGTTGATCAGGGAGGTTCGGTCACTGACTAAGAGTGACCAGAATGCTACCTTTGCAGAGATCTTTACTGGAGCTATGGCAGCAGAGGACGACCTGGGGTTGAAGCTGAAGAGAGGTCGGGACTTCCAGGGAGGTAGCAGTAGCGGAGGCCAGGCCAAGAGGCCTCATTTTCAGCACCAGCAACCGCAGAGGCCGATGCATCAGCAGCAGTTTCAGCAGCAGGGCCAGGCACCTTTCCAGCAGGTACACAGCATCAGCAGCTGAGGGTGTAGCAGCAGGCACCGAGACAGCAGACCTCCAGCTGTGCTTATTACAAGAAGCCAGGGCACGGGTGGAATGAGTGCAGGAAGAGATTGGCAGGTGCCTTCTCTGTGGAGCAGCTGACCATCAGCTGAAGGAGTGCGCTCAGTTCATAGGCAGAGTAGCGCAGGAAGCAGGAGCCAAGGCTCTGGCATGGCAGCAGAGGGGACCACTGCAGACTCAGCAACTGAGTTTTATCTAACATCAGTGGCAGGCTCGGGGAGGTCAGCAGGGGCGAGCTTTTGCCATGGCGATCGAAGATGTAGAGGCCATTGGGGAGTTGAATACAGGTTCGGTTCTTCTTGACTCCATTCCAGCTTTCGCCTTATTTTATTCTGGGGCTTCCCATAGTTTTGTGTAGGTATCATTTGCTATTAGACACTGCCTTGTATCTGAACCATTGCCTAGGACCTGCAAGATCACGACCGGGGGTGGTGTTATCCTCGTGAGTGATGTTTACAGAGGACAGAGTATTATTTTGGGAGGCCGAGAGTTGGAGGTGAGTCTGCTCGTTATGCCACTACCGAACTACGATATCGTATTAGGTATGGATTGGTTAAGCAGGCATCATGCCAGCATAGATTGCCGAGGGGGTAGAATTCTGTTTGGAGTGCCAAGAGAGCCAGTGTTCGAGTACACCCGACGGCAGGCAGAGGACAGCAGACTTTTCTGCAGGGCTTTAGTTGAGGAGCAGGTGGCTCTACATCCTTTGATTGCAGAGTTCATGGACGTCTTTCGAAGGAGTTGCCAGGACTTCCACCAGACAGGGATGTTGAGTTCTTGATAGACTTGGTTCCCGGTGCGAAACCGATTTTTCAGCATGTTTATCGAGTGAACAATAGTGAGTTGGTGGAATTGAAGAAGCAGGTAGATGAGCTGCAGGATAAGGGCTTCATCCGATCGAGTTCTTCACCTTGGGGTGCACCGGTACTCTTTATACCCAAGAAGGATGGGTCAGAACGGATATGTGTCGACTACAGGGCGCTCAACAACCTGACGATCAAGAATAGATACCCACTACCGCGGATCGATGATCTCTTTGATCAGTTGAGCGGAGGTCGAGTTTTCTCTAAAATTGATCTGAGGTCAGGTTATCATCAGGTAAAGGTGAAGAGGGATGATATTTCGAAGACCGCTTTCAGGACGCGGTATGGGTAGTTTGAGTTCTTGGTTATGCCGTTTGGGCTGACCAATGCACCGGCAATATTTATGAACTTGATGAACAAGGTCTTCCACCAGTACTTGGACAAGTTCGTGGTAGTGTTCATCGATGATATCCTGGTGTATTCGAAGACTGAGGAGGAGCATGAGGAGCACTTAAGAGTGGTTCTGGAGACACTCAGGAGGGAGAGGCTATATGGCAAGCTCTCAAAGTGTGAGTTCTTTCTGGACAGAATTGACTTCTTGGGTCATGTGGTGACTGGAGGTGGGATCTCAGTGGACCCATAGAAGATCACAGCAGTTGAGGCTTCATCGGCATCGAGTTCAGTAGCAGAGATCAGGAGCTTCTTGGGGCTGGCAGGATATTACAGGAGGTTCATGCAGGATTTCTCCTGGATTGCAGAGCCGTTGACTAGGCTGACCCGGAAGGATGCTGACTTTGTTTGGTCAGAGGAGTGTCAGGCTGCTTTTGATGAGTTAAAGAAGCAGCTTACGATAGCTCCGATTCTGACATTTCCAACAGGTTCAGGAGGGTTCACTATCTATAGTGACGCTTCAGGGAAGGGGTTGGATTGTGTCTTGCAGCAGCATGGAAGGTGATTGCCTATGCTTCCAGGCAGTTACGTCCCCATGAGAAGAACTACCCTACCCATGACTTGGAGTTGGCAGCAGTGATTTTTGCTCTGAAGTTATGGAAGCACTAATTATATGAGAGAGTGGAGATCTTCACATATCATAAGAGCTTGAAGTATGTGTTTACACAGAAAGAGCTCAACATGAGACAGCATAGGTGGTTAGAGCTGATGAAGGACTTCGACATCTCACTACAGTATCATCCAGGAAAGGCCAACGTGGTTGCCGATATCTTGAGTAGGTATCCGACAGCCATGTGTTCGACTATGGATCGGCACTTGCTAGCAGACTTGGAGAGCCTCGGGATTGAGGTGATTGTGCCTGGAGTGCAGATGCAGATATGGGGCCTTCAGATTCAGTCAGACTTGATGGAGAGGATCAAGTCGACGCAGTTCGAGGATGTTGCCCTGCGGTGTATCCGAGAGCAGGTTCGAGTAGGGCTAGTGGATTGTGAGTTTCTCTTGCAGAGGATGGCGCTTTGAGGCACGGTTCCAGGCTGTGTGTGTCTAGTGGAGAGCTCGGGGTAGGTCATGCAGGAGGCTTACAGATCTCAGCACTCTATACATCCTGATGCCAACAAGATGCACAAGGATCTGAGTGAGCATGTCTGGTGGTATGGGATGAAGCGGGAGGTAGCTCGCTTCGTAGCCAGATGTTTGGTCTGTCAGCAGGTTAAGGCATAGAGGCAGAGGCCAGGAGATTTTATGCAGCCATTGCCCATTCCATAGTGGAAGTGGGAGCATATCATGATAGATTTTGTATCTGGATTACCACGTATACTAGGAGAAAAAGATGCAATTTGGGTCATCATAGACAGGTTGACCAAATCGGCCCACTTTTTGCCATTTAAGGTGGGTACGTCTACTGAGAGGCTTGTAGAGATATACATGTGGCAGATTGTCTGGATTTATGGGGTTTCGATCAGCATTGTCTCAGATCGGGATAGTCACTTTACTTTCATTTATGGAGGTCTGCAGACTAGTTTGGGCACTCAACTCAAGTTTAGTACTGCATACCACCCCCAAATGGACGGGCAGTCAGAGAGGACTATTCAGACGCTCAAGAAATGCTACAGACGTACGTCTTTGATTTTGGAGGTTCCTGGGAGGATCACCTATACTTGGTGGAGTTTGCTTACAACAACAGTTATCAGGCCAGCATTGAGATATCACCTTTCGAGGCTCTGTACGGGCGTGGATGTCATACACCCTTATCTTAGGATGATGTTGGAGAGCGAGCTTTATTGGGACCTGAGATGGTTGTTGACACAGAGAAGGTAAAGCTCATCCGGGATAGACTTTGCGTGGCGCAGGACAGACATCAGCACTGGGCCGATAGCCACCGGAGGCCTTTGGAGTTTGAGGTACAGATTAATTAGAGATAGGATTAGAAATAGGTTTTGTTGTTTGTTTTGTGTTTTGTTTGACCATGTTGATTATTTAGTAACTTGAGACCTTGTTTGTGTTTAGGTCGGAGACATGGTTTTTCTGAGGATATCTCCGACTCGTGGTACTATACATTTTGGTGGAGGTGGGAAGCTTAGCCCGCACTTCACCGGACCTTTCGTGATCAGCGGGAGTCGGTGACGTGGCATATAGGCTAGACTTGCCACCTATACTAGTGGGTATCCACAACGTATTCTATGTATCACAGTTGAGACGGTATGTAGCTGATCCTAGCCATGTACTTGACCATTCGGAGATTGAGCTGGGGCCTACTCTTAGTTGTCCAGAGCAGCCAGAGATTCTGGATTGCCAAGAGAAGGTATAGAGAAACCAGGTGATACCCTTGGTTCACGTCGTATGGAGGCATCATTCTCTAGAGAGTCTACCTGGGAGCGGAAGGATGAGATACGCGAGCGATACCCATTTTTGGACCTTGAGGTATGATTGTCTATCCTTCTCATCAGTTTAGTTTCATCTTTTAATTTCGAGGACAAAATTATTTTAAGGAGGGTAGATTTGTCACTACCACATTTTAGCTTGAGGGAATTTTGGTCATTTGGTAAATTTTTGAATTTATTTTAATTTATTGAATTGGTGATTTCTATCTTTGACTTTGACTAGTTGAGACTTTGTAGACTAGCCTAGAAGTTGACCCAAACTATGGTGACTTGGTTAGCATGGTGTGACCCAAGTCTAACTTAAGTCAACCTCATTTTAGTCATTAGAAACTAGTTTGAAATAGGAGAAATCAAGAATAGGTTCATGACTTGTGATTTTAATTCCATGACTTATGAACTTAGCCCATAGGCCCATGACTTGAAACCCTAACCCTAACCAACCCATACATGGCCGACCACACCTAGGAATTCCCCTATTTAATATCCGTTCCCTTTCTTCTTGCCTCTTTTGTGCTCAACCAACTTCTTGAAAGGAAAGGTAAATCTCCAACTCTAAATTCCTATTAAATCCATTTTAAATCCTTTTTCATCCAAATCTTTTGAAATCGTTTCTAATCACCCTCTATTTGATGTTCATGGAGAGTAATTTCAGTTTTTGTGCAATTTGGAGGACTTGGCTAGCAACGGGAACCGTTTGATTTGGGGCTTTTTCTTGATCCTTGCAACCTATAGGTAAACCCATCAAATTCTATTTAATTTCTGTTTTTCTTGCATGGTAGCCTAGATCTAGGTGTCCCCTAGATGTAGTAAAGGTTTGGTGTCATTTGTATTAGGTTTCGTGTCCGTATCGGACACGTATCAATTTACTAGTCTAGGTGTTTTATGAAATGCCACACTCATATATATTTTGTTATTTTTGAAATGTGTTTAATGGGATTTGTAGTGCTTGGTGTCGTGAGTGGTTTAGTGTCAGTTTTGAGTAGGTTTGGTGTCGTGTCGTGTCTGCACAGTGATACGAACATGCTGCACAGGCCGCGGGACACTATCCTGCTGCCCGATGGTTGGTTCTCTGTGCACAGGACATGGGGACATACGATTTTTGGGGAGAATGTCAGGGCAATATCTGACATTAGTCTCCCAAAAGTTGGGCTCGAGAGGTTCAGTATTCGAGGAGTTTTCCTCCTCGTACTGGTCGCACGCACAGGCAGACACACGCATTTTTGGCCACTGATACGTGGTTGGACACGACACGATACACATTTTGGACACATGCAGGGTGTCAGTGAGGTAGCCCTATCCCTAGCGGGTGGACACGAGCATGACGTGTCACGTGTCGTGTGTCATGCGCACGACTCTGTGACATATTTGCACTACACTTGGTGTGCTCATGCGTGTCTGTGTGCTCGAGGTGTCTGGACACGTTGTGTCTCGTCGTATGGACACAAGATGACTCGAGGGACACACTGACATATACACGAGTCTTTACAACCATTAAATCAGGTTATTAACAGTTAATTAGCTTTCGAATTGTATTTCCCCATTTTTTGATACAGTGTACACTGATTTCTGAAATTTAATGTATTTCAAACCAATTTTCCATGATTATTTACCATGATTAGTTCGCCTATATATGCCTGAGTATTAGTTACATGTTATTGGGATGTTATCAAAGGAATTTGGGTTATAGGGTTTTCGAATTGGTTTCGACTTAATGTGTTAACTGTTTAGGACTGTTGACTGTTAAACCCAACTGTCATTATATACCATGTTTTCCTAAGAACACTTGACATATTACACTACTGTTTTCATGAGATTAGCCATACACTGTACACTGTTATCTCACTCACCATACATACATTGTTCAGTCACCCTCATACATTGACACACATAATGCTATATACACATACTTCTATCCAACTGTCAACTGAAATCCTAACTATGACAGCCCTGATTTCCTACACACACTCTCTACTGACACATACTGCTACCTATATCCACATTGTACTGAATTCACTTCATGTATCACACACACAAATTTTCACACACATTAATCTACACATTGACACCCTAGTAGCTATAGTCCCATCCATTTGACACACACAATATTGTATCACATACACACACACACACACATTGCATTGATTTTACTTTTCTGTTACACACCTATGCCTAAATCCTGAGAACACAACACCCTACACTCTTCACTGTTAGCTATCACACATATGTAAACTTGACACCCTATAGCTCTGTTACACATATCCACACACACTGAGAATTAACACACACACCATCCATTTGACACACACATTACTCTTTGTACATGTTCCTATTTGACACACATATGTTAGTTGTACACACACACAATGTCTATCTCTCTATATGTAATATATCTAAATGGCCTATATGTAAAATAAATATTATCTAAATGCTTGATATAATAATATGGTGTATATATGTGAATGTTATTTGTATTAATTATATATAATATGTGTGGGATTATGTATGGCCTATAGGCTATATATGGCACATAGCCTATGTGTTGACATGTATATATACATGTGGATTGGTGTTTTGGTAGACTGGTATGGCCTAGTGATGGTGTGTGCTTGCTAGAATAGGCTGGCTCGGCTTAGTGAGACTTGCTTGGGTTAGGCTTGACCTAGTTGACCTAGTTTGACTAGTGTAGTTGACTAGAGTTGACCAAAGGTTGATTTAGCCTAGATTGACCCCAAACATCATGTAGATGTATTGTAGCAGTCTATTATACTATTTTAGACATGTAGTGACTTTTACTGTTCTATAGGCCAGACACCACTTCTCGGACTGTATATTCTCTTCAGATATTCAGGATACCAGGAGTACATTCTTTGATCATTTTATATCTTATTTAGGATTATATTTTCTGCTTTAGATTACTTTACTTGATGCTGACACGTTGGTAACACGGATTAGTACTATATGGATCCCTTCATGAGATGTTATCCCCCTCGGAGAGCATCAGATACTCATGTCTCGTGTGTTTCACTTACATCATGTATCTCATCCTTCTATTATCATGATCTTTATGTATCAGCTTGTGATTCCTGTACTCTCATGAATCACCGAGCCTTCACGAATCTATTCATGAATCACTCTTTATGAGCCAAGTAGTATAGTCATGAATCTTAACGTAACTTGATTGGATCCTTGTGTATTTATTGGGGATGGGGGAGTAGAAACTTAACATGTGAATAATTCCAAAGTAGACTAGTCATGAATCACCTCTTTAGTATAGTCATGAATCACCCTCCAGCTGTTCACATGTTCATCTTGTACTCTGAATCACTAGCACTAATTAGTTCTCTTATATTGTAGATATTTACTTACAGTCTCTCTTTTACATCATGTTGTTCTTTCTGTTTTATGTATCTTACTCTCTAGCATATTTATATTTCCTAACCTGTTATAATTTGTTGAGATGTATTGCTCGCTCATGTCCTAACTGGACCTGTTAAAAATACAGAGGATGAGGACGAGGCGCTGTATACTATTACGGGACTACCCTAGAGGACTGCTGTGACCTGGACCAGCAGCAGGACCCCTTACAGTGGATAACACACCTTTAGTCTAGGATGTCTTTTCATTGTATTTACTCTATGGATTACTGTATTTGAGATTTGAGATGATATCTTGATTTGTGAAATCTTAGACACTTAGACTTCTATCTGGTTGTATCTCCGTAGATTAATCTCATTTCATATCTATCTATCTATCTTATCATTTTTGCCTTAGATGTGATTAAGACTATATTATGTTATGTCATCTCCATTCGGTGTATACTGTACAGGTACCTTATATTGTTAGATGATTGACCTAGACAGCGTTCTACTATCGATAATGCACGTAGGCTGGACGTACCCCCTCGTGCCCTTACTCTATGGTGCGGGTCGTGACACTTGATTTCCGACACGATGGTTCACGGACTAGTATACGTCGGATCCTGTCATGAGATGTCATTCCTGGAATTTCCTGATATATTGGTACATTGTTCGATCTTATTTTTTGGTACTTGTATAGACACCAATTTGGGAGTGGGCTGGCCCCCTGCTTTTGAATCCTGTGTCATGACGTGACATGTCCAGATCCATTATACTACTCGGGGATGGGGAGTTATTAGAGGATTATCAATACCCTCATGTCACTATTCTTGTGCT
This sequence comes from Iris pallida, assembly GCA_029216955.1. Taxonomy (NCBI): domain Eukaryota; kingdom Viridiplantae; phylum Streptophyta; class Magnoliopsida; order Asparagales; family Iridaceae; genus Iris; species Iris pallida. Next base: position 45,095 of record JANAVB010043514.1, on the reverse strand, counting down.
CGCGTGACCCTCATTGTAGTAGGTGTAGCGAGATCTTATATTTCTTGTGCTCGCTTTCCATGTTGGCCGGCTTGACCCTTCTTGAGATTTTCTATGATAGCCAGGCCAAATGGAATAGCTGATCATGTATCCCAAGCCGATCACATAACGCTATAATATCTCTTGGCACCAGTTTATGTTTACGATTATACATCATATATCCCTGTTCTATTCTATATTCCTGTATTTTATACCATGACATGATATCTAGTTTACACATCCTGTTTATATTTTCTGTCTTGATATTTCATCTTATTTTTCATTATGATTGTCTCTTATAGAATTTGTCAATTCATATTGAACTATTAGTGTTTTGTACTTGATCATATCCTGACAGGATAACCCCTTGATGTTTACAAATGATTTAGAAGCCGATTGCTCGACCTTCTATGTCTACGGCATAGATGGCGAGTATGACCTGGACATTCCCGTGGAGCCGGTGCTTATAGAGACGCACCGTCTGCTTAGACTAGTTAGATAGGCTTACCTGGATGTGATCCAGCTAGTACTTTAGACTTGTAATATACATATTATTGAGATTTCTGTTATATTTTTAACTCTAAACTTGTGTGGATTTTTGTATCTATTTCTGTTATTTTCCTTCTATCATATATTTTATTTTTCGTGCTATCTTCCTTAGATGCTTGTGATTGAGTTGTGACATTATATACCTCCGTGCAGAGATGACAGGTACCTTTATATTGTGTCTAGATGTTGTATGTTATAGACGACCTATACAGCGTTCTACCGCCAATTTGCGGCGTAGGCTTGACGTACCCACGTGCTCGTGCCCCTACTTAGGGTGCAGATCGTGACATTTTTATGGTGGCCCATGCAGGTCAGAATCACAATTAGTACGATCTTGTAATGGTACTCGACTTAGAGTACTAATTACGAGCCTGCAGTTAGGACATAGGTTCTAGGATATGATAGGAGTTGCTCAATCACATTTTAGGAAAATTTTCGATCTTTCGATTATCATGACGACTCTTCTTGCAATTCGAATTTAATTGTCCTTTTTTGATAATATCTTATCTTGTGCCATATTATCTTTTGCTCGAATCTATCTTCAGGATGACGATTACCCGAGATCAGGCGGATGGATCTAGTACTATCCCGACGAGGTCCGATCTGTCGAGGCCTATTGCTCCGGAAGAGGGAGAGGTCCATACGGCTGTCCCTGCTGCCCCTATTGTTCCTGCCATCCAGGTAGGAGCAGCGGCAGCAGTTCCTGGAGGTCTTCAACCTCCAGTTTAGGGGCCTTCTATCGTTGTACCGGGTGTTAAGGTTATATACTAAAAGCATCACTTTTGTAGTAACCTTATTTCCTTAAATTTTGAATGAGAATCATATGGACAAATGTTTGCAAATTGTATTTTTGCAAGTGTTAATACAAATGTCTGATATTCTATATTGTAGATAATATGGTGTGTGGTGTCACACAGAAGATCATATTATCAGTTTCCTATGGAGTATATAAATAGTTCACAACCTAGATGGACTTGGACAATCTATTGAAAGGTTGTAGTGTAATCTGGTATTAGTCTATCTTGACTATAGGTTACACTAGTACACTTTGTGTGCATTGAACAGGACCACTTAAGGTTGTTCTCTTTGTACTGACTACATAAGAGAACAAACACCTCTGTTATTATGGATGCTTGTGCTCTTAATCCGGATATAATAACGGACATGTATATGCAGTGTGCATAACTTTGACTCATAAAAGAGTAAGATTCATTATGGATCAATAACTCTATGAATTGGGCAATAACATTGTATGTATGATGGGCTGTTGATTATAATGGAATCCATGTCCCGATACATCGGGTTGATGATGTCCCCTTAAGGAGCTCATAAGGATTGTCATGTAAACCCTGTAGGTGGATTATATCCGACATGACAAATAAAGTTGAGCGGTACTACTTAAGGATAAAAGACGTCGAATCAATATAGTTGTCAGTAACTTAATTTGATCGACGGACATACGATATCTTAACATGGAGAGCCAAACGAGCATATAATAAAAGGAGCCCACAAACATAATTTGGGATTAGGGACGTAGTGCAACAATAGCTCATTAGTGGACCGAGCTATTGTTAATGGGCCTGGATTATGTGTTCGGGCTGAACACGGGATATCCAGATCCGTTAGGAGGCCTAACCCTAATTTTCCTCATGGTCCCTGTCGTAGCATATATATATCCTCTATTCTCTGGCCGCCAGATTACTGATCAGAAATCTGAAATTTTCTCTAAATTCGTGATTCACGTAAGGAGAGAAAGAGAGGGCTGCCAAGGAGAAAAAAGGTTGGGAGATCGTCGCCCATACGACGTCCAACTCGAGGAAAAATACGTGCAGAAGATCTTGGGGTCGTCCGCTCGAGATTGTCAGGAATTACTTGTCTCTTTTCCGTCGCAGGTATAATTCGTGAACCCTAGTTTTCGCCTATGAAGGGCTAGAACACGTATTTGATTTGTTTAACTTTCTATCGATCAATACGCACACCAAAGAAGGGTCCTGGGAATCCCAGTTCCATCAATTGGTATCAGAGCCACTTTGGATCTATGTATTGATTGATACGTCCATGTTGTCCAATAAAACCTGCACTGTGTAATAGTCGGTAGATGCAGATCTGTTCTAACTCGGTTTTGCAGGCATCTTAGATCCAACTATTATGGTCCAATGCATGTTTTTTGATTGTGTTGTTTAAACCACGGATATGTCGTGGATGTTGTTGTTGCTGTGGATATAATTAAAATCACGAGGTTTGATCGTGCCAATTATTTTAATTTTTCAATCTAGATTATGTGTGAACTCCTTCGGGAGGCATAGATTGATGTAATTTTAATTTTTTGATCAATCGTGATGGCGGTGGTGGCTGTTTCTACGCCGGACGAGATGCTGGTTTTAAGCAGTCAAGAGGCAGACAGATGATTTTTGAAGGAATCGAAAGCCAAAACCTAAAAAAACCCCGAATAGATCTGCGCAGCGCCAGATTTTGGATTCAGTTGAGGACGGAGCAGCAAAGATGACCATAATAGTTGGATTTTTTTCTTTTATTTTTGTCATTTTGCTTTTTCTGATTATGCATGTTTATTATTGTGTTTGTTTTTTTAAAAACCAAGCCTACATTAATAATGGACAACATGGACATAATATCAACTAGTAGAAAAACCCTTATTGTTAAATAACTAAGTGGGAAAGGATTTTTATTTAGTATAAATCCTATGGTCTCCATTACTGGTTTGTAGGTGATGTAATTATACTTGCGTGTTGGCTTTAGTGCTTTCCTCCATATCGGATGAGTATAATTATGGATCACCAGTACAAACTTCTTAGGATAATTGTAGAAAGTTACCTAGTATGTGTTAACTTCTCCATCTGAAGGAACTCATTACAAGTAAGGACTTAGTATTGAGTAATGGTATACACATAGATACAAATAATGGTATCCTCCCATCAGAGTCACTGCTATTATTTGTATGACCAGAGCAAGACCAGCATATTAATTTTATTTGTCATAATGTTATATTGACATGATAGTAAAATTAATAAGAAAAATCTACTTAACAAAGTTGAATTTGTATACGTCCACACTATCGTGGCATGCTAAATTTGGTGTTCAAGGTGTTGGTGAATTTCTTATTATTGTTTTGAGGGAATCAATATTTAGTTAATTCAAAAAGTTTTTTTTGCCCTACATAATTTTATTTATGTGATTATCAGGATTTCAAAAATGGGTTCTTTCAGTCCCCTTATGGTTATTCTTAAATAAAACAAACTTACTGGACCTAATTATATTGACTGGAAAGGTAATTTGGATATTGTTCTGACTGCTGAGGAGTACAAATATGTACTTGTTAGGAATGCCTACCTAAGCCTGATGCTAACTCCCATGAAGAGGTCAAAGAGGCTTATAAGAAGTGGAAAAAGGCAGATGAGATGGCACGGTGTTACATTCTGGCATCTATGTCAAATGTACTGCAACATCAGTATCAGGCCATGGCCACTGCTTATGACATGATGTATAACCTCAAGAAACTCTTCGGATATCAGAGTAGAGCAGCTAGGCAATTTGCTATGAAATGTTTGATGAATACAAAAATGGCTGAGGGTACACCAGTAAGGGATCATGTTCTCAAGATGATGGGTCATCTGAATGAGATGGAGATCTTGGAACTGAAATCGATGGGGAATCCCAGGTCGATATCATTCTCGGGACTCTGCCTAAAAGTTTTGACAATTTTGCCTTAATTACAACATGAACAAAAGGTTGTATAGTTTGGCAGAACTTGCAAAAGAGTACAGGATGCTGAATCTCTCTTTATGTAGAGTGGTCATGTTTTTGTTTCCGAAAAGGCTTCTACTTCTAAGCCAAAAGGCGGTAAGAAGAAGAATAACATTCAGAAATAGGCAAACTCAGCAAAGAAGGGCATGGAACCTCAAGGTGCGGTGAAAAAGCCGAAAGGCAAATGTTTCAAGTGCAAAGGGTCAGGACATTGGAAGACTTATTGTCCACTTCTCAAACAAGGAAACAAAGAAGGTATATCTCATTTACTAGTAGTTGAAACATGTTTAGCGGTGTTATCTACCGGCACTTGGTGTGTAGATACAGGAGCCACTAATCATGTCTGTAATACATTGCAGGGGTTCCAGGAAACCAGACGGCTCAGTGATGGAGAGATATGCTTGTTCATGGGTGATGCTACAAAAGTATCGATCGTTGCATTAGGAGATATTACTTTATCTTTTGGTAGAAATAAGTCTTTGACATTGAGAGATTGTCTTTATGCACCTTCACTTAGAAGGAATTTAGTTTCTGTTTCTATGTTAGTTAAGGATGGATATTCAGTTTATTTTAATGACAATATTATTAGAAAGAATAAACATTTTATCTGTTCTGGTGCATTGGTTGATAATTTGTATGTCATTAATCCTATTTCGCCCACAATGCAACTTATGGAAATGAATAATATGTCATCTAACTTAAATAAGAGAAAAGAACCTTCTTGTATGAACCAAACATATCTTTGGCACTTGCGATTGGGGCATATTAACCTAAAAGGATTCAAAGATTGGTTGAAGATGGACCTTTGAGTTCATTGGAAGTGGAGGCACTACCAGTCTGTGAATCCTGCTTAGAAGGTAAAATGACCAAAAGGCCTTTTACGACAAAGGGGTATAGGGCCAAAGATGTGTTAGAATTGGTTCATTCTGATTTGTGTGGACCCATGACTATCCAAGCTAGAGGTGGCTTTGAATATTTTGTCACATTTATTGATGATTATTCAAGGTATGGATACATTTATTTGATGCGCCGTAAGTCTGAGTGCTTTGAGAAATTCAAAGAGTACAAGGCTGAAACAGAAAAATATCAAGAAAATGTATCAAGTCATTACGATCAGATCGTGGTGGCGAGTACTTCTTTGGAGAGTTTAGGGATTATTTATCAGAGGCTGGGATTGCATCCCAATTGACTGCACCTGGAATGCCCCAGCAGAATGGTGTAGCCGAAAGAAGGAATAGAACTCTTATGGAGATGGTTAGATCAATGATGAGTTATTCGGATTTGCCAGATTCGTTTTGGGGATATGCCTTAGAGACTGCAGCTTATATTTTGAACTTGGTTCCTTCTAAGTCAGTACCTCTTACTCCTACAGAGCTGTGGATTGGGCGTAAGCCTAGTCTGAAACATGTTCACATTTGGGGTAGTCCAGCACATGTGCTGAATGGAAAGCAGATAAGTTGGAATCTCGTACAGAAGTACGTTGTTTGTAGGCTATCCAAGAGGAACGAAAGGAGGTTTATTTTAAGGATCAGAAGGTCATTGTTAGCACCAATGCCCGATTCTTAGAGAAGACTATGTGATGAACCTAAACCCACAAGTAGAGTTGTTCTAGAAGAACTGAGACGTGAGACACCAAGTACTTCAGTACCAACAGTACAAGAGGATGAACCACAAATAACTGCACAACGTGTCACAAATGTTATACCACAACCGATAGTGCCTCGTCGTAGTGGGAGGGTTGTGATACAACCTGATAGATATATTTCTTGGGAGAGTCGTCAGACTTTGTCCCTGAGGAACAAGATTATGATCCCTGTACCTACAATGAAGCACTCCAAGATAAAGATACAGAGTCTTGGCAAAAAGCAATGATATCTGAGATAGAATCTATGGATTCTAATCAGGTCTGGGAGCTTGTAGAACCACCCGTTGGTGTAAAAGCCATTGGATGCAAGTGGGTCTATAAGAGAAAACGAGGATCAGACGGTAAGGTTGAAACCTTTAAAGCTCGGCTTGTAGCAAAAGGTTTTACTCAAGAGAGGGTATCGATTATGAGGAAACCTTTTCTCCTGTAGCCATGCTTAAGTCTATCCGGATCTTTTATCTATTGCAGCTCATCTCGATTATGAGATTTGGCAAATGGATGTCAAGACTGTTGACACAAAGTTACTGTCAACCAAATATTGATAACATTGACTAAATAATACTTGTAATAATTCAATACGACACACGAAGACTACATCCAGCTCAAGTCAGATGACAGCTCAGTTTTGCAATTGCAAGTCATTGTTGAGTCTGTATTTTATATTTATTGAGTCTAGACTGATGTAAGCTGACTTGTGCTGAGCTCTTGAGACTTAACCTATAACCTACCCAAAATCCATAAGCTCCACACATCCAAATAAGCCCATTGGACCTTAAAACCCATTCTGTGCTCTGGAGACAGAGTTCGGGCCGAACTCTACCTCCACACAGAGTTCAGGCCGAACTCTGTCCCCTAAAAATTAGTACCCTAATTTTTAGGGTTGGCTGGTTGCTAGTTGTCCAACGGCCAAATATTTGAAAAATCCTACCAGAATTCTGGCCGAATTCTGCCTGCTAATATCCTATAAATAGGCCATGAATTCTCTCATTTTTATTCATCCAATCTTCTCTTCTTCTCTTTAAAGCCCAATATAAGCCATACCCTTCTTCATCTACTAGCCACAAGCTCCCTAAGCCTCAAGTGCTCAGCATCTTTCAGTTAGGAGTCTTGTAGCAAGAGTTCAAGAAGTCGCTTGGAAAATTTCAAGCATCGCCACTGCGATCCTTTGTAAGAAGTTGACGTGCTCTTTTGAAAAAAAGGCACGGGATGTACTACTATTTCACAAATAGTGGATTTAATCTTGAGCTAGAGTTCTCAGGCCTGGACTAGTCCTCCACGGGGAAACCAGGTTAAAATCGGCTGTGTTTGCGTATGCTTTCTTGTTCCTTATTTATTTTTGCATTTACTCTGATTAATTTTAGATTATGAAAGAGTTTAATTTTTTATTGGCTATTATCGCTATAAACTCTATTCATCCCTCCTAGAGTTGCCATATGTTCTTCATTTGGTATCAGAGCTCTGTTCTCTCAATAAGGACTAACATCCTAGAGCTGATCCATGGCAACCACACGATCCTTGATTTCCAATCACGGTGAAGTGCAGTCCACTCATAGGCCTCCCCTATTTGATGGAACTAACTACACATATTGGAAAACAAGGATGAGCTTTTATCTCAAGTCGCTAGACTTTGACCTGTGGACTATCGTCACTGACGGTTACAAAAAGCCCGCCAGAATAGTTGTCAATGGTGATCTCGTTGAGAAATCACATGACAAATATTCTGACGAGGAGAAGAAACAGGCAAGTCTAGACGCGAGAGCTATTAATGCTTTATTCTGTGCTATAGACAGGAATGAGTTCAACAGGGTATCTACAAGTACCACATCTCACGAAGTATGGAGACTTCTAGAAGTGATGCATGATAGAACCACCCAAATCAAGGAATCAAAGATAAGCCGTCTCACTCAAGAATATGAGGCTTTCAAGATGAAGCCAATGAGACGATCACGCAAATGTTCACAAGATTCCTCGGCATCATCAACCCCTTGTCTTCGCTCGGCAAACAATATTCAAATCACGAGAAGATTCGCAAGCTACTTAGGGGGCTCCCAAAGATTTGGAACCCTAAGGTGATAGCCATCATAGAAGGAAATAATCTCACAACCATGTCCATGGAGGCCTTGATGGGAAAGCTGATGACTCATGAGCTTGACCTCAAGGACTTCGAAGAGCCTGCTCCTAAAGCTAAGGAGATCGCACTCAAAGCTCACCGACGGAGGGCTGACCTCGATGAGACGGATGACGACAACTCGGAAGGTGATGATCAAGCTCTCCTTGTCCGCAACTTCAAGAAATTCCTTCGCTTCAACCGAAAAAAGAAGGAACCACAAGAAGACGACGAAGAGGAGCCAACCTGCTACGGTTGCAAGAAGACGGGACATGTCCAAAAAGACTGTCCATACTTAAAGAAGAGCAACCGCTATGAAAAACCATACAAGAAGGCCTCCTCAAAAAAATATGCCAACACGAGTATTTGGCATGAAAGCGAAGCTAGTGACTCCGAGGAAGAAAAGGACTCTCCTTAAGATACTGCTAATGAGTGCCTAATGGCAACATCCGACAAGGTATCAAACGAAACTCTTGATGACTTCACTTTTGATGAACTTGGCGATGTTTTCACCGATTTGCTTAATGATCACAAAAAAGGTCATTGGTAAATACAAACATGCCAAGGACAAGATCAAAAGTCATGAAGTCGAAATTCAAAGACTTTCACTATTACTTGATAACATTAGAGACACTTCACCCACGGATGTCACAGATGAGGTATCTAAGCTTAAAATAAGCTTACATGATGTCGAAGCACGCATTGATCAACAAACACAAGAAATCACAGCACTCAACACGGAGCTTACAGAAGAAAAGGGTAGACACAAGATTTTCATTACTAAGATACATGGTTTAAATGCTAAGATTACTGAATTGCATGTTGTGTCTAAGAAACTAGAGACTAAATTGGGAAAACAAGTTGCTCAACCTCAAACCCAATCTCATGAGACACACACAAAGCATGATACTTCTCATACTATTCACCCACGTCATCCACCTACAACACGTAATCATGCTTACATATACATACACTTTCACAAAGCACACAAACCACATGCACGTAGAAATAACTATCATATGTCACAAAATCATCATGCTACACATAGATACAATCATCACCATATTATATAAAACAGCATCACCATTACTCTACATATAGACATCATCACCATGCTACTCCATATAGACAATATCACCATGACACTCCACATCACTCTATACATAGTCATCATCACCATACTAATTCTACATATCATCATACTTCTCCTCATCACTCTACTTATAGACATCATCAGCTGCTCCTAATATAAATAGGAATGCTACATGTACTTATTACGTTTTACATGGACACATTTTACCATAATGTAGAATTAGAAGATTAGTAGATAGAAAGGTATATGCTTGGTTTCCAAAAACTAACTTTTCAGGACCCTCAAGAACTTGGGTACCAAAGGTCACATCTACTCTTGATGTAGGTGGACCTTCTATCCTCAACTAAGAGTAAGTGGATTCTCGATAGTGGATGCTCGCGGCACATGACGGGAGACGCAAATCTTTTCGCATCACTATCAATGAAGAGAGAAGGATATGTATCTTTCGGCAACAACCTAAAACGTTATATTATAGGTAATGGTATTATTGGTCATCCTTCCTCTTCCGTAATAAAGGATGTCTGCCTAGTGACCGAGTTAAAGCATAACCTGCTCAGCATTAGTCATCTTGCTAACCATGGATATAACATTAACTTTGGACAAAATAAATGTTTCATTTATGATAGGTCAACGGGAGACATCGCTTTTTAAGGGATAAAAGAGGATAACATTTATATTTTCTATTTGTCTAGAGATACTAACAATGCAGGTAGATGCCTATATGCTCATAAAGATGAAAGATTACTATGGCACCAGCGTCTTGGTCATGCCAATATGGATACTATATCCAGGCTATCGACCACGAAGCTAGTTAGAGGCTTGCCCGATATCACATTCAAAAAGAACACGGTATGTGCTGAATGTGAATTGAATTAGACAACCAAGTCCTCATTTCATTCTATTAACTCTGTAAGTACTACTAGACCCCTGCAACTACTCCATATAGATTTATTTGGCCCTAGTAGAGTAGCCAATCTTGGTGGAAAACTCTATGCCTTTGTTATTGTTGATGACTTTTCAAGATTTACTTAGGTTTTCTTCTTACAAATAAAAGTGATGCTATTTCGATTTTCAAGATTTTTGTTAAGAAAGTTCAAAACGAAAAAGGCTACATGATTACTCGAATCCGAAGTGATCATTGAGGCGAGTTCGAAAATTCTGATTTTGAAAAGTTTTGTGATTCTAATGGTTTTGATCATTAGTTTTCTTGTCCAAGAACTCATCAACAAAATGGTGTTGTGGAGCGGAAGAATAGGACTCTCGACGATATGGCTAGAGTCATGTTGAACAAGTTTTTACTTCCGAAATACTTTTGGGCTGAAGCTGTCAGTACAGCATGCCACATTTTAAATAGGGTGCTTATTCGTCCCATTACGAAGAAAACACCCTATGAGCTTTGGTTTGTGAGAACCCCAAATGTTTCTTATTTTAGAGTTTTTGGTTGTAGATGCTTCATCCTTAACACCAAAGACAACTTAGGCAAATTTGACGCCAAAGCTGACGATGGTATTTTCCTTGGCTATGCTGCCAAGAGTAAGGGATATAGAGTTTTTAACAAACGCTCATTAATTGTGGAAGAGTCTACCAATGTGACTTTTGATGAAGATAATAGTACAGTAGCTACTCTTGATGATGTTGTTGAGCCATCAACTTCTACTCCAATAAATACCACAACCGAAACCAATTCTCTGGAGGGCTTGCCAAAGAAATTCTCTTTCAAGCCATTACATTCAAAAAATTTGGTGATCGGTGAGGTTTCACGTGGAGTAACTACTAGATCATCATTAAGAGACTCTATTGCTAGCACTGCCTTTATTTCACAAATTGATCCGAAAAATATTTTAGAAGCTTTCAATGATGAATTTTGGATTTCTGCTATGCAAAAGGAACTCAACCAATTCGAGAGGAGCCAAGTATGGGAACTCGTTCCTAGACCTACTAATCACTCGATTATTGGTAATAAATGGGTTTTTAAGAAACAAAGTGAATGAAAATGGTTCAGTCACACACAACAAAGCTCGTCTAGTAGCCCAAGGATACAACCAAGAGGAAAGTATCGACTACGATGAGGCGTATGCGCCTGTTGCTAGATTGGAATCCATTCGGATGCTTTGTGCATTTGCAAATTTTCAAAATTTCAAATTATTTCAAATGGATGTTAAAAGTGCTTTCTTGAATGGATTTATTAAGGAGAAAGTTTATGTAAAACAACCCCCTGGTTTTGAAAATCACAAATTTCCCGACCACGTGTTTAAGCTAAAGAAAGCGGTGTATGGCCTCAAACAAGCCCCTAGAGCTTGGTATGAACGGCTAAGCAATTTCTTGCTTGACAAAGGTTTTTCAAAAGGGAAAATTGAAGCCACACTTTTTATAAAATCTTTCAAAGACACTATTCTTTTAGTACAAATATACGTAGATGATATCATATTTGGTTCTACTGATGAAACCCTTTGTCAAGATTTTGCCAAGTGTATGCAGACCGAGTTTGAGATGAGCATGATGGGGGAGCTCAACTACTTTCTTGGGCTGCAAGTCAAACAAATGTCAAATGGAACCTTCATCTGTCAATTGAAGTATACAAAGGACATGTTGAAGAAATTCGACCTTGACAGCGTCAAACCAATCAGCACTCCAATGGCTACTTCAACCAAACTTGAACCAGATGACAGTAGCAAACCCGTAGATCAACATAAGTATCGAGGTATGTGTAGGTCCTAAAAAATCAAGTTGCACACATCAACAAAGTCATGAAGATCAAGAAATAAATCTTTCAAATAAACTGCGCAGACATCAGATTGCGCAGTATACAGATTACGCATACTAGATTGCGCACACTACCAAGCGCGCAAGCTGACGTGGCAAATCATCATCATTACCTGACATAAATCAAATCTTCTGACAGCTGACAGCACGAAGAACGAGGCGACCATTCGTTTAATCGTGCAGCACGGCGCTCGAGGACAGCTGGCAGTGCAATCCATGTTGGCGCAATCCATGTTGGCGCAATCCATTCCTGCGTAGTCCAAGTCTGCGCAATCCAAAGCCAGCACAATTTAGGTCGCGCGTTCTATCAACATAAATGACAAAATGCACGTGGCATTCATGCCATCATTTGTTCATTACGTGGCAACCGTCTATACACGATCATGCGCATTTCAATCAAATGATGCCATGTGTCCAAGACAGTTGGCCCATGATCCAGCAACTGCCTGCGCAGTCTACTATTGCGCAATCCATCATGGACAGTCCAGAATTACTAAAAGTTAGTTATTTTTCAGAACTCTATAAATAGAGTTTCAAGTCTCCATTCAAGGGGATCAAGGATCAGAGATCAGATCATAGAGAGATCAAACTTTAAAGTTCAGAGAGTCCAGGAGTTCTTGCCCAAGTGCTGCTGCATTCTTCCGAGGCTTTTGCCTTCAATTTCTGAGGCTTTTTGCCTTCAATTCCAGAGTTGTCTTCAACTTCAGAGGCTATCGTCTTCAAAGTTCACATCGTCCAAGGGATAAAGCAATCGTCTTCTAGATTGGATTCCTACAGTTGTACTTTCCCAGAATTCAAATTGTAATCTTTTACAAAGTTTGTATCAATAAAGTTCTAGACTTTTGTTTTTGCAAACAAAATGGCGACTCTGTTGGGGACGACTTTCTCCTCCAACGAGGAAGTAGCAACTCAATGTGACGTAGCGTCTATCGGAAAGACGCAGAAGACACTGGTTGTGAAGATCAACCAGACAGCCTATGAGGCTATGATCAATTCCAAAACCACTCCTTGCACTGCAACCACTCCTGCTACGAGAAAAGTGCGCCCAGTGTGAGTCCCAAAGTCTGCTGCACAATCCAAAGTCTCTACCAGCAAGACTCCTGCGCAGACCAAGTCTTCTGTCATCAAGCCTGCTGCACAATCTGTTTCTGCTACTGCTGCGCAATCTGCTGTTGCCAGTACACAGAAGACTTCATATGCTGCCTTAGCCAAGTACAAGACTCCTATGCCTCTAGCGCAATTGGCTGCCAATCTGTCTGCGCAAACCAATATTCCAGCATCCAGAGTCCACCCTAAGCACACTGTAGCAAGAACTCCTGATGCGCAAACCACAGTTTCTGTGGCCAAAACCAGTGCGCCATCCATTTATGCGCAAGCTAATCCTGCGTAATCCAAGAGTGACATCCTTTTGGCTAAACTCTCTTCTTCTCATAATAAAGGAAAAAGCTCTGCTCCTCCTCTCAAGCACCCTGTTGCTCCTATGCAATCCACTGGGGGTAGTCTTTTGGCTATTCCTCTTTCTCTTCAAAACAAAGAAAAAGGCTCGATGGTCTTTTCTTAAACTTTCTTGTCTCATGACTTGGAAGACAATAGAGGGAAACGCTCTTTAGCTAACCCTTCTTCACAAAACAAAAGAAAAGGCCCTTTGGTCTTTTCTCAATCTTCTTCAGTTTTTACCGAAGAAGATCAATCTGAACATGCCTCAGCACCAATCAGTACTAGAACTCTTTCAAACAAGGATTCTTCTTTCCTTTATGACAAGATAACTTGTACTGACCAAAGAGGTATTCTGCCTACCTCGGTAGCAGAATTCCAGGACCTCCCAACTCTCAAGATTTCCCATTCCAGACAGGGAAAACTGCTGGTGTCTCAAACAGAAACCCCTGGGGGTGAGTTTGCAGATCTAAGGACTTATCTCAACAGACCCACTTCGGTGAAACACAAACAGCCAATGCCGAAGACCAAACATCATCAAAAACAAATCTCCAGGGTTAAAAATCTCGACACTTATGCCAATGAAGTGAGCACTTCCCTGTACACTCAAGGGACTAAACATTTGAAGAATCAGAATCATGTTCCGAACATTATCAAAGAACAGATCCCTCAGAGTTTTTTTCATCCTGCTGTTGTTCCCGATCTCCGAGAACATCTCAGACAAAAATGAGACAATGTTTCAACACTTCCAGTTCAACCGTCTGATCATCATTGCAACCACAAAGTCATCATCCAATATTGTTGTCAAACAACAAAAAGATCTGTCTTTGATCATCTGACTTTTGCAAACTCTGAAGTAGTGTCAGAGGAAGATGAAGTCTTGTATGCTTCTATCAACATGACTTCCCGAGACACTGGGGGTAAAAGGTGCTCTAAGCATGGCAAACCTCGTAAACTAAGTCAACGGTATTTAGAATTACTCCAAGAATCTTCTGAAGGAGTGTTTCGACATACCCGTTCTCGAAGCCGAGATACAATCGGTCAAAGGAATCTTCCTCAAAACCCTTCAGGTTATCTTCCTACTTCTCAGTCAGAAGACGATTCTTTCTCCGACTATGATGCATACAGCGAAAGCTCTAAACAGACAGTGTCTTCCACTGTACCAAAAGAAGTGACAGCTTATGTTGTCAATGAAGATCCAGATGCTTCAACTTCTACAAATCAAGAACAGCAAATCGCTGTACTAGAAGACAAGCTAAAAACCATGGCTGAAATGGTTGCTAGTATGCATTCTATCATTGTGGCACAATATGCCACACCACCGACTGTACCTACTGCTATAAATCCAGAGATCATAGCATCATCAGTACCTGTCAATACTGGGCTGGGGGTAGTGTCTCCTCAAATGCCTCCTGTACAAGTACAAGTTCAAACTACACCTAGTCAGTCAGGAGCTGGGGGTTGTGCTTACAATGCTGTTTCTCCTCCTACCACTCTAACTCAACCTGCTCCTTCTTCGTCATTTGAAGACGCCAATGAAGCTGTCAAACTCTTACGAACCCAGTTCGAAGCTTTCAAAAAGAAAGACAACTTACAAAGATTGGAGATCAAGCAGCCTTATCCAGTTGAATGGAAAGAAGTTCCGTTCCCACCAAAGTACAAGATCCCAATGATCGCTTTGTTTGATGGCAGTATTTCTCCTAGTCAGTTTATCAATCATTTTGAGGTAATGACCGTTCAACTCCAGCCAAATGACGCTCTTCTTACCAGAGTGTTCGTCGGTTGTTTAGCCGACGTAGCATATGACTGGTACAAAAGTTTGCCCGATGGTTGTATCACTTTCTTCTCAGGTCTTAAGCAAATCTTCCTAGAACTTTTCTATGAAGGATTCAACGACATGACTATGTCGGCTCTTAACAAAATCAAACAGAAACACAATGAAACTGCTGAGAGTTTCATCGAACGGTTCCGCCGTGAAGCCTTGAAGATGTCTCCCGGAACTCCAGCTGTTGTCACTATTGATACTTGTAAGGCAAATCTTTTGCCTATCATCAGTATGTGGACAGGATCTACCCAGTTCTAAGATTGGCCCTCATTCATTATCAATGCCAAAGCTGCGAAAGTGAATGCCGAGAAATTCAAGCAATTGGGGGTACAAATGTCTAACCCCGATCGAGATGAACACCAGACATCAGGTGGGGGCAACCGCCAGAACAACCGCAAAGCAAAAGAGACTTTGAATATTAATCTGAACAAGAATAAAGAATCTTTGGCTATCAATGTGGCTCCGCCTATATCCACTTCTCCTCCTTCTGCACCTCTACCGAGGGAACCTCGTCTGAAAGTAGAATATTCTTTCGACGAGAATGACACTGCAAGCATCTTTGATTGCTTACTCAAAAGCAACAAGATTCAGCTCCCAGACCCAAAGAAACCTGATGAAGTCGGTAAGACAGATTATCCTAAATATTGTGTCTACCACAGGTTTATTGGACATCCTACTCGAGCATGCTACGTGCTCAAGGGTAAAATTCAAGAGATTGTCAATGCTGGTGTCGTCACTCTGCAATAAGATGAGAAGACCGTTACTGCAAATATGGTTTCAGTCCAGTTTGGTAACTTTCCTCCGCAGATGGTACAGCATGGTGTCATTCCTATTCCTAAAGGTACTCTTGAGATTGAGAATCTCCCGCCTCCACCAAGTGAAGGTCTTGTTCCCTTGTCTCTTGACAACGGCGAAGTTATGTGGATCCATCCAGATCTTATTTTCGAGTTCGAAGTTTCCTCTTCTTCCAAGAAAAAAAGTTGTTCTAAAGGCAAGACAAAGGCTTGTAACATGATGTCTTTTGATCCTATAGTTGACGAAGAAATTCTGCTAGGCACCAGATCAGGGAAAGCTTACTTGAAGGAGTATCCTGATACTCAAGAAAATCCTGCCTCTTCTTCTGAACCTGTTCCAGTACAATCTACTTCCACTGAAGAGATTCCTTCCACATCCTCACCAGTTGTAGTGCCTATTACTTCTAAGCCGGTGGTTGCTGACAAAGGCAAGCAACAAGTCCGCTTTGATAAACCCCAGAAGAAATCATCTCCTACAGGACTTGAAAAGCCGTACAACTTTGATATATTGGCTCAATTAGCCAATACACCGGCTAGGCTATCAATCTTCGAACTCTTGCACCTTTCCAAAGAGACTCGAGAAACTTTAAGTGAAGCTCTGATGCAGGCTAAAACTTTTTTACCGTATGGACAGGATGAAACTTTAAGTGAAGGTCTTGCAAGGCGGTAGGCACCGTTGGAGAATACCGTCTCAATGATAAATGGGCCCTCCCACTTTGGCTGAAATTTGCCGGTGGTCTTGTGAGTCATGACCATTGGCCTCCGGACTGCCAAGACGAGATCGCCTACCTGGAATGTTCTGATTTTGACCTTCTTGTTGAAGGCTCCTGAGATGCGTGCTTGGTATAGCTCGATCCTTTGCTGAGCTAGGAGGCACTTTTCATCAAAGGCCTCTAACTCTTGCAGTCGACGTCGATAGTTATCATCGGTTGTTAATTGGTGTGTGAGGGCGATACGTAGTGAGGGGATCTGTGTCTCCAAGGGGAGGACTGCCTCACTTCCGTATACCAGGAAGAACGGTGTATTTCCGGTGGCTGTTCGGACCGTGGTGCGGTAAGCCCATAAGCACTCACCGAGCTTGTCGTTCCAGTTACGTTTGTTGGAGGAGACAAACTTCTTGAGAAGTTTGATGATTGTTTTGTTGAACGCCTCTGCTAACCCATTTGCTGCCGGGTTGTACGGCGTCGAGGCGATATTCTGAATACGGTGCTTATCGCAAAACCGATAGAATGCGTGGCTTGTAAACTGTGGACCATTATTATGGATGATCCTTTGGGGCAGTCCAAAGCGGTAGATGACGTGGTATTTAAGGAAGCTGATCACGTTTGAAGTCTTGACTTCTGCGAGTGGGACAGCTTCAGCACATTTAGAGAAGTAATCAGTGATCGCAAGTATGAAGCGATGTCCTCGGGAGGAAGGTGGTGTGATTGGACCAATGATATCCATTCCCCATGCTTCGAATGGCCAGGACGCCACTGTCGGATGTAAAAATTCAGAGGGTTGGTGGATGAAGTCTGCGTGGACTTGGCAAGCTTTGCACTTTCTAGCATAATCTATCGCGTCTACCACCATTGTGGGCCAATAGTAGCCCATTCGGTGAAGGCGGTCTTGCAGTTTCGGGCCGGGCTGGTGGGCCCCGCAAACACCGTCATGGGGTTCTCGTACGGCTTCCTTGGCTTCTGCGTTTGACAGACACCGAAGCAGTAATCCGTCGTAGGAGCGACGATACAGCATTTTTGTCTCTGTATCGTAGAAGAATCTGAGGGAACGCCTTCTGATGGAAGTAGCTTCCTTTGGGTTCTCAGACAGGATGTCGTAGACGACGAAGTCGATGAATGGTTGTCTCCAATCTGGGGCGTCATCGATCATCTGTGCGGAATAACTTACGACAAATTGCACATTGTTTTTGGGACAGACCAGTTCATGGCCTATCACTTCCACTGATTGCCGATCATAATTCGGAACTGCTACGGAAGCGACGAGACCAGCTAGGGCACCGGCTTCAATATTTCGGAGTCTGGGGACGTGCTCGATGAAGAACCCCTCAAATGCCGAGATGATATTGATCGCTATTTGATGATAAGGGATCATGTCTTCATGGCGTACCTCGTACGAACCCCGGATCTGATTAACGATTAGTTGGGAATCGTCGTACGCTTCAAGGTATTCTACCCCCAGCTCTTTTGCAAGTTGGAGGCCAATGACCAGAGCGTTGTACTCGGCCACATTGTTAGAACAGGGTTCAGTGAGGAAATAAGCGTGGTTAATCACCAATCCGGAAGGAGAGATTAGTACTACTCCGACTCCGACGACTATATTGCCTTTAGGTCCGGTTCTCGAAGCACCGTCGAAGAACATTCGCCATATATTTTCGTGGGAGGTTGTATGCGAGTCGGCGACCTCATCTGGGATCTCTTCGTATATCCTGGAGGACTCCGAGCCTGGGTGGGCTGCCAAGAAATCTGCCAGGGCTTGACCTTTGACTGCCTTTTGGGGACGAAGATCATATGATAAGGGGACAGCAGTATTGCCCATATAGCGAGGCGAGAGCTAATTGCCCCTGGTTTAGTCATGAGGACCCTGAGAGGGTTAACTCGTGAGATCACATGTATCGTTTGTCCGATGACATAGTGCCGCATTTTCTGAATAGCGAACTCCAGAGCGAGGCATTCCTTCTCCACAGCGGTGTATCGGTGCTCTGGTCCAATCATCATTCGGCTGAGGTAATATATGGCATGTTCATGGCCTGCATCGTTATTCTGTGCCAGCAGAGCACCGAGGAAGTGTTCCATTGCTCGTACATAGAGCAGAAATGGTTTTCCAGGGACTGGGGCTACCAAGACCGGAGGATTTGACAGATATTCTTTGATGCTATCGAAAGCACGCTGGCATTCTTCGTCCCATACAAATGAGACTCCTTTCTTCATGAGGTGCGTAAATGGTCGGCATCGCCCGGAGAGGTTGGAAATGAACCTTCTGATGTAAGCTAGCCTTCCCTGAAGGCCTCTGAGTTCGCGGAGATTTCTCGGGGGACCCATCTCCATGATTGCTTTTGTCTTCTCGGGGTCTACATGGATACCCTTTGCAGTGATGATGAAGCCTAAGAACTTCCCGCTAGATACGCCCAGAAAGGACTTTGTAGGGTTCATCTTTAAATTGTGCGTCCGTATTAGGTCGAAAACCGTCCTTAGATCCTGCAGATGGTCTCCTTTGCTACTGCTCTTGACGGCTATATCATCAACATAGCACTCCACCGTCTTGCGTAAGTGGTCTCTGAAGATGATGCTCATAGCTCTTTGATATGTAGTGCCAGCATTCTTTAAACCGAAAGGCATGACTGTGTAGCAGTACGTACCAATCGGTGTTCGGAATGATGTATGCTTTTCGTCGTCGGGAGACATCTTGATTTGGTTGTATCCCGAGAAGCCATGCATGAATGACATGCGCTCAAATCCGCAGGTATTGTCGATCATGATGTCTGTGATAGGAAGGGAGAATTCATTTTTGGGGCATGCCTCGTTCAGATTACGGAAGTCGATGCAGATTCGAATTTTTCCATTCTTCTTGAGGACAGGTATTATATTGGCGACCCAATCGGGATATTGCTCCTCACGAATGAAGCCGCTGGCTATTAGTTTGTTGACTTCAGCTTCGATCGCGTCCATGATGCTTGGGCGAAAGCGTCACTGTTGTTGTTTGACTGGCTTCACATCTGGCCGAATATTGAGTTTATGAAGAGCGATGTCAGGATTTAACCCTGGCATGTCTTCATAGCTCCAAGCGAACACATCAATGTACTCCCTGACAAGTTCTAACAGCGACTTCCGTTCTTCGTTGGTTAGGCTTTCACTGATGAAGATCGGTTTTGGAGAAGATTCGCTACCGAGATCCACTTGTATGACCTTATCTTCAGTATGAGGTTCTCTCAGTTCGAATCGCTTTTCCCATTACACGTCTAATTGCTGGGCCCAAGGCTCTAGCTCGAGGATTTCGAGGATGTCTTCGTCTTCCTCGTAAGCCTCGGCGAACGTCATGTTGACTGACATGACTTGCCTGAACACATCTCCGATGCTGGTATCTGAGTCGGAAGTTGGCGATCCGGTTGAATGCGACTGCCAGTCGCATTCTTTATCTGAACTTTCCGGGGTCGTAGTAGGCATTACATACCCTAACCCGCATCGAGTTTTGTTATAGTAGTTCCATGGTTTGCCCGCCGGGGCTGGCGGCTTCAAAGGTAATCGTCGCCCAGTGTCATAGTTCAATCCTGGCGTAGTCTCTAGATCATACCCCTATTTCTGTATGAGATACTTGGATTGAGGGCTATAGAGATACAGAGGCAGTCTTCCGGCATCTGACCCGAGGTCGTCTTCTTCTATGGTGCGGGGATGAGGGTTGTTCGTCCGGCCGAAGAAGACTGGATGATCCCCTCCCTTGTGTATTAGGTAGGCGTCTTCTACTGGAGTAAGCTGGATTGCGGTGTACACATTTGTCACCTATGTGTGTAGGTGAGCGCCTATGCCGTGTTCCATAGCATACATCGTACATAGCTTATTGAGCTCGATATAGTCCAAAGATAACCCTTTATTGATGAAGTAAGGTATCTTTTCTAGGGGGATTACATCATCAGCGGAGGGGACATTAGTGTGGGCGGCCACATACATGGCTAGTTCCGGTTCCTCTTCGACTATCCCCTGTGTGAACGAAGACTGAGAGGACGACCTAGGAAGCTTGATTGTCAGTGGTCCAGTTGATGGAGCAGAGCGTGGGGTAGTTGGCAGACTGGCGACCCCCAGTTTGGCATTCGATGTGGAGCGAGGAGTGGCTGGTTCGCTGGAAGTGTCAGACCTTGCATCGAGGCGACAACCTTTCTTGGGAAGGCGTATTGTCAATGGCCTGTTCGAGGGGTTGAGCTTCCCTGTTTATGGTTGACTGACTCTTGGTAATCTGATTGTTAGTAGCTCCGTTGTGGGTCTCGGCACTTGGCCGGATCTCGGCAGCCGGATTGTCATCCGCTCCTCTTGCGCCGAGAGACTGATTGCGTCCTTCCGTAGAGTGGCGGTGATGGGTACAGACTTGCTCGGTTTGCGAGCTTAGAGGTAGATCGTCAGGGGTCCTTCTGATCCCGTGGCTGTCTCAGTATGAGCTTGTGCGTCTCCTTCATCCAGGTGCCTCTTCGACTTTTCGTATAAATAGGAGTCCGGGTAGTAAGATTCGACCCCTTTGAAGGGATCGATGTCAGCAAACTCTGTCTTCACGAAGCCGTGTTTGTCGACATATTTGAAGCACTGGTGTAGCGTGGAAGGCACGATCATATAATCGTATATCCATGGGCGCCCCAAGAGGATGTTGTAAGAAGTGTCTGCATCTATGACGTAGCAGGTGACCTCGGATTGGAGATCGCCAATCTGACACTTCGGATGAATCTTTTCGATAGGGTAGCTCCTGCCCGAATTGAAACCGCTGATGGCGGTGCTTGTAGGTGTTAGGCGATGCATTGGAATGCGGAGATGATATAGCAGACCTTTCGGGATGATGCTTATGGAAGAGCCAGGATCAATGTGCATCCGATCCACTTTCACGTCGCCGATGTATCCCGTATAGTATAGCGGACGATCATGTAGGTTAGTTTTGATGAGCATGTCCTGCGGAGTGAAGACGATGTTGGGCATTGCTCCCGTGCAGGCACTATCTTGGAGATCCATGGTTGAGTCCTCCCCAGTGAGGTTAGATTGAGCGAGATAGGCATCGGCATTTTGGAGTGCTTCGCTCAATGCAATACGAACGTCTTTGGAGAGCCTCAGGAGTTCATATAATGACAATTTGGCCGGAGTGTTAGCCAATTGTGCTAAGATGTCAAAGTTGTAGGGCCTCTCTAGCCCTTGGGCTGCGTCCTTTCGGAGAGATTTGTCGAAGCGAGTCTCCTTCGGCCTAGGCTTGTCGGTCGTCGAAGGCTGAGCCGGTCCCAGAGCAT
Organism: Iris pallida; assembly: GCA_029216955.1. Lineage (NCBI taxonomy): Eukaryota > Viridiplantae > Streptophyta > Magnoliopsida > Asparagales > Iridaceae > Iris > Iris pallida. The sequence continues at coordinate 23,134 of JANAVB010043514.1, read as the reverse complement.
CAGTTGCAGTGGGTTGATGATTTTCAGCTGGACTATCAACCACAGGTTGGGATTGCGTTCCGGACCGCGTGACGACAGCTGTAGCTTCCTCATCGTCTGCTGAAATTGTGCGGCAGGTCTTGATTTTTCTACTCTTTTTGTTGGTGGAAGATGGTGTGGGCCGAGTTACTTCTGATACCAAGTCTGGATGGACCCACATGACCTCTCCTCTTGAGGTGGTGAGAGGTACTAGACCAGCAGCTTGTTCTCGGGGCGGGGGAAGATTGGTAATCTCCATTGTCGCGAGAGGGACGGGAATTACCCCGTCTTGGGTCTCCGTTGGAGGGAAGTTACCGAATTGTACGGACATCATATTGGCTGCTACGGTTACCTCTTCGAAGTCGATGGCCAGAGCGTTCGAATCGATGAGGCTTTGGATGTACCATTTATTTGGTAGCAGTCATGTGTAGCGTGGTGTACATAACGGTGGTAATGTCAGAACTTCGGGTTCTCCAAATCAGCCGGCCGAGGCTCCCGTCTTGGTGGAGGAAGCTGAATTCTACCTCCTTGTATAAACATGTCTAAGATAGGCTTGACGTGGCCGTCTTCGAAAGAGTAAGTGATCTGAGGCCATTGCTTGTCTGCTGGCTGTGGCTCGGGCTTTTGGGCCGTGTCGGCCACCATAGCCTGTTTTCCTTTGCTGTCCCGATTGTTGGAGGGGTTACCCCCATTATCGTTGTTGAGACGCTTGCCCTTGTTTTCTCCTTCTGAGATGTGCAACCCCAGTTGGCGGGCCTTATTCAGTCGTTCTTCAGCGCTTGTGGCGCTGATAATGAATGCCTTCCAATCTTTGAATTGACTCTCGTCCATCCAGAGACTGATCGTTGGAAGCAGTCTCTTTTGGCAGATTTCGATCAAAGAAGAATCCAGATTTTCGGAAGGCAGCTTCATGGCGGTCTGGCGGAACCGCTCGATGTAGTTCCTTGTTAGCTCCTTCTCCCCTTGGACGACGTCCATGAGAGTGGACATAGTGATGTCTTGTCCTACTTCATAGAATCGTTCCAAGAACATGCGCTTGAAGCCGACGAAGGAATGGATGCAGTTGTCCGGTAGATTGCGGTACCAATCAAAGGCGACTCCTTCCAATGCTCCAATGAATAACCGTGTGAGGATCGCATCTTCATGGGACAGATGGTCGGTGGTGACCTCAAAGTAAGTGATGTATCGACTTGCTGAGGTTTTGCCATCATACGGGTTGATGTTGAACGGCTTATATCTTGGTGGGAATGGAACATCCCTCCACTCAGCAGGATATGGTTGCCGTATTCTGAGATCTTGAGCATTTTCTCGGGCATAAAACATGGCACGGAGCTCTTGGACCTCTCTTCTTACTTCTCGCGTCTCATCTGTCGCGACGAAGGCTATTATTTCAGGAGGATTATTGCCCAGGTTTGGTGCCGCTAGTTCGAATCTATATTGACCGTGGGGCCTGTGTTTGTTTGACCAAGCGCTCCTCCTTGTAAAGTGGGCAAGGCTGCTTTAATCTCGTCTACAGACTTGACCAAAGCAAGTAATATGGCTTCGAGACTGTCGATGCGCTGGCGATCACTGGAACCACCTTGATCGCTGTCCGTCATGAACACCGTTCTTACGTGAGGAGTGATGGAAGGAACGGTGGAGGATGTGCCCTCTGAGTCGTACCCATGTACCGAGAAGTCATCGGGATAAGTGGGAATGTTCTCTTCGGACTCGGACTCGGAGGGAACGGTATCCCCAGCTTCAGAGCTTGCCTTGTCTTGAGAGTTACGGATGTCCTCGGGGGCATCAGCATCCGTTGCTCCTGATGGAAGAGTTGTTTGTGCGGACTCGGTTCCTTGGAACATCGGATTATTGCGGATGTTCGGAGGAGTGTTACCCCCAGCTCCTTCAACCCCCAGCGATGTGGATGATGAATTTCCCATCGAAGTAAATTTCATCTTTGAACGGGTGTGTTGGAATACACTAGTGGAGGGCAGCCGTTTAGACGACAGTTTCTTAGTTGTAATGGTTGATATCTTCGAACTGGAGACGCTCGTTTTCTTCCTCCTCTCTTTGGCGGGAACTTTTTGAGCAGAATTGCAAGAGACAACAGGAGGTGCCTCTTCTTCTGAGTTCGGGTGCTGTAGCCTTTGGAAGGCGGATGGCCAAGCTTCCGTCATTGTCGCGTTGTTGCAGCAGCAATTGACGATGATTTGGGTGCAGCGATGCCCAAGCGAGGACTCTTTGCACACCGATACTCCTTCTCTTTCCTTGCTTTTGTGGAGGATCGTCTCCCGCAGGTCAGAGGAACCACTCTGTCTGTTTGCCGCGGGGGGCTGGACTTGAGTGGTTGTATACAACTTTCCATCCGAGGTCCGTGTGATAGTCAACGGGATGCTCCGATAGTCAGAGGTTGGGACAGCTGACTGGGCTCGATGAGCCCGCGCTGCCCTAGACTTCCTCCTTCTAGCACTTGTGGGTGCGTAATAGGAGGAGTCCAAGTTGAATGCCACAGAATCTGGCTTATCATACAGAGAATCATCAGGGTCGGGACCGTATGAGAGAGGGTCGAAGACCGATCGAGAGAAGCGTGGAACGGACGCTATGCCGCCAGAGTTGGGTACCGTGCAGGCTGTCTGCATGCGGTCATCTTCTGCTGTCGGATGAGTTGTCTTTGGGCGGTTAGGAGTCACGATCGTGCAGGCTGGCCGCATGCGGTTGGCAATAGTGGCCGCATGGGTTCTCTGCAAGCGGTTGCCTCTTGTAGTCTCATGTGTTTCATCTATGTGATTGGCGACTGTAGCTGCATAAACTATGCGGCTGCCAGATGTGACCGCATGATTCTTCTTTATGCGGCCAGCGACTGTGGTCGCATGAGCCTTTTTCACTCGGCTAGCACCCCTATGCGGCTCAGTTCGCGTAGAGTTCCTCTTTGCCTCTGCAAGTCCAGCATCATAGTATTTTCTTCTGTCGGACTTGGAGACAGCAGAGTTATCTACGGTCTGAAGTGGGGCCGCAGAAGAGTCCTTCTCACCGTCTTGAGCAACAGATGGTACACCGTCGGGGGCTTGGGGAGGAGCAAATGATTTTGGCCTCCACTCTTTGCGAGCCTTCGTCGTACGGGTACGGTTCTGGACCGGGCCAGCGCTTCCTTCGGAGAGCATCTCTTCAAACGCTTGTTGGTCGAAGCGGACGACCATCTTTTGTTGTGTGGAGCCGAGTTTGGCTGCATCCGATTGCGTCACCAACTCCTCAGCCGTGGAGAAGTTTGTCCCCAGCAGAGTCGCCATCGTGTTTGCCATTGATTGTAAAAGTACAGAACAATTATCGGAGGACTGAACTTAGACTCACAATACAAACTTGCTTGTACAAAGAAAGCCTAGGGACGAAAACCTAGGTACAGCAGTCTAAGTACAATTGTTTATTTTAGATTTTGGGGGGTGACGATAGAGGCTCGGGAAGGCGACGGCAGCCCTGCCTTACTCTTTGGACGATCGGTATGCAGCCTTGGCTCCTTGTGAAAAGATGGTTGGCGTTGACGAAGAAGTGCTCTTTTTGCTCCTCTGTTGCTCTCCTGGCTTCTCTCTCTCTGTGTGTATTCTCTCTCTGACTCTGTATATTTTTTATTCTTTTTGTTGCCGGCCTCTGTGCAAAGAAATGATGCTGGCTATTTATAAGAGTGAGGTATGATCATTAGGGTTTGCTAATGATCATTGTTTTGGAATGTCGGTGCTCCTTCAATCTATCTGAACCCTTGGTTCTGATTACAATGAATCTCGGCCATTAATGAGGATAGCACCGAATCTTGTGAGCAATTAATGTTGATTGCTTTAAATCTTCATGATTGATTATACCAATGCCCGATTGCTCGCCACGTGTCCCATTGGCTTGATGATAAATGATATGCCTTGATCTCAGTAATTATGATGATGATGTCAGATATATTTGTTGAGATTCGGTTAAATCGTCGATTGATCCGATGCCACATGTTTTGATTGTGGGTCCTGTCAGAGCCGCATAGGATGGGCAACACTTGAACCGCAGGGAGATACTCTTCGTGAGCCGCATAGGACAATGCTTCATCGGACCGCAGGGAACAAACTCTCAATGAGCCGCATATGCATAGTCTTTGCGAGCCGCATGAGTTAGCGTTGTATTGAGCCGCAGGGGCTGAGCTCTCAGTGGGCCGCATATGGCTGATTTTTGTTAGTCATATAGGATGACTTCTCCGTGAGCCGCATGAAGCTATTTTCTATTTAAGCCGCATGAGATTTGCTACGTGGCTACCTAGGATTTCTGACGGATCGGGTCAGAGATCTTCTTCTTTTCCCGAAGAGTCTGTCATTATGGCAGAGTCATTATGACACTTTATGCCAGAGCCGCCACAGTCGTCAAATTGTGTCAGAGCATTAAATGAGGCCACTATTCAAAGGGCCAGCTGTAGGAAAGGAACTCAGGGGGACACGTGGCATGGATCGTGCCGCATATTCCTGCTGAACCGCATACACTCTCGAGCCGCATGAGACAGAGAGTCTTCCTTTGAACTGTATAAGACAGCCCCCATATGAGCCGTATAGGCTTCGTATCCGGAGCCGCATGGACCATTATTCTGATATTTTCCATGCTTCTACAAGGACCAGTGGCGGGAGTTTCCTCCGGAGCTTCTTCATCTGCTGCTTTTTCTGGAGATACTCCTACCTCAACATCCTCTTCAGGATTCAAGGTATCAGCAACATTTTTTGGAGATACTTCTACCTTAACATCCTCTTCAAGATTTAAGGTATCATCGACAGCATTAGGAGATATATGCACTTCATCATCCCTTTCAGGATCTTGCATATCTTCATCAATATTCTCGGACGAAGAGCTCTCCTCATCTTCACCTTCTTCCGGTGCATTCCCGCTGGTAGTTGCAGCTTGGTCAAAATAGTCCTCCAGCGGGCTGTAGTTGCAATCTTCTAGAGCCGCAATCACTTCACGATCTTTCTCTTCGCGGAGGGTCCTAGGAGTAGGAGGAAGTTGAGTCGTCTCCGCAGCAGGTAAAGGAGATCGGACGGCATTGTACTCTTCTTCTGCAATATTGTCTCTGGGCTCTTCAGCCTCATTTCTCTGTTCCAGCTCTTCCCTCTGCTCAATATCCTCCCTCTATTTCGGACTAGGAGTCTTATGTCCAGTCTCAGAAATAGGAGTTGGAGAGGGCATGGTGATTCCCGCAGTTGCGTCCATCACAATTGAAGACGAAATTTGACTTCTACGGACCAACCTCTTCTTTTTATGTAGGGGTCTTTCAGGACTCTCTACATTTATTGTCTCGACTTGTCTTTGAATGGAGGTCGGAGTGGTAGCTTCTTCTTGCTGAATTGTCTCGGCCAGCTGCCGAGATTGAGATCTAGTGGTAATCTTTTCAGAGGAATAATCTAAGATCAGTTTCTTCTTTGCTGTCGGAGCGGGAGGCTCCTCTCTTCTCATCTTCTTGGCTGGAGATTTAGCCACCTTCAAAGAAATACGCAGTGGCACATTAACCTCTTCAGGGAACATAGCGTCCCTTGAAGCTTCCAAGGGTGCATCTACTGGTTCATGCACCTCATCATTTGACGGCTCCTTCCCTCTTCAATCTTGTTGAAGACGCGAAGCTACCCGCGAGATTGAAATTCTCATCAAAGGTGTTCGAAGATGTATAGAATAGTGAGTATGTAAATAGCATCCGAGGGCCATGATTGCTATTTACTGGCATCGAGAACGTTACTTTCGTATCTCGAGCATTATAATAAGCCTAAGCTCGGGCCCCATCTATCAAGAAACCCTTTCCTTGAAGGCACGTGTTAGCATTTCCCACATGGAATTGGTCATACCCGAACTGCCGAGCAAATCGACTGGGGAGATATGGCTCTAAATAATATTCTTCTTCAAACCGATACACCAAATGGGACGGTCGAATTGTCTTCAACCACTCAAAAGCTGCACGGCTCAAAGGTTGCATCTTCGAGTCAATCATATTTGTCGGCATTTGTTCATATCCAGCAGGAGGAGGAGTACAACAAAAGTTCCGTCCTTTGCTCAGGTTCAGAGCATATCTACAATCTCTTAGAGAAGTGTATTTTCACTTACTATGAGAGTATCTCCGCAAAAAGCTGCCGTCGACTGGTCCCATGCCTGGGTCCATCAAAGTAGGATGGTGAAGAAGCAACCACCCGAACAGATATGTATACGACAATTCTAGCCGAGGAAATTCTTTTTCTCCTTTAGCTGTCAACATCAGATCAACGTACAGACGAAGACTGGCATTCAACCTACAAGTCATCGCTGACAAAAGATCCATCTTATAGCCGAAGACTAATCTAACGACAGCAAAAAGAACACCGCGATGGAAGCGGTCTACGGCACTCGATCCTGGGACTACAAACCGACGGAGCCAATACGTAAGAAACCCTGCTAATTGGGCTTCTTTTGACATAAATTTATATCCTACTCTCAAATAACTCTCGAGAGTATCTCCTTTCTTCAAAGGAGGACATTGATGATCATCCTTCATCTCTTCATCCAAATCCCCACTTTCCTCCATCAGTTTCACCACGTCACTGCAGCTCAGTGGTCTAAAGAAGTCAGGATAGCATCTATCATGTTCCTTGGTCTTCGTTTCTTTAATGTGGTTAAGGAACAGATAAGGCAACCATTTTGAGGAATAGCAGGTATTTGATGTAGCACTTTTGTCAAATAGAGAACAGATTTTATAATGACATAGCAGTTCTTCGAAGACTGCTACCATTTCCGCGTTCTCTTTTCGAAGTTTGTCCAACTCATCATTAGTTGGGACAAATTCCTCATATGGGGCATCCCCCATCGGCAAGTAAGAGATGAACTGCATCTCATGAAGTGCAAACCCGATCTCTCCGCCGGGAGTCATGAAAGTCCCTGTTCTGTAATTGTATCTTTCTGCTAGAGCCAAGAACAGATGCGAGTTGGGGACAAAACCATAAACAGTGGCATGCACTGCTTGGTACAAATTGATTTGCTGAAGTTTGTTTTCAAACTTGGTCAGAATCCAGTTTGCTATGCAGTTCCATCTCTTAAAATCTGGATTCACCAGTCCAGTCAATCTGAGGTCCTGCTTAGGATACCTTCCTTCGACCTTCGTAAACTCATTTGCGAATATTGGAGTTCTGACAGCCAATAATAAGAAAGAATTCTCCGACGGAATACAACCGGGTTTCAAACCTCTTAACAAGACACTGTATCATTCTGAGGAACTGTAGAACATGTCCTTCTTGTTCGGCCCCTTCTTCACAAAAATCCTTCCTGGACGGGCATCTTGGAAAGGTGTAAGGTTCCATTCCATCTTCCTCGGATAGCTCACATGAGCATACCGAGATAAGGGAAGGCAGCTGGAAACATGTGGTATCAAGAATGACCTATCCTTCTGATGGACAATCCTTTCTTCCATCCTTGGCCTCGATTGAGAGCTTTTCTCAAAAGCATCGCCGAACAGGAATAATGGCTTCTTGTGAATGACAGCGTCTGCTGACTCCAGAGGTTGTCCATTCATCAAACATAGCAGTGTCTCATTATCTTGGGCTATCAAAATAGCCTGACGGGAAGTTGGCAGATCATATTGAGGATAGTGCACATGGGAAAGGTCTTCTTTGTATTCTGACTCTGAAAGAGTTCCTACAAAGTCCTCATATCCAGGATCTTCTATAGTATTAACTGCATTAGACAGAGAAAACAAAAATTCAGTACAAGTCAAGTCAAAGATTTTGTTATCAGTTTGCGCAAATATCAGATTGCGCAATATCAAATTGTGCGATATCAGATTGCGCAATAATCAGACTGTGAAAACAAACAGTCATCAGTTTGCGCTGATAGTCTCGCACAAATCAGCAAATTGTGCTGACCTTTTCCAGCGCAGTTCAACCGATTGTGCAGAATATCGCCCTTCATAAAAATGAAGAACGAACTGATTTGTGCAACCAGAACCCTAAAAAGGGTGGTGCAGTATGATCACATCTCTAAAAAGAGATGGATTCTGAAAGAATAAGTAAGATCAAAACTCTAAAAAGAGTTTTTCATCTACCTCGCAGCGCTGGATGAGCAGTTTCGTGACGAGAAGCACGTCGCGCAACCCTTGCCGAAGATTCGGCGGGAGCTTTGCCCTTGGCAGCGGCGGAGGAACGCTTGGAAGCCATCGAAATCGTCGGAGAAGAAAGGAAGAAAGAGCTCAGAATTTCTCTCAAAGTGCACGAAGAAGGCAAAGTAAAGAAAGAAAAGAGAAGTAGAGAACTATTTATAGTTTTTGAAAACGAAACGGCCGCCTCAGATTGTGCCTGAAAATGGGGCTAATCCCTCAGATTGCGCAGACAGCTCATTTCATGCGCAAATGGATTGCAATTTCAAAATTCAAAGTATTTCGAAATTTTGAATAAATTCAACTTTCAAAAACTTTGAAGGGGGTCTTGTAGGTCCTTAAAAATTAAGTTGCACACATCAACAAAGTCATAAAGATCAAGAAATGAATCTTTCAAATAAACTGCGTAGACATCAAATTGCGCAGTATACAGATTGTGCATACTAGATTGCGTACACTACCAAGCGCGCAAGCTGACATGGCAAATCATCATCATTACCTGACATAAATCAAATCTTCTGACAGCTGACAGCACGAAGAACGAGACGACCGTTCATTTAATCATGCAGTACGGCGCTCGAGGACAGCTGGCAGCACAATCCATGTTGGCGCAATCCATGTTGGCACAATCCATTCCTGTGCAGTCCAAGTCTGCACAATCCAAAGCCAGCGCAATTCAGGTTGCGCGTTCTATCAACATAAATAACAAAATGTACGTGGCATTCATGCCATCATTTATTCATTATGTGGCAACCGTCTATACACGATCATGCGCATTTCAATCAAATGATGCCATGTGTCCAAGACAGTTGGCCCATGATCCAGCAACTGCCTGCGCAGTCTACTGTTGCACAATCCAATTGCTGTGCAATCCATCATGCGCAGTCCAGAATAACTAAAAGTTAGTTATTTTTCAGAACTCTGTAAATAGAGTTTCAAGTCTCCATTCAAGGGGATCAAGGATCAGAGATCAGATCATAGAGAGATCAGACTTTAAACTTCAGAGAGTCCAGGAGTTCTTGCCCAAGTGCTGCTGCATTCTTCCGAGGCTTTTACCTTCAATTTCTGAGGCTTTTTGCCTTCAATTCCAGAGTTGTCTTCAACTTCAGAGGCTATCGTCTTCAAAGTTCACATCGTCCAAGGGATAAAGCAATCGTCTTCTAGATTGGATTCCTACAGTTGTACTTTCCCAGAATTCAAATTGTAATCTTTTACAAAGTTTGTATCAATAAAGTTCTACACATTTGTTTTTGCAAACAGTATAATAGGCAGTCTACTCTATCTTACTACTAGTCACCCTGATATTATGTTTAGCGTTCGCCTGTGTGCTAGATATCAAGCAAATCCTAAGGAATCACACATGACCGCTGTTAAGCGTATCTTTCGATACCTTAAGGGCACGGTTACAGTGGGCCTATGGTATCCTAAGTCAACATCATTTGACCTCATTGGTTACTCTGATGCTGACTTCGTCGGATGCAAGGTCGACCGTAAAAGTACGAGCGATACGTGTCATTTATTAGGAAAGGCTTTAGTATCTTGGTTTAGCAAGAAGCAAAATTCTGTCACACTATCCACAACAGAAGCTGAATACATCGCAGCTGGGCATTGTTGTGCACAAATTCTGTGGATGAAACAAACTCTTGAAGACTACAACTTATCTCTCATGCATATTCCAATCTTTTGTGACAACACTAGTGCTATAAATCTTACTAAGGACCCCATTTGTCACTCACGTACGAAGCATATTGAAATTCGTCATCACTTTTTGCGTGATCATCAGCAAAATGGCACGATTAACTTAGAATTTATTGACACTGATCATCAGTTAGCAGATTTCTTTACAAAACCATTATCCGAAGAGCGCTTCAATTTTTTTTGTCATGAACTTGGAATTTTAGATGAAGTTGTTGTAAATTAAAATAAACCTGCATAAATATCGAGTATATCTTGATTCTCTTATGATGAACTTGCTATGGGTATAAGCCGAAAGGGTCCTTCTGATAACAAGGCGTAAAAGCCTAAGCGACATGGTGCACTAGTCCTCAGGACTACCGCTAGCTGGGATCCGGCCCCTGCAGCTAACCCATGGCAGCTTCAAAATATTGAATTATGATATAATTCCTTGTTTATTATACGGTTCATTTTTATTTATTACATGCTGAAATACTATTTTTTCAACTTTATATTGCTGCTTCGAGTTCACTTTCTCTTATTCATTTGTTTACTTCTTGGATCTTTTCTTGTATTTATACTCTTGTCTTATTTTGGTCTTTCTTACTTAACCATTTTTTTTTATATCAGCATGATTCCTATTCTGTGACCAGGATCCAGAATTCGGGCCGAACTCTGCCCTTACCAGAGTTCGGGCCGAATTCGGCCTGACTGTTCCAGAATCGGGAACAGTCTCAGCCGTTGATCAAAATTTAGATCCAATGGCCATTATTTGCTCCGACCACTTGAAACCCTTCCCATATTTTCGGATTCTCCTCCCTCTTCTTCTTCATTACCACCTTTTCCACTTCTCAAACACCTTTCTCTCAAAACTCTAACCCTAATTTCTTCCTTCTAGAGCTCATTTCTTCCCCAAACTCAAAGAGAAGGCCTCTTTTTCAATTCTCCTTCATTGTTCATCACTAGTTTGAGGTATAATTTCATACTTTTCTATATCTCAAATTTCCTTCATTGTCTTTATTGTGTTATGGCTCCACGTTTGTTCAACCGCGGAAAGAGACTTCGGACCGAGGGAGCATCCTCGTCGAATGCTCCTCCTCGCGTTGAACTGCCCGTTGTACCACCCGTTGCACCAACCATTGAACAACAACCACCAATCTATCCGTTGTTCAATCCTCCACGTCCGCATGATCCAAACACTTTTGACGACCGAATTTTTGTATCACTAGACGCATCAAATGATTGGTTTAGTGATTTTCGGACATGTTCGGTGTTTGCGGGACACCCCATCAACTTTACTATATTCTCACAATATGATGCACTTTTTTATGACCTTTGCCTTGATGAACTTGTTACCACAAATTCGGTCATTTATCGTAGTGCTATTCAAATGTTCTACTGCAACCTAATCCATGATGATACACATATTTATTCACGGGTTACGGGAATTGATGTCTCTTTTGACGATTTCGAATTGGCCGAATATCTTGAACTTTAAGAGCCTAACTCATGGGAAAAGCTTGTTGAAGCTCGATCTTTTCAATTTCCCGAAGGGATTTCACTTGAAAGCTTCAAGGACGACTTGTGTAGCCCTAACACACGTCCTCGTAAGCTTTTGGCTAAATTTTTCAATCCCTGTTTCTATGGACTTCATTGGATCATTTTCAACACCATTCTACACAAAGCGGGTTCCACTGGTGAAGTCACTTATTTTGAAATCTCGGTATTGTATCATCTCCACTTCCATGTTTCCTTTAATCTTCCACGCACAATGATGGATTAGATGATTAATTGTAGGAAGAAACCAAGATCTTTGGTTTATGCATTATACCTTCCTATGATCTTTCGTGCGTTTTATGTACCCCCTGATGAGTGTGCATTCTTACCTGCCCCTGCCTTCCTCTCTAAGACAAGGAGGCTTCAAGCGGCCGTTGGCTCACCAGTCGTGTCTGAGCATTCTGATGATGAGCCAGATGCCCCTCCTCTTGGACAGGATCCTCCTCCTCCTCCTGCCACTCTCGAGTCCCTTAAGACTATGCTCCGTGATCGCTTCATCTTGAAGGACCATCGTTGGACTCAGCTGGATTACCGAACTACCTTGCAGATGAGTGCCATCAGCAACTCGCTGTATGATATTTGGTATTCCATGTCTCGCCATCATTTCATGTCCATTCCTATAGAGCGAGACCCTGGTCGTGAGGGATTTCGTATCGATGACCCTTGGGTTCTTCGTTACATGGATCCGGATGTGGCATTCGTGGACCCATGCCGCTCCTTTACTGATCCATCAGACGACGCTGGGCCTTCACGAGCTCGATGATGGATATGGACTGCTCCTTGCTACTGCTACTGAGGATCATAGATTATGGTTTATGTATTTTGATTTTAGTTGCTTTTTTGTACCTGGTTTGTATTAGACTTATTATGGGTTGTGACTTTTGAGACTTTGGTAGTTCTATCAGTTTATGTCATTTCTTCTATTATGACTCTTGAGATATTTGGTCGTTATATCAGTTTATATGCAGTTTCTTCTCTTATCTTTTGGTGTGTTTGCCAGTTATTACTTGTTTATCTTAAATTGCTAAATGCCAAAAGGGGGAGATATGTATATTCTATATTCTTTTTGTCTATATATGCTTTTGGAAGAATATTCTTATCAGGCCAATAAGATGCATTGTTTACAGGGGAGCTATTTTTAAGCTCGGCACTGATTATGGGGGAGCTATGCTTTTTGTCTTTACATGTGTCCAGGTATGAATATTGAATATACAATTATTATTTTGTCAATTATCAATATGGGGTAGATTGTTGACACAAAGTCATTATCAACCAAATATTGATAACATTGACTAAATAATACTTGTAATAATTCAATACGACACACGACGACTACATCCAGCTCAAGTCAGACGATAGCTCAGTTTTACAATTGCAAGTCATTATTGAGTCTGTATTTTTATATTTATTGAGTCTAGACTGATGTAAGCTGACTTGTGCTGAGCTCTTGAGACTTAACATATAACCTACCCAAAATCCATAAGCTCCACACATCCAAATAAGCCCATTGGACCTTAAGACACATTCTGTGCTCTGGAGACAGAGTTCGGGCCGAACTCTGCCTCCACACAGAGTTCGGGCCGAACTCTGTCCCCTAAAAATTAGCACCCTAATTTTTAGGGTTGGCTGGTTGCTAGTTGTCCAACGGCCAAATATTTAAAAAATCCTACCATAATTATGGCCGAATTTTGCCTGCTAATATCCTATAAATAGGCCATAAATTCTCTCATTTTTATTCATCCAATCTTCTCTTCTCTTCTCTCTAAAGCCCAATATAAGCCATACCCTTCTTCATCTACTAGCCACAAGCTCCCTAAGACTCAAGTGCTCAGCATCTTTCAGTTAGGAGTCTTGTGCAAGAGTTCAAGAAGTCGCTTGGAAAATTCCAAGCATCGCCACTGCGATCCTTTGTAAGAAGTTGACATGCTATTCTGAAGAAAAGGCACGGGGTGTAACTACTATTTCACAAATAGTGGATTTAATCCTGAGCTAGAGTTCTCAGGCCTGGACTAGTCCTCCATGAGGGAAACCAGGTTAAAATCGGCTGTGTTTGCGTATGCTTTCTTGTTCCTTATTTATTTTCGCATTTACTCTGATTAATTTTAGATTGGGAAAGAGTTTAATTTTTTATTGGCTATTATCGCTATAAACTCTATTCACCCCCTCTAGAGTTGCCATCTGTTCTTCAAAGACAGCTTTCCTTAATGGAAGTCTTGAGGAAGACATCTATATGAAGCAACCAGACAGGTTCATTGAAAAGGGCCAGGAGCATCTTGTTTGTAAGCTCAAGAAGTCCATTTATGGACTTAAGCAAGCTTCCAGATCTTGGAACATATGTTTTGATCAGGTGATAAAATCCTATGGATTTGATCAATGTCAGGATGAATCATGTGTATACAGAAAGTGTGACGGAAACATGGTGGTGTTCCTAGTACTTTATGTGGATGACATCTTGCTCATTGGAAATAATGTGAAGGTATTATATGATGTAAGGGTATGGTTATCCAAACAATTTGATATGAAGGACTTGGGAGAAGTAGGTCACATCCTTGGGATCAAAGTTCTACGAGATCGCAAGAAAAGGATGTTGGGCTTATCCCAAGCTTCCTATATCGATACTGTACTAACTCGTTTTAATATGCAAAATTCTAAGAAAGGTTTCTTACCTTTTAGACATGGAATTGCTCTATCAAAGGAGCAGTGTCCGAGGACACCTAAAGAGATAGAGAACATGAAAGCAGTTCCTTATGCTTCAGCAGTAGGAAGCTTAATGTATGTAATGCTATATACGAGACCAGACATCTGCTTTGTCGTAGGCATGGTCAGCAGATATCAGTCTAACCCAGGACAAGAGCACTGGACTGCCGTAAAGCATATTTTGAAGTACCTGAAAAGGACTAAAGAGTATATGCTAGTTTACCAGGCAGATAGTTTAGTTCCCTTGGGGTATACAGACTCAGATTTTCAGTCAGATAGGGATTCTAGGAAATCTACCTCTGGTTATGTGTTTACTTTGGGAGGTGGAGCCATTGTGTGGAGGAGTATCAAGTAAAAACGTATTGCTGATTCCACCATGGAAGTCGAGTATGTGGCAGCCTCTGAGGCAGCCAAAGAAGCGGTTTGGCTCAGAAACTTTCTGTTGGACTTGGATGTGGTACCTAGTTTGCCTAAGTCTATTATACTTTATTATGATAATAGTGGTGCAGTTGCAAACTCGAAGGAACCACGAGCCCATAAGACAGGCAAACACATTGAGCGCAAGTACCACCTGATACGAGATTTCGTAAAGAAAGAAAAAGTTGTTGTGATCAAGATAGCATCATCCGACAACCTAGCTGATCCCTTTACAAAGAGCTTACCAGCTAAGGCTTTTGACAGTCATGTTGAGGGAATGGGAGTCAGATGCGTAGCAGCATAGCTTTAAGTATAAGTGGGAGATTTGTAACAGTATACTGAAAAGCAATGCTTTGAGTATAAGTGGGAGATTGTTAGGGTTATATACTAAAAGCATCACTTTTGTAGTAACCTTATTTCCTTAAATTTTGAATGAGAATCATATGGTCAAATGTTTGCATATTGTATTTGTTGCAAGTGTTAATGCAAATGTCTGATATTCTATATTGTAGATAATATGGTGTGTGGTGTCACACAGAAGATCATATTATCAGTTTTCTATGGAGTATATAAATAGTTCACAACCTAGATGGACTTGGACAATCTATTGGAAAGGTTGTAGTATAATCTGGTATTAGTCTATCTTGACTATAGGTTTACACTAGTACACTTTGTGTGTATTGAACAGGACCACTTGAGGTTGTTCTCTTTGTACTGACTACATAAGTGAACAAACACCTCTGTTATTATGGATGCTTGTGCTCTTAATCTGGATATAATAACGAACATGTATATGCAGTGTGCGCATTACTTTGACTCATAAAAGAGTGAGATTCATTATGGATCAACAACCTCTTTGAATTGGGTAATAACATTGTATGTATGATGGGCTGTTGATTATAAATGGAATCCATGTCCCAATACATCGGGTTGATGATGTCCCCTTAAGGAGCTCATAAGGATTGTCATATAAACCCTGCAGGTGGATTATATCCGACAAGATAAATAAAGTTGAGCGGTACTACTTAAGGATAAAAGATGTCGAATTAATATAGTTGTCAGTAACTTAATTTGATCGACGGACATACGATATCTTAAAATGGGGAGCCAAACGAGCAAATAATAAAAGGAGCCCATAAACATAATTTAGGATTAGGGAGGTAGTACAACAATAGCTTATTAGTGGACCGAGCTATTGTTAATGGGCCTGGATTATGTGTTCGGGCTGAACACGGGATATCCAGATCCGTTAGGAGGCCTAACCCTAATTTCTCCTCATGGTCCCTGCCGTAGTCTATATATATCCTCTATTCTCTGGCCGCCGGATTACTGATCAGAAATCTGAAATTTTCTCTAAATTCGTGATTCACGTAAGGAGAGAAAGTGAGGGCTGCCAAGGAGAAGAAAAGGTTGGGAGATCGTCGCCCACACGACGTCCAACTCGAGAAAGGAAAACGTGCAGAAGATCTTGGGGTCGTCCGTTCGAGATTGCCAGGAATTACTTGTCTCTTTTCCGTCGCAGGTATAATTTGTGAACCCTAGTTTCCGCCTATGAAGGGTTAGAACATGTATTAGATTTATTTAACTTTCTATCGATCAATACGTACACCAAAGGAAGGGTCCTGGGAATCCCCAGTTCCATCACCGGGGACTTCCGCCGCCACCTCCGATACCGACTGACGCTTTGCAGATGTTCGCGCTTCTTCAGCAGATGATGGAGGCACAGCGAGCACATACAGAGGCGACTCAGCGGTAGTCAGAGGTTCTGAGGCAGAGTTTGGAGAACGCTCATCAGCTAGCACTGGCAGCGATCGAGAGGGTAGCTGCAGCTCCGGTTCAGGGCGCTCCTGCCCAGGAGCCAAACCAGCAGCAGCCGAGGCCTGGGTCAGTGCTGGATTTCAAGAAGATGGTCCCCCGGGAGTTCAAGGGGACTGAAGGCATCCTTTATGCCGATGACTGGCTAGAGGACATTGAGTGGAGCTTGGAGCTAGCAGAGCTTCCGAGGAGGCTGTGGGTGTCAGCTGCGACGAGTCAGTTCTTTGATATCGCCTTGACATGGTACCGCATGGATCCTCGTGCATCAGTCAAAGGGTTGACCTGGAAGAACTTTCGGAGGCTATTCAAGGAGAATTTCTATCCTTATGTAGCTCTCAGCACGTTGGAGGGCCAGTTTGTAGGACTGGTACAGGAGAAATCGTCTGTGGACGAGTATGAGGCAGAGTTCTTTCGCCTGAGCTGATTCGCTCCAGGGATAGTTCAGGATGAGGGAAAGAAGGCCCGCAGTTCAGGAATGGCCTGATTCACGCAGTTTGCTCTCGTACTTCTGGGCGTCGCGATGCGACATTTGAGCAGATTCTGATGTGTAAACCCCCATATTTTTATTAATTTTTATAATTAATTAATGTGGTTATGCATTTTTTAAATTATAAAATTATTGATACTAGCTTATTAGTAGATAAATGCATGTGTGTATATATTATGTGTACTTGTTAATATTTCTATTAAATATAGTATATAATAAATTTTAGGATTTTTAGGAATTTATTGTTAAATTTTTAGGAGTTATTGCTTGCTTAAAATATATATATATATATATATATATATATATATATATATATATATATATATATATATATATATATTTGTTTTTTTTATTTTTTTGTTTTTTTTTTTTTGGAAAGAAAACCTTTATTGAAAGATAGGCGCAAAATGTCGTAGCCTATACAAGTAAGCGCGTCAACCACAAAACAAAGAGAGAAAGAAAAGGGGTTGCCCGCAAAACGGAACAGGAACCGAGCAACAGAAAGTTAGGAGGGCAACGCAATGTCCCAAAGGACCCGCACCCCGGCCCCTGTCAGAAATCCAGGACGTCCCAAAACTGATTCGAGGTGTGGGAGCAGTACCTCCTTCTCTTGAATATTTGCCTAACCACCTCCCTGTACAATTGCTGAAGTGGTAATTGGCGCCCTTCAAATCTGAATTTGTTCCTGTTCTTCCATAATACCCAAAAAGCGGCGGCAGCGACGATCTGATGCCCGTTAGAAGTGTTCCAGCTAGCCAGCAGATCGTTGATGCCCCCGATCATAGGAGCCATTTTGAACCTGTGTTGAAGGTTCGTCCAAATGCAGGAGGCAGAATCCCCACAGAGGAGGACATGAACGGCAGATTCCTGATGGGGATCTACACAGCAGTGGCATTTGGACGCCAGACAGTAGCCGAAAGATTTGACGGCATCATCCGTGGGGAGTTTACGACGCGCGGCATGCCAGATGAGAATGGACCATTTGACAGGAATGCACGTGTGCCAAAACTTGGCGGAAGGGGAGTTCGTGACTTCGATGCCTCTGATGATGTCTCTGGCAGAAGCAAGGGTGAAGACGCCACCCGGATTAGGAGACCAACAGAGCACATCCTCCGCGTCGTTGATCGACAAATCTGAGGCTGCCAGGCGCGCCAAAGCTGCCGGGCCAAGCCAATCATGAACCTTGTTCCAATCCCACCCGGACGCGTTCACATCCCATAAGTCTCTGATCTCGCACTTTGGTGGGGTGAGAGCGTTGGGCCTGATGATATCGTCTCCTAACCAGCGTTCATTGCAAGCCTGCGAACGCCCATTACCCAGGGTCAAACGAAAGTGAGGTTCCGCAAGGTTTCGACCCCGTAAGATGCGCCGCCACGACGCGGAGGATCTGCAGTTGGCAGACGCCTCAGTTAGGTGACTGAATCTGGAGAATCTAGCTCGCATGAACCTGGTCCAGATCGAGTTATCAGAGCGGATTTTCCACCACAACTTAGTCGATTGGGCGTCGACCATGTGGGCCAGCCTGCAGAATCCCAGACCTCCCTCGACAGTAGTTTTTGTCATGGTGGCCCAACTGGCCCAGTGATACTTGTTCTTCCCCTCAAGATGACCCCAAAAGAAATTAGCAAGGATGGATTTGATAGAATGGAGAACTTTGGTGGGGGGAGCACACCGCAAGGGTGTAGATGGGGATGGAGGAAAGGACGTGCTTAATGAGCATAAGTTTCCCCCCAGGGGAGAGGGTGGCGTTGTGCCAGCCCGCAATTTTCTTCCGAATTTTGCCCACCAAGTGATCGTAAATCCCGGAGTTGGCTCTACCGTACACCAACGGGCATCCTAAGTAGAGGAAAGGGGGATAAGCTGTGGAGAAGGAAGTCATGGAGGACAAGACAGCCGAGTGAGATCTGTCGGCTTTGTGATGAGTGTAGATCAGGCTCTTGCTGTTGTTGATTTTCTGGCCGGAGCAACGAGTATAATTGGCTAGAGTACTAATGACCACCTCAATGGCCCCAATAGCGCCGGCGGAGAAAATGAGGATGTCGTCCGCGTACGCGAGATGAGTAATGAGAGGGCACCCGATCGAAGTGTGAAAGTGCTGGAACCCAGGAGATCGCGGCAAAATTTTGAGGTTTCTGCTCAGAGCTTCAGCCGAGATGATGAAAATGGTGGCGGAGAGAGGGTCTCCCTGTCTGACCCCGCGAGTAGCTCTGAAGAAACCCTGAGGTTGGCCGTTGATGACGGTGGAGAACCAGGAGTTGTTGATGGATCTAAAGATGATGTCGATAACTGGTTCCGAAAAACCAAAGGCTCTGAACACCCAGATCATGAACTGCCAGTCAAGGCGGTCGTAAGCTTTTTCTATGTCCAGCTTGATGGCAACATTCCCCCCTGGACGGAAATTTCATACAAGTGATCATCTCTTGTGCCAGAAGGATATTATCTGTGATGTTGCGACCTTTGACAAAGCCGCTTTGTTCTTCGGATATGATTCTGGGGAGGATATCCGACATTCTGGAAGCGATGATTTTAGAGATTATTTTGTTGGTGAAGGTGCAGAGGCTGATCGGTCTGAAATCTTTGAAGGTGTCCGGGTTGTCTTTCTTGGGTATAAGGATAATGTGAGCGGAGGATATAGCTTTCGGATAAGTGGCTCCTTGAAAAAATGCGGCAGTGGCATCCCTAAGGTCGGACTTAATAATGTCCCAGCAAGTACGGAAGAACACCCCGTTGAATCTATCCGGACCCGGTGTGCTGTTAGCATTTATGGCCCACACCGCGGTCTTAATCTCGTCGACAGAGGGGGGAGCGCGGAGGCAGTCATTGTCACTGTCGCAAATCAGGGATGGGATCTCGGCCAGGAAACCGTCATCTTTGAGCACGTCCTCTTTAGTAAATATGTTGGAGAAATAGTTCGTGGCTGCCATTCTAATATCCTCCTGCTCATCCAGCAGATGACCGTTATCATCACGGATTCGATGAATCTTCAGAGCGCTTCTGCGACCTTTGACGCATTTGTGGAAAAGGCCAGAATTCTTGTCTCCTTCCAAGTCCCAAGTTAATCTAGCCTTTTGTTTCCAGAATTCAGTTTCAACTCTGATTCTAGACTTGAGAATGGCCTTGGCAAGGTTGAGAGAAGCGCGGTTCTTCTGGGACCCGGATAGGGCGAAGTCGATCTCCGCGCGGGTGACATCGTCTTCAGCATCTTTAATGGCCTGGAAAATGTCTCCGAACGCAATCTTGCTCCAGGCCGTGAGGACTTTTCTTGTAGCTTTAAGCTTGGAAGCAATTCTGACCAGAGGTTTCGGGTGATTGACCGACACCCAAGCCTCTTCCACGATGTGCATGAACTGGGGGTGGTGGCGCCAGAAGTCCAGGAAGCGGAAGGACTTTTTGATGCGATGATGAGAGATGTTAATCTCGAGAAGGAGGGGGGAATGGTCCGATTCAGTGGAGTTCAGATGAGACAGGTTACTAGTCAAGCCCAACTCCGACCAACTGTCGTTAATCATGGCGCGATCGAGGCGAGAGTATTGCCTACGCAAGCCTTCTTGCATGTTGCACCAAGTGAATTGATTGCCGAGGAAGGGGATGGTGGAAAGGTGGGTGGTTAAGGCAAAGTTATTGAAGTCCTCCATGGCCGAATGGGGGGGGTCACGACCCCCAGATTTCTCCTCTCGGCAAGAAACTGTGTTAAAATCTTCGATGCACAGCCATGGCAGATCTTCGTGAGGGATGGAGGAGCCCGACAAATGCTCCCAAAGAGTTTTACGCTCCGAGATGCTGCAACTACCATGGATGGCCGACAGGAGTATGCGGGACTTGAAGGTGGGGTGTTCGACCCAACAGGAGAGGGCTTGGGGGGAGTCGTCTATAATGCCGAAGCGAAAGTCAGCGGCGAAGAAGATCCAAATGTCACGACATCCGGAGATCGCGGTAGGGAAGCCCAGCTTGAGTTGAATTTCTTTCATTCTTTTTTGTTGAATTTTGGGTTCAATAATGACAAGCAGATCAATCCGATGAGCTTTGGTGAGGCTGGTTATTCGATTCATAGTCTGTTTGTTCCCAATGCCTCGGACATTCCAAGAAAGAATGTTAGGCATTAAGGGAGGGGGAAAGGTTGGTTTGCAGCTTTGCGGCGGATCTCGTGGTCATCGCCGTGCGCTGCCTTTGTTTCTTGGATTTTTTCTTTTTCTTGAGAGGGTTGTTTCCTGGGCTGGTGCAGACAGGTTCAAGATACCTTTCTGCACTCTGGTGAATACTAGTGTCTGCCGGGGAGGGAATGACCGTGTCCTCACACTCCGCCAGGGCGCAAAGAGGATTGTCTCGATCAAGGATATATATATATATATATATATATATATATATATATATATATATATATATATATATATAGAAGTAAAAGAAAAAAAAAGAAAAAAAGGAATTGATTGTGGGGCTCGGCCACACCCAGGTAGGAGGGGGCGGGCCAGCACAGTGGACAACAGTCCAATGTAGAGTAAAAAAAAAAGAAAAAAAATAATAACATTGGAAGGGGGGAGGGGACCAACCCACGTGGGGCCGGTCCACCTCACCCGGCCCCCTCCTTTGTGTGAAGTTAGTGAAGCAGCACCAGCTGCTTTGTATTAGACCCCACCATCCCATGAAAACCCAGCAGTAGCATAGTATTGAACCCGAGCCCACCCCCCTTATACTAATACTAATAGAAATAGCAACCCGCGGCGGCAGCAGTATTTAACTGCTCGACAAAACCAAACCCTAAACCCCCGAGTACTCATCTTCCTCCTGAAATTCTCGACCCCGAACCCCGGCGTACCATCCGACCCCAGCGGCCACCGCCAGGATCACCGGAGCGCCGCCCCCAACCGACAACAACCCACCTCGGTTCAGGAACTCGACAGCAAGGTACCCTTTTTCGGCTTCGATTACTTTTCGCACGTTCGATCGTTTCGCGATCCAAAAGTTACTACGTGTAGACAATGTAACCCTCCTTGAGTCCCTTCAAAGGGATTTAGATATAGCCCTCTAGTTTGACAAACAACTCGATGCAAAGTCGAGGGAAACTATGTCTCGAAAACAGAGTTGAACCCAGTTTCAAAACACAACTTAGAAGCCAGATTTCGATCTGTGTGTCGAGATTTTTCAGAAACTAATTGAACAGGTTTGAAGACAACCTAACCACGATGGAAACGTAACTGGTAGATTAGTATTTCGATTTCTGTGTGTGTATTAATTCCATGTTAAACTTGTGAGAAAAACTGATTTCAAAATAATAGATTTCTGAAATTTTTGTCCGATACGATGTCGCCCCGACAAACCGGGCAATGTGGTCGCACGTTATACGCATCAAAAGGCGCGTAGGGACGTTGCGGACATGTGGGAACTGACGGAACTCAGTTTCGTCGTGTGTGTGCGACGAAATCAACGCGTATCCGTCGAGATACCCCCGTATCGACGTTTTGCAAACTTGTCCATAACTTCGTGTACAGTCGTCGAATCGAGACGAAACTTGCGCCAACAGGTCCGGATCGAAATTCTGGTCCTGTATGCCAAGTTTGGTTCGATTCTGAGAAGGTTGAATCGGAACCCAATTTTGGCGGGCACGCGACCCACTCAAACGGGCGATTTTGTACACGGCTCCTCGGAATCCAAAACTGGACATACCGTTGGGTTCCTCTCCTCAAACTGAAATCATAGACATGTAGTTTGATGACTTTAGAGACCGTAGACTTTGGCACACGTTTCGGTGCAAAGCGGGTCCAACAGCGGACATCGTTTTGACCCGAAATTACGATTTTGCCCCTGTTCCAGAATTTGACTTTTGGACAGGCGTTTCCTAGGTATATCTTCTTCACCGAGATCATTTTTGATGTTTGTTTCAGTGTTTGGAGTCATCTGTGATTTGTGAGTTTTGGTGCTGACACTTGCTACTTTTGGACTTGCCACTTTGTACCACCAGGCAAGATACCTTGCCACCCTACTCTATGATTATTATGTTCTTATTTTTAGTTATTATTTTTTGCAGTATTTTGTGATATTTTAACTGTGCGTCCAAGTCACACTTGGGTGCAAGCGACTCTATCGGTCGTTCTTCTTGCTTTATTTATTCTCTTGCATTGACTTAGTCTAGTGACCACCCACTGATGTTGAGGTATTGGTATATCTCATACGGCCTTGACACTTGTTGTATCACGTGATGTGAGTCACATGTAGGACACGTTTCCGCGTAGTCGGCTGGCCACCGATACGTATGGAGCGTGCGACGGATAGGAGTAACTGCCAATAGTATTGCATGTTAGAAGACTTGGCGGTTACTAGAGGTACATGTCAGTCATAGAGATGACGATACTAGGCATTGGGTGGAGAGAACA
>JANAVB010043513.1:0-207401 GCA_029216955.1 Iris pallida | reverse complement strand
ATTAAAGGGGATATCGTCGCTGATATATAGATTTGACGTAACAAGATTTATTAATTGAAAAATAGATAAAGAGCAATGCTATAGTTAGCAAATGGGTGTAAGTTGTAAGAAGATTGTAAAAGTTTGATTGTAGCCGAAACCAAATTGAGTTAACAAAATATTATATTTCATTAAATCCCAGCTTCGTCGTCGAAACATTCTCCGTCGAAGTATACAAGAGGAGGACAAAAAACTGTAAAAAACGAAAAAAATAAAAAAATAAGAGGTCTACCCCTCACTAGCCTCGCGGAGGATCTTCGCAAACTCCTGCAGGGTGCGCACACCCGCCCTATGGCACAGGCGACGAAATGCTTCCCTCTTCTCCAGAGAATCCCGTTCCTCCGGAGTGATCGGCAACAGGTCAAAGTTGGGCGCCGGATGAAGAGATCGAGCGATGACCTCCAGTGACAACCCGCAGGAGGTCAGGAAGTTTACAGCCGCTGCCAGCTAGTCATGGGCCGGAGGCGACGCAGAGGGTGCTCCATGCGGAGAGGCTCGGCGACGACTGGAAGAAGACTCTGGCAATGGTTCCCAACCAGATGATCTTTTTGGAGCCATGTTAAATGTGCAACCTACTTAGATGAATGTGGACCCCTATGTATATATATACACGTTCCTAACCGACTCTTCTTATTCCTTATTGGAAGATGGGGATATTCAATTTCTTATTCCTTATTAGAAGTTGGGGTTATAATGCTACAGTTACAACCAAATGCTTACAACACTCTTACAAACTTCACCTATTGCTGACATGTGGGCCATGGCCCACATGTCAGCAATGGGTGAAGGTTGTAAGAGTGTTGTAAGCATTTGGTTGTAACTGTAGCATTATTGATTTCTTATTCCAAGCTTAGTTGGTTGTGCTGTTTGGCTTTTACATGGAAGGCCTAGGTTCGAGTCTGGTGTTTGGGTTATGTAGAATTTTTCTATTGTTAACATTTTTTGGGTGCTATTATATGCTTTTAACTTAGTATGGAACAATTTTTGGGACTGTTAATGGCCATTCTTCGTTCCTCTAACACGGAGAATGGTACATTTAGGACGGAGAATGGTACATTTAGGACGGCAAATGGTACATTTAGGATGCAGAATGGTAAATGTAGGATGGAGAATAATACATGTAGGACGGAGAATGATACATATAGGACGGAGAATGGTACATTTAGGACGGAGAATGGTACATTTAGGACGGAGATAGGACGGAGAATGATACATGTAGGACGGAGAATGGTACATATAGGACGAAAAAAAAGAAACCAATGTTTTCGTATCAATCACCATTAATTATGGTGAATGGCACTGATACCACTAATATGAGTGGAATTTGCACCGCCAGAATTCATTTTGAATAAGGTAAAATCCGTGTTGGAAAATATCGAAATCTTTTGGATATGATTACACTGAGATATTGTATTAATAGTAAAATCTGTGTTGGGAAATGTCAAAATCTCAGAAGTGAGCCATCTTAGGCATCATTATATCACAGTCCATTTTATTTAAAAAAAAATTAATCATGTAAAAAATTATTGACAAAAGTAAAATTTTGTCAAAATGGAGAATCGAACTCAAGAAAAAAAATTTGCATGCAAGTTTCATTTTTCCATATAATATTATGTTTCAATGGTAATAAATTTTATTTTTCTTTACCATTTTCTAAAGGTTATTAGTCTCAATAGAAAATAAAAATTTAAAAAAAATTGTACCTCGAATCTTTTGACATATAAATATTCACCTGAAAAAGACTAAAAGATGACAACTGACTTTATAATATTCTAATTAAAATACGTACAAAGTACGTATATGTAGACTAGTGAAAAATATAAAGAAATGCATGCATGCATGCATGCTAATGTTTTCACCATTCACCCCCGGAATGATTGATGATATCTAAATCTTTATACATCTCGTATCCAGGTTCCTCTGGGACCGGGATTACATTATTAAAGGGTCGTTTAAATGTCTGTATTAAATAACAAATTTTCCAGAGGTCGTCGTCGAAGTGCACGTTGAAGCACCCACGTATGTCGAGCACGCGAAGACCCTTGCAGTTGTATATGATAGATCGCAGCGTGTCTCCATTGAACATGCCGAATCCCATATGTAGGTGCTCGAGACGCGGCATCGAATCAGCCACGGCCTTTCCCTCCGTCTCGTTATGCGTGTCCAACATAAATCTGTTCCTGAGCATGTTATCTGGAGGGGGCATGTTCCTACTCAGCTTGACCAGACGGTGGCAATACTTTCCGGCAAAAAAATATTCCAGTCGACGTGATATAGAGGCAGTAGCTAATGTCAAGTTCTTCTAGCACTGGAAGAAACTCCAAGTGTCTCACAAAAGTTTCATCACTCACGTCGCACTTCAGAATGCGCAGCACCCTTAGAAATTTCCCACTGTATTATAAAAATAGGAAAACATCAATAGAAATTAACAAAAGTATACGAAAAATTTTGTAATAGAAAAAATAAAGTATTAGAATAAGACCAAATAAAATTTTGCACTGGCCTTAAACATGCAAAATAGAAGGCTGTTTCGTCGAGCTTTTACGCGGAGAAGGACCCTAGATATCCTCCACTGCGAGCCATGAGCTTCTTTACGGTCAAACTAATCTCAGCGGTTTGCTGGGTCCTCCGGCACCACTGTACCAAGTCGACGTTAGACCAATAGTCTAAGGGACCATTGAGCGCCTTCCACCACGAACGGCAAACTAGGGCCACATTGTACATTACCTCGTCCGCCGGCATCCCCGACAGTACCAGTATCATCGAAAGAATCTCGGTAGGGATGACGGCCCATCCGCTGCAGTTGATCTTGCTCTTGCTCATCTCCATTGCGACTGTTCTTCTTCTTCTCTCCTTTGATTCTATCTAGTCGGATGGGTTCTCTTCTTTGGAAAAGGCTATTTAACCCCTCGTTTCGGGGGTGTAACCAGCTCGTGGAGGGGTGTGACCGAACAAGGCACGAATCTATTGGAAAATAACGGTAATACCACTGTATTAATATTAGCAATTAGTCGTTTTGGCTCCCAACATATTTGGGTGATGCCATCTCCCATTATGTGGCATCTGACATGGCAAATTTTAACTCCAAAAATTAATTACCCAAAATTTTTAATGTTAATGTTAATATTAATGTCAATATTAATATTAATATTAATGTTAATGTTAATGCTAATGCTAATGTTAATATTAATTAGTATTAATATTAATGTAAATATTAATGTTAATGTTAATATTAATTAAAGTTAATTTACTATTAAATTATTTATTTACTATTAATGTTAATTTTAATATTAATTTTATTTTTAAATTTTGCCATGTCAGCTGTCATGTTAGCAACCATGTCATATGCCACATAATGGAAGATGGTATCACCCAAATTTTTTGGGAGCCAAATAGCATTTTCATAATATTAGTTTCAATTATATTGTAAATTTTAAATTAACAGAAAAGCCAATGTAGATTTAATATTAATGCTACTGTTAAATTTTCTCGATCATACCTCGATACTTACGATTGTCGACCGAGTTACCGTCTTCATCATTATCAAGTTTTCACCCGAATCATCGTCCTCGCTGGGGCGTGATGCCGCACGAGCCTGGAGTTACGCTCATGCAAGGCAAGATAACAGATTCACAATAGTATTTATAGCTCAAATTGATAACATAAGCTGCGGAAGGAAAACGTAGTATACAACAAGAATCCCTTTTATTGATAATGAACTGAAGGTTACAATGGCTCTGAATAGCCCAACTTAACATGCCAATTGGCTACAACGCTCATGATCTCTCTAGCTCACAAAGGAGTACATTGTTCCATACATTTTGCCTCTTTATAGCCAACAAGTAGTCTTCGGCTGAACATCTCCATGCGCCTGCACCCAGCGCTAATCTCAGTCCACCGGCCCTATCTATATAAAGGTCATGGTGTTTTGCACCGTAATGCAACTTTGGCATCCTTATGTGTAAGCCTATGATCGCTTCGATACGGGTTGCTAGCCCAATATCCGAAGGATCCCAAACTTACTGATATCATAGCTTATTACAACACTGGACGGTCGCAACCCGTCCTAATGATGTGCACCATAAATACCATACATAATTCCCTCCTTTGAACTACTCGGTTGATTTGGCCTACTGCGCCCATGCCACACTCCGTTGCAAGGTGACGATTTGGTTTTACGAACATTTTACTGAATAAGACAAAATGTCGAACTCTTATCGTCCAGCGTAAGTATAGTTTGCACACTAGATCAACTAAAATCAGCACTTGCTCAAACAGGACTTATCTTTTGCATCGATTCGATTCATAGATTCTAATATTATTTTAGTATTGTATTGAGATTGTTGACTCTAGACTTGTATTATTTATGTGTTGGATCTTTTGGATGATATTCTATATCTTGTTGTCTTTATCTTTCGGTATCATGTATATTTCTTAGAGTTTGTGATTGAGTATATTATATTGTCATTGCTTGTCCTCTATTCGGAGTTGACCGTTCTCGACAGGTTTTGATATTATAACTGTTGTTAGATAGTAGAACTAGATAGCATTCTACGTCGTTTCTGCAGTGTAGGCTGGGACGCTGTCACGCACTCATGCCCTTACTCCGGGTGCGGGTCGTGACAGGGTGACGAGAAAGGAACAATGTCACTACCGATTCGGTTGGGACCGATAGGTCAGAATCGGCCGGGTCGATCGAACGAGAACGGTTGAATTAAGATCCATTCCACGTTATGGAATGGCTTCTCTGGAACCAAGTCCCATATTTAGCGGGTTGCAGGTGATCGCGTAGGCGACGTCAGCACAGCCAACCAGTCTCTCGCTTGAAGCAAGTCTAAGACGAGTGGCTGACCTCCTTCGCCTCGTCCCTCTTCGACGTTACTGGCATCACTAGCCATCCTGGACGTATAGCTTTGTTAATCGGGGTCCTTTCAACGCAAGTAGCTAGCTCCGATGCAAGTCCCGGCTTAACCTGTGCTGAAACCTTATGCGTGACTATACCCTGTTTCCTCCTAGGCCGAAACGGTCCCCTGGCCCCGGGTTGCTGCTCGAAAAAACTACCGCCTTGTCGAAAAATGTCCATAACCGTGCGAAGACATATTTTTCTTTTAGTTATTAAGACATAGCCTACATTATCTTTAAAAACTCAATCCTTTTTCCGTGTTCGTGCCCTTGTATTTATCCTTTCATTCGCTACAACATTATCGATTTACCTAGGAAGGGGGTCGATAAGAGAAGGGTCAGCCACTCACCTTGAGTTTACTTCAGGCGAGAAAATGGATCTTAATTCAACCATTCCCGTTCGATCGAGTCTATCGATCCCAACCTATCGGTCTCGACCGAATCGATAGCGACAGTGTTCCTTTCTTGCGCACCCCGTGGACGGAGTACGGGGCACGATGTAGGGACGGGGCTCTACAGCTATAGACTAAGATGTCATCTATGAACACTATCACGAACTGATCCAAATAGTGCATGAATATACGATTCGTGGGGTCCATGAATACGGCTGGCACACTGGTCGCTCCAAATAGCATAACAAGGAAATTTCCAATGTCCATACCTCATTCTGAATAATGTCTTCGGGATGACTTGCTCTCTGACTCTGATCTGATGGTACCCTCATGACCGCAGGTCAATATTCGAGAATACAGTCGCTCCCGTGAGCTGATCAAATAAGTCATCAATGTACGATAATCAATACATAATCTTGACGTACCATCCTTCTTTTTCACAAGA
The DNA here is from genome assembly GCA_029216955.1 of Iris pallida. Taxonomy (NCBI): domain Eukaryota; kingdom Viridiplantae; phylum Streptophyta; class Magnoliopsida; order Asparagales; family Iridaceae; genus Iris; species Iris pallida. The sequence goes on along the minus strand of JANAVB010043513.1, from coordinate 201,623 downwards.
AGTATCGGTGCTCCACAAGGCGATCCACTAGTACGAATGAATCCTTTGGTTCTGAGTTCATCAATCATCTTGTACAAGATTTTTAACTTTGAAGGTGCCATCCTGTAGACTCTCTCCGATACTGGTGCCGTCCCTGGAATCAAGTCGATGGTGAAAACTCTGCCTCACCGGAAAATGAAAACTCTGCCTCACCGGGAATACCAAAAATAATCCTACCAATATGGTAGTCTATTCTTGTGTATTGCTCCTTCAACCAATCCATTCCTAGGCCAAGGGACCGATTCGGCCCGCTACAAAAAGGGTCGCCGTCTAACCCAGCTATAGTCCGTGATGGCTTGGCATTGCCAGTGGCCTTCACACCCTTTCAATGCTTAACAAATGCACGTAACACGGGACGGTGCTTGCGATACTTCGATAGCCCAACAAAACTCTTTTCTAATGTGTTCGTGCAACAACTTGACAAGCAAGGGATACGTCAAGCCTTGCATCGAGGGAACGTGCTGTGTACGCGTTCGACTTGAACAATCAAGTTCTTTGGGTGCATAGACTTAAGCAAGAAACAGTGAAATACGACTTAAACTACGGGACAAGCGAATGTTAATATTAATTGTAGTTCCAATTACATTTTAAATGAAAAAGAATACAATTTTAACTTTAACTAGTTTGAAGTAAATGTTAAATCAAAAACTATTTTAAGTTTTAGTTTTAATATTAGTTTCAATAATATTGTAAATTTTAAATTAACAAGAATGCCACGGTATTAGAAACCTAGCTAGCTGATGTCACGTTGCTCGGGGCTCGGTTAGTGTTCGTCTAAACTCGTACGTGCGAACTAGTTATTAGTAATGAAAACCAAAAAATGAATTTTAAGTTTAAAATCTAGTCGAGCTCGATCCTTTCTCTTTATCCCATCTCCCACACTCTCTCTTTCTCTCTCTCTCTCTCTCTCTCTCGGGTTCTCTCTCAGAGGTTGTGTTCTTTACACAATAGATCCCGTAGCATTAAATGCTGTTGCATGCGTAATCCTACACAATTTAATAATAAATACTGATACCATATCATTAGAAGAGTAAAAGTTGTCTTGGAAGTTGTAAAAAATTACTTTGTATTGTCTTCTCAATACTTTTTTGTTTTGGAGATGACTTTTTAAACTTATTGTCATTTGTGAATATAATCTGTCGCCTATGCAAGATATTGTCTTCTGCCTCATGCCACATAGGATACACAACACATAACATGACAATAGGGTTGCGTAGCATTAAAAGCTGCTACATGCATTATCCTACAGAAGAGGGCCACGTGGAGAATGCTGTTGCATGCTTCCTCATGCGTTATTAGCTACACAATTTAATAATACATGTACCCAGAAGACAAAAAAGTTGTGTTGTTGGAAGTTGTTTCCTTAAAATTATGCTTGCTCCTAGAATCAGTCAAGATTTTTATGAGCCATCAAAAGAGGGCCACATGGCGGAGGTACCAGGAAGATGAAAAGGTTGTGTTGTTGCCTTGCTGGAAGTTGTTTCTTCCTGAATAATGCTTTTTGTACCTCCAAATTGCACTTTTAAACTGTCCATCCTTACGTGGCAGCTGACGTGATATATTGATCTGGCAGCTGACGTGGCAATTTTTTTTAAAAATAAAACTAAAAATAAAAATTAACATTAAAGTTAATATTAACATTAACATTAAAATTAATATTATCGTTAACATTAACAATAATATTAATATTAATATTAACATTAACATTAACATTAATATTAACATAAATTAATATTAACATTAAATTAACATTGATATTAGCGTTAAATTATTATGGAGAAAATTGGATAGTTAACTTTTTGGATTAAAATTTGCCATGTCAACAGTCATATCAGATGACACACACTATTATTTAACATGCCACATCAGATGGGAGCGCTATATATTAGAGGGACAATTTGGAGGTACGAATAGCATTACTCTTTCTTCTTGTATTGTTTCTTGTCCTTCGTTTATTCTGCTAGTTTCTAACGCACTCTATTTTTTTCAATGTCGACGTCACATGGAGAAACTGATCGTCGTGTGGAAGATTTAGTTGATGAAAAAAGCTTCCTTTCAAAAGGAGTGTCAGATGATTTGGATGATGAGCAAAGTTTGGAAGCTGTTAACTTAGGAGACAGTAAAGAACAAGATGAAGAAAACATCGGAAGAATGCATCATAACGATGACGAAGACATCAACGCAAACATGAAATGTTATTTCGCATCACCCTTTCTAATGGATTTAAGAAATATATTATATTTTTACATTTATTTCTCATATTTATTTTGTTTTATTCTGTTCTTAGGGACGACGGTGAATCTCCATTGGATTTTGATGCAGCGACGATCAAAAGAATATTGCAGTCTGCCAACATTAACAAAGATCCAAAACAACTCTTAGAAAAAGATATTGTTGGCCTACAGTTCAACTCTATTGAAGAAGCAGAGACATTCTACCAGATATATTCAAAAGCATATGGTTTCAGTATTAGAAAGAACGAGGTAAAGAAAAACAAGTCTGGGATGGTGATGGTCCGCAGTTGGTGTTGTTCGAATGCGGAATTCAGACACAAGAAATACAAGGAAGCTCCTAACAGGGTCCGTGAGCCAAGAAGTGAAAGCAGAAGTGGCTGTAAAGCAATTTTCCGTATTGGGTACATCGATTCTATAAATATGTGGGCCGTCAAAAAATTTTATGTACTTCACAACCATAGCCTGGCGAATGATTATGAATCAGTTTTTTTGAGATCCCATCGTAAGATATCACCCGCAGAGTTGGAAGAAGTTAAGATTATGAAACAATCAGGGATGGGGACTGGAGCGATATGGAATTTAATTGTCCATAAGAAAGGTGGCTGGGATAAGGTTGGATGGACGAAAAAGGATTTATACAACGCTCTACCTCAAGACAGTAGAGAACTAGACGATGTTGATGCTATGACAACACTTATATTTCTTCAATCTAAGGAGGGCATTGACCTAAATTTCTTCTACACGTACAAGGTAGACGAAGATTCCAGATTGACCCATCTCTTTTGGGTTGACGGTGCATGTCGATTCGATTACGAATTATTTGGAGATTCACTAGCATTTGACTCTACATATAAAACAAATAGAAGTCAAATGCCGTTGGTGGTTCTAGTGGGTACAAACAATCATGGAATGACTTGTGTGTTTGGGTTTGCAATGATCCATAATGAGACTGCAGATACATATTCTTGGGTTCTAGAAAAATTCCAAGAGTGTATGAATGGCAAATTACCAGTGACAGTTCTCACGGATGGTTGCAGATCCATGAATAAAGTAATTGAGGATTTAATGCCCAGCGTAGTTCATCGAACGTGCTCATGGCATATCCTAAACAATGCTGTCAAACATGTACACCGAGAGGGTTTTCATAATAAATTGAGTCTTCTGATTAAAAGGTACATCGCACACTTGCTACTTTACTTTGAAGTATGTTGTTGTTACAATATTACAACTTTAGTTACTGTCCATGTTTTCTAAACAGGTACTATTCAGTCGAAGAATTTGAAAACCGTTGGCAGCAGAACGAGGCAGCAATGGGCGGACACATTCCTACGTAGGCATTTCTTTGGCGGTTCTACTGCAACAAATAGATGTGAATCTATGAACGCATTTCTGAAAAGATTTTTGAATGAGAAGCTGCCACTATGGAAGGCCCTTCAAAATTGTGACTTCGGTTTGGCGGCCTTACGTTACGGCCAGATGAGTAAGCATGTCACTGATAAACTCTCAACACCAGTTATGAATCAAACTAGCATGGCCGTAATAGAAGATAAATTTGTCGCAATTTACACTAAAATGGTGTTTATAGAGGTAAGGAAGGAAATCACATGTTCTGATGCATATACTGTTCTCCATCATCACATCATAAGAGAGGCAGAAGTTTGCACTATCCAAAAGTATATGTCGCCAAACAGTGTCAATCGGAAGGTTACATTTGATCCGGCCGACAATATCATAAAATGTGAATGCTTGTGGATGGAGACCAAGGGGATTCCTTGTAGGCATATTTTTCAGCAATGAAGAAATTACAAATTGAAGATATTCCAAAGAACTTGATAAAATCTCGTTGGCTCAAGGGTTGCAAAGAGAGTTATCTCTCCGGACCTGGCTCAGAAAGAAGATTCATCCACCCAGACAGTATTGAGAGCAGAAGGTATGGTGGTATTAATGAACAAGTTAATCTGTTTACGTACTATTGTAAAAAATTAAGCAAAATTCAAGAGAGGGGAACGGAGTTGATGTCGTCTGTTCTGATGGAGTTGAAAGAAATGGTGACCAATATTGGTGAAGAAGAACAAATGGTAGCTGATGCAGTTCATGGAGTGCATGAAGCTTTAAAAGAGCCAAATCCGGTAGCAACAAAAGAAAGGCCTTCTCAAGGGAAATTAAGCCAGCCTACAGTAAGTCAGACTATCCCGAAGCCTAGAACTTGTAGAGTTTGTAAAAAATCGGGTCACGATTTTCGTAATTGTAAAGTACGAAAGCAAAATAGCGACAAAGAGCAAATGGAATCAAATGAAACATCGTTGACTAAAGATAATGTCTTTCCTATGTTGCAAGATGTCATTCACACAAGACAATTTTTTCACTTCATCTTTTTTATATGTATAAAAGTCATTTTGAAGGGGCAGATGCTCACATTCTAAATCGTTTTAATACTCAATCGTTTTAATACTGGGAACGACATTCTCCGTGTAATTCAAAACGGAGAATAGCATTCTCCGTTTCAAATGACACGGAGAATATCATTCACCGTTTAAATTAAAACGGAGAATGAACATTCTAATGTGTTTTTAACACTGGGAATGTTATTCTCCGTTTCAAGTTAGACGGAGAATGCCATTCTTTGTTCCAAATTAAACGGCGAATAGAATCCTCAATAGTCTTAACACTGGGAATGCTATTCTCCGTGTAATTAGAAACGGAGAATGCTATTCTCCGTTTAATAAAACACGGAGAATAGCATTTTCTTTCGTTCTAACTCTTGTAATGCCATACTCCATTTAATTAGCACAAAAAGTGGTGGAAACATGATTAATTAACAAAATTTGACAACATATTTAAGAATGTTAAGTTTCTAATCTCAATATTTCCATTTTTTGAATATTTGACTAAATTTTTGAACATTTTTTTTTGCAATGAGCCGTTCTATACTCGTAAAATTGAGAAGGGACAGATTCATTGGTATTAATTTTTGAATATTTGATTAATATTTGAGTAAAATTGAAACCCTCAAAGTTGGCAGAATTCGAGGGGCAGATTCATTGGTGTTAATGGCATATAAATGGCAGTAGTTGGGAGAGTTTGTTCTCGTCTTACTTAGCTTTACTTGAGAAGGGACAGATGCATTGTTATTGATGCAAATTAATTGAATTGAATTCGAAGTGGCTGCCACTTGGCGCATGAGTCCGAGTTGTTCCTTGCCTATAAATGGCAGTAGTTTAGGAAGAGTTTGTTCTCGTCTCACTTAGCTTTTCTTGTGGAGATGGACTCTACCGATTCCCAGCCTTGGCAAGACGCTTTCCTCTTGGTTGTCGATCTCCTCGTTCGAAGAAGCTTTGGTGGTGAAGTCCTTCAGAAGACTGAGAAGTGCCTAGTGGACTGTCTGTTTTCGTGCACTTCATCGACTGTGTGCCATGATGTCGGTTTCTGGAAGAGCCCCTGGGTTTGGATTTATTGCCAACCCACACTCTGTCGAAGCACCCGTACGTCGATTCGCTCGGACTATGCACGGTGTTCCTTTACCGCAAGGAGTTTCTTTGTTCAAGGTGTTCCATTGCTCCGACGATGCACGACGAAGTGATTTGCCACAAGGATTTTCTTTTCTTCAGGGCGTTCCATTGCTCGAAAGAATGTAAGATGAAGTGAATTCCTTTGCAGGTCCTTTGCCTTAAGAAATTCCTTTGCAAGGTCCTTTTGCTTTTAAGGAATTCCTTGGCACTCAAGGAGTTCCTTTGACTGCTTGAGGCAAAGGACCTACATTGGAATTCACTTTATCTTGCATTCTTCTGAGCAATGGAACGCCCTGAGGAAAGGAATTCCTTGTGGCAAATCACTTCGTCGGGCATCGTCGGAGCAATGGAACACCTTGAACAAAGGAACTCCTTGCGTCAAAGGAACACCGTACATAGTCCGAGCAAATCGACGTGCGGGCGCTTCGACAGAGTGTGGGTTGGTAATAAATCCAAACCCAGGTGCTCTTCCAGAAATTGACATCATGGCATACAGTCGATGACTATGCACGGAGCGCTCACACTTTCGATCTGACTATGCACGGAGTTCCTTTGTTCAAGGAGTTCCATTGCTCTGATTATGCACGGAGTTCCTTTGTTCAGGGAGTTCCAATGCTCTGACGTTGCATGATGAAGTAATTTGCATCAAGGAATTCTTTTGCCTCAAGGAGTTCCATTGCTCTGCGATGCCCGCACGCAGCTCACATTCAACTTTTTTCTTGATAGTAGGATTTTATGTAGTAGTTCAGACTTTCATATGTAAATAAAAGTCAAACTTTTCATTGTTTTTATAATAAAAATATAACTCATAAATGATTTTATTATAAAAGACAGAGTAGAGCAGACATTATAAAACACAGAAGTTCTCTTGAAAGCAAATTCTTAGCCCATACCAACCTCATCATTGTAGTCTTCTTAGCCCATACCAACCTCGTCATATTCTCATCAAGCTCATCTTCATTCTTATTTTCAAACTAAACGGAGAATAACATTCTTCGTTTCAAAAGACACGGAGAACGTCATTCTCCGTTTAAATAAAAACGGAGAATGAACATTTTAATGTGTTTTACCACTGGGAATGTTATTCTCCGTTTTAAGACAGACGGAGAATGTTATTATCCGTTCCGAAATAAACGATGAATAGAATCCTCAAACGATTTAATTTAAACGGGAAAGTTATTCTCCGTTTCAAGTAAAAGACAGAAGTTGCTTACCCAATTACATAATTACATTGTTGTTTTACAATGTCATTGCTTGGTTCGTGTTGCATATTTGCTTGAAAGCAACTTCTTAGCCCATACCAACATCATTATTGTAATCTTCTGGTGAGTTTCATCGTCATTTCCTCCCGGTATTTCGAAGGGAGTAGTCGTCAACATATTCATATAATAAGTCGTGTACAAGAGGCAGTTGGGTGCCTGTTGTTGTGGGCAGTTTGGAGAACAATTCAGCACTTTGCTCTCATACTCCATCTTCGTCGGGCATCTATCCCCCATTATATCAACTTTTCTCCTGACGATAGGCTCTAAGGTGTTCTTCATTAATTCTGCATCCACCTTGCACTTTTCGTACGTGGTTTGCCTCAAGGAGTTGTAGTGTGTCCAGTCGTAGGAGATAAAGTTGAATGTGAGCAGAGTATAGTGTCTGATGGATGAATTAAAGAGTGGGATGAATAGCAACTCTATGTCGTCCTCCAAACCCATGACGAAGTATACTACATCTGTTTGGATGTCTTGAAGGGCGTCGGCTTTTGCGTCTGGTTCATTGGCACGTTCAACGATGGTCTGTTTTCCAAAAACGAAACACAATATCATGAGTAATTTTTTACTGTCATTTTTCATCAGTGTACACATGAATATAGATTTTTTTGTTTGAATTCTTACCAATGTGTAGGCTATCATGAATGCAGACCACTTATGTGATTGGGGCGTCGGCTTTTGCTTCTGGATCAATGGCACGTCCTTTGAACTAGACGGGGCATACCTTCTTTTAATGCCTTGAATATTTCCCAGCTTCCTTATTATTAGGTTCAGTATGCCAGCCTCCATGTCGTCATAGTTGAGTATGTCTTGCAGTTCTATTGTCGACAGCTGGACTGAAACTCCATTTTCACCCTTTTCCGTCGAAAATAAGTATACAATATCACTGCACATAAATTTAGTTTAGATTAAATTAATAAAGATAGATTCTCATTACATAATTGTGAAAAAAGTCTTGGAAAAACAAAAGAAAAAAATGGTTCAGAATAAATACTTTGGACACTTCTTTTTGGGAATTACGATGTCGATGTATTGCTTCTTCAGCTCTTCATCCGCATCTTTCCAAAGTAAGAGTTCATCGCATTCCCTTAGTATGACACGGTTCCTCTTTAATTCAGCCATTTTGGCGTCTTCTCCGGATTTCGGAGCAGCATTAATCTTTCGCTTTTTATTAGCCTCTCTAACTGTATTCTTTTCCAAGGGAGTAACATCTTCAACGGCTAATGGCGCTGATGGTTTTCTGAACCTCTTTCCCTCCGATCCTCCTCTTCTTTTGGCTTCTTTTGGAGCAGCAAGTTCAGCAGCTGCTTCAATCTTCTGATGCTGTAATGCTACAACCATGGCTTCGAGATTAACGATTTTCCCATCCTTTTCAGTGGCTTCAATATTGAACGATTCCTTTATTTTGAAGCTCCCTTTTCTCCTCAACGAGCCTTTTATTTGTTTCTCTGAGTTGCTCGGTTGTTTGCACTGAAATAAAACAAACAACAATGAAATGTATTATATGAATCTAATACGGAGAATGACATTCTCCGTGTAATATAATACGGAGAATAGCATTCTCCGTTTGGAATTACACGGAGAATAACCTTTCCAGTATCGAAATAATAGAGAATAGCAATTATTCGTTTCAAATAACACGAAGAATGCCATTCTTCGTGTTATAATCCGCGGAGAATAACCATTCTCCTGGAAGAATACAAATCAGAAATTTAAAATAAAAAAGATTTTACCTTGTGCATGTACATCTGCAATAAGAACAGAATTCTGCTTTCTCAAATCCTTCAGTTCATGCACAGAGCCGTCCATCACAATGTTGACTGCACGTTGTTGCGCTTCTTCTGCCTCGAGCCCTTTCAGCTTTTCTTTGAGTATGGCATTCTCAAGGTTGGTTGCACGTAACTGCGCCCCTTGTGCCTCCATCTCTTTTAACTTTTCTTTGAGTTCTTCATTCTGCACAAGAATATCAGAATGATGTCTTCTCAAATCCTCCAGTTCATACACAGAGTCCTCCATCACAACGTTGACTGCACGTTGTTGCGCTTCTTCTGCCTCAAGCTCTTTCAACTTTTCTTTGAGTATGACATTCTCAAGGTTGGCTACACGTAACTGCGCTTCTTGTGTCTCCATCTCTTTTAACTTTTCTTTGAGTTATTCATTCTGCGCACTACACTAAAATAGCTAATTAGGAACACTAGGTGTATTTCAATCTGGAACACCTAATTAGTGTGCCTAGGTTTCGGAACAGACAAAAAGTGTGCCAAAATAAAATTTTTTTTCCAAATATTACTTTTTAAATTTTTAATAAAAATTATTTAGTCTGAAACACATATAAACCGTTCCAACCAGCATCTAGTCTATTTTCACACATACTCCCCTCCCCAAATCTCTTCTCTGGCCGGAGTGAAAAACCACAGAAAAAACCCCAAATGTCTCCTCCGAAACCCTAATCCATCATCTTCTTGTCATTCTCCTCTCCTAGAGATAAGAGAACCCCAAAATCTCTTCTCCTCCTTATAAATCCCAAACCCTAACTCATCCCAAATACTAACCCTAGAATCATATCCTGCCACTTTCAATGAAGGTGGAGAAGAACTGAACAACCTCGAGGTCAAAGAGCTCGAAGGAGTCCGTGAGTCCAAGGACGCCGAGAACAACCTCGATGTCGAAGAGCTCGCGTGCTTCGCTGTCGACGAACACAACAAGAAAGAGGTCCCTCCGCCATCTCCATCTCCTAATTTAGGGTTTTCTTAATTCTTTCATGTTTGGATCATGTGCTTATTTCTTTCCATGGAAGTCGACCAGTTCATCCATGGATGGATGATCATGAAACTAGGATTAGGGAAGTATTGATCCCGGCAGGCTTCTCTATTTGTGTCCTGATGCGGGTTAACTTCACGGAGAAGAGTGTCACTCTTACCTGAATTTCGGAGAGCTTCTAGTGCTTCCAAAATATTAGCCATTGAAGAACAATTGAATTCTCTTTCACGTACAGAAGAATCTGAGTCATTACAGATATCTCTCTAGCGTTAGAACATTTCTGTACAAGAATATTGCATGTAGCTTTATCAGGTTGGATGCCAAAATCTTGCATTTTGCTCATTATTTCAAGTGTAACTTTAAACTTGCCTGAGATTGATTAAAAATGTTAGAGAATTATAGAGTTAAGATACAGTATGACCAAAACACCTGTATGGTTAATTTTTTACAACAAAAACAGAAGTATGAAAGGTACTTAGGGATGTTGTAAATCTGATCCTAAGTTTGTTTACTGGTGAACCTTTACCTATTTCTCAACAATGAAAACCAGGAACTTAATACCATAACCCCATTGCCAGAAGGAGTTTCAATAGAATAATGAAATGGACTATAGCTGCAAGCAAGTCCCAACATGAGAATATGGAGAAGACAAATAGCAATGACAAACGATAATAATAAACTGCTAATAAATAACAATAGCTACAACTGTGATAACTGTTATTTGCTTTCCGTACACTTATAAGTAATAACTGATGTTAATGCTAGTTTATTACCAATATTTTCTCTCTGTACACTTATAAGTAATATTGTCGATCAAACTAATGGAGATAAGCTAATAAGTTCTCCAAATGTTAAGCTTTTACAAGAAAAGCAACAAATTCACTCTATAAATTTTCGAATAGTTCATTGGATTTTACTTGTTGACAACAGGGTGACATCATCTTATCAAGGATGGTCCATGTTCTACTAGGACAAAGAACCAGATATGTGTACATTAAGATACAATAAGCATTTGGCAAGAATGCCACATTTATACATCCAACATCTTTAGAAGTCCCCTCCCTTTCTAAGTTACAAACAGAAAAAAATCTTAGGAACAGGTTCACTTCCAAAAGTAATTATCACACACTATCGATGATTGGGCTCTGTGCTGATGCAGCCATTTCCATATGGCTAAGTAAACAAGCAAATATCTTCTGCTGTAGTCCATCGATGGCCTCCAATGAACCAACTAGTTCATGTCCTGCCTCACTTTTTACTTGATCTAGTCAATCACTAGCATGCTTGAGCTGTGACAATGCGACTGTGATCTTCTCATTTGCTGCTTTAGAGCGTTCACCGATCTGTCCTGTGGCGTTCTTCTTCATGCTGGCATTGACCTGGAATTCAGAATCAATTGCGCCTGCTAGGTACCTCAAGAACCATAAGTAGAATTCTTTCGTGAGAGCTGACCTTACTTCATCGATCTCCTTGACACTGTTCCCTCTTGCCCACTCTAGCTTCTCATTACTGCCGGGCTCCTCTGAGAGCTGTGAAGGATTTAGAGCACTCCTACTGTCCATTTCTGAGCTCTTCCTGCTATTTTTCTTTATTTCTGAAGGTGGCAGTTGTTCACTTAGAGCACTCCCAATTTCAATGCTCAAATAATATATATTTCATTTGCATGGTTAGTGCTTGCTACAATGGTAGAAGTACATGTCAATAATGAACCTGATAATGAGCCGGCAGGAATTGGTCACAGGACTAAACTCTCTAGTCACCTCCTTTCTCCTGGTGTCAAAATTATAGAACTTACTCAACTTAGACATCATTAAAGAACTATCCAAATCTAAATCTACAAGAGCCAATCAAGTTAGAAGTACCCCTACATTCAAAGCCATGTCCTCTGTATGAGCAGAGATATTACCTATCATTCTGAATGACACATGCAAACTGAATACTTTGCTATGATTTCAGGGATAAGCTTCAAGGATATATGACTGAAATGTTGTGCTTTGGAAGATGTAGATTCTGAATATGAATAAGAAAGCATAAATTTTCTACCAAATAAGTAATGAAACATGAAGATGACAGTCCAGATAAAAAACTAATAACAAGGATAAGCAACACTTGTTAATCAGAATCTAATGCCTGAAGAAAGCCTCAGAAAACTAACACAGAACTTGAAGAATTAAATAACTAATTGGTTAAAGCCAACAAATACATAAATTGTGGCTAGTCAATTTTAGCTTAAGTGGACTCACAAACTTATCAAGAGACACAACGAATTAAATAACACTGGTAATAAACACCGGAATTCTTTAAGGTGCAATGTATCAATCATACCTTCTTGATTCAATCCATAAATAAATCTAGACAAAGAGTTTTCGAAAAACTGAATTAATATATGATGAGAAGATTTTAGCCCAATGGATCAGCTATATTCCCTCTTTCCTTCATTTATGTTAGCTAAAAACATATCCATTTTTACAGCAACAATCCAGGTTCATTTAAGTTAGCTAATAATATATCCACAGTTGAAGCAATAGCCAGGTTCATTTTTACTGTAGCAACCGAGGTTCCTTTGTCAGCATTCATTATTAAGTCCCCTATGTTTTCATTATTATGATTTTTTTTATAGTTTGCAACTGTTTCTTATTATACCATGTTTGTCTATATTGTAGCACACATTTTTGTGGCTCGTTGGATGGTCTCTTCTACATATACCAGCAGTTAGCGAGAAAGAAGGCTATAAGGTCTCTTCTGATGATTTAATGCATTTGGTTGACGCATTGAGGTGATCTTTTTGAGTAATTCATGCCATTTCTCCCTACCTTTATTGGACACAATTGTTTATCCCATCCTTCTTGTTCCTGAATTTTGGTTAAGTATTCAGGGAGGCAGTGCTGTCCAAAAATTTACCCTGTTTCTAAAATAAAAATATACACCTCTGTGGATTCACTTGCTGGTAAAAATCTTTCAAGACATATTTACTCGATGGCTAGAGTTGATTCCATGACAGGGGCAAAGGATATTGTTAGGAAAGAAGTTCCCAAATTACCAGAAAATTTTGATTTAATGAATATGTTGGTATACTAACTAAATTATATTTCCCTTCTAATAAATTTGTTTGATGAACTGTTATATTTTGCTATATGGCTCCTAAAAAGTCAACTAAATTATATTTTCCTTCTAATAAATTTGTTTGATCAACCTGTAACTTTTCTTTTTAACATGCAACTCCACTTCATTTATCGAGGCTAGTAGCCTTTTCATGTGTTGAATTTTTTTCCTGGAAGGTATGCTTTCTTTACCATTATTCATTTTTTTTTTTTGTAGTGAGATCACATTATTTTGTAATCTCAATTACTTTTGTAACAATTAAAATAATTTTAGTAATAGACCTTTAAAATTTTAGCTCTTCTCCAAAGAAGGAAAATGAGGCCATTGAATAGTTAGGGGCTGATGCATTTCTTGTCAGCAGTAACCCTGAACAAATACAGGTAAGCATGCTGTTGACCTATGGAACTCTTATTACATTCATAAAGAAAATAATTTGGATGATTGCAAAGTTGCATCGTTTGTATAGTTCAGCAAAATTAGTCATAAGCTTGTCAAGAATTGATAAAAGTTTTAGAATACACTATGGATGCACATATTTACTTGAAAAGAGCAGTGAAGAGGGGTGTGCTCTACTAAGAAATATACATAGACACAATTTTCAGACACCATTTGGTTGTAGTCATTGTTTTCGGCATGAAACCATACAAGAGGCATGCTTTGCTTTCTTTTTATTTTTGGATATAGAATGCTTTATTTTCTGGTTGATTGGTTTGCTGAAACACCGGTGACTTAAAAAAGCTAGATAAACTATAATTTGTCTTCATTTTCAGAAACCTCTGTTCTGAAAGTGAGAGTTCCGACTTCTCAACTATTTAAATCTAGCCCCATTGTCAGGACTAGTTTTCCATTAATCACTCCAGGACACAGTGGAATAGTATTTTTCATAGAGTGAACCTACCTGTGAATTCTTGATTGTGCAATAAGTCAATTAATCAACCACTTGTAGAAGGATACTCATGTGAGTCAGTTAAAAACATCAATTTTAAGTAATTATTAATACTTAAGCCACTGTTTGTCATGAAAATTTGAAATTTAATATGTTACTGAGGCTGGATGCCATTGTATTAAATCATATATATCTTATGATTTTAGGCTGCAATGGGCACCATGGACGGTATCATCAACACTGTGTCTACAGATCATGCCCTTGCTCCTTTGATTTTCCTGCTGAAAACCCATGGAAAGATGATTATGGTGGGAGCACCTGAGAAGCTACTGGCTCTGCCAGTCTTTCCTCTGATCATGGGTAACTAATTATCCGGATTTGGACACGAAGATTTGATTCAATTCCTTCGACTACATGTCTGATGCTTCAATTTCTCGTCTGTTTCTTGTGATATATATTAGGTGGTAGGATTTTGGCGGGCAGCTGCATCGGAGGGATGAAAGATACTCAGGAGATGATTGACTTCGCTGGCAAGCACAACATAACTGCAGAGATCGAGTGTCAAAGTCTTAAATTATTTTCACAGCTCCCAGATATTATTTTTTGGTGTGGTAGGCAACTTGTATTAAACTTACAATGTTTATGTAAGACATTTGGCTACTTTGTGTGTATGTAGCTTTAACATTATATATTCTCTATGCACTTGTACTATGGAAGTTCGTTTACTTTTATTTTATATTTTGTGAGTTCTACATTTATAAATTCTCAAGATGATTACAAGATTGTGTCAATTGTTATTTTTTTAATAAAATTTCTTGGTGCGCTACAGGGTTTGTAAGTCATAGTACTTATGCTAGCTATATATTATTTCAAGCTACATGTGTGCAATTTCAAATGATGTAGGTAGTCATATATATATATATATATATATATATATATATATATATATATATATTTTAAATGATGTAGGTAGTCATATATACATATATATATATATATTTCAAATGATGTAGGTAGTCATATATATATATATATATATATATATATATATTTATATATATATATATATATATATATATATATATATATATATATATATATATATATATATATATATATATATTGAAAACTGGAACACCTTTTAGGTGTTCCAAAATTTGGCTCAAAAAGTATTCTGGGATGCTTTTCTTAGGAACGTGTTTCTAATGTTCCAACATTGGAACTCTTTTTAGTCGTTCCAATAAGTGGAGAAAAAGTAATTTGGAATGTTTTGTTGGAACTCTTTTTTGGAACGCTTTATCGGTGTTCCAATATTGGAACACCATAAAAGCGTTCCAAATAATGTTTTGTTGGAACTCTTTTTTGGAACGCTCTATCGGTGTTCCAATATTGGAACACCATAAAAGCCTTCCAAACAATGTTTATTGGAACGCCTTTATTCCGTTCCAACAAATCTGGCAGCCCATAAATAGGCACGGAATATAGGTGTGCCTAAAATTATTTGGAATGGAATTTTAGTGTTCCAAAAGGATCTTTTTGGTGTAGTGGCGCAAGAATATCAGAATAATGTCTTCTCAAATCCTCCAATTCCTTTGCTGAGTCGTCCATCACAACGCCCATTTTCATGATGCTGTGGTATCCGTTGTTCATCAAATTATCCCCACCTGCTTCTTGGTGTTCTTCCTCTCCTTCTTTTTCAACTTCTTCTATAGGTGGCTCATCTTCTTTGTGCCCTTCTTCTTCCCCAACAGGTATAACTAGATCTTCCAATATCATCTTCGACCTCATTTTGTTGTGATATTCGGCCTTGAGGAAGTTTGAGATTTCGTACCCATTCTATGTGAAAATCTTGGGTAATCAGGAATTGGGGCGAACTTCCTTTCCACAAATTTACTATGTTCTGCAAACCAATAGAGGAAACTTCAAATTTGTGGAAAGGCATTGAGTAACCCCCCTGTTCAGTTTTACTTTTACTCCTCTTTATGCTATCTATTACATATGCCACGATTAACCTTGGCCAGCATATACTGTTGATGACGTCTATACTGTCTACCAAGGCCAAGAATCTGTACGGCAAATTTGAACCGCCAGACTTTGTGAAGAATACTGTTTGGCACAAGTGGAAGATTATTAGCTTGGCCAAATCATCTAGATTAATAGCGTTATCTCCGCCACGAAGCCGTCGTAACAATTCAAAGAACTTGTCTTTCACTTCCTTATTCGTGACTTCTGAGTGTTTGCCCTTAGTATTAGCCAGCAATCTTGTGAAGTGATCTCTACATAGGCTCAATAATGCTGGTGGTATGGGCCGCTGTTGTTTTTCCTTTATCAATCTTCTGTAAAAATATCATCATCGCTTTCTTAATTCAGCGGTAGACCGAATATGACTGCCATATCGTCGACGATTGGCGCAATTTTAACAGTGGTGTTCAATTCAAAGCACCCGATGCCATCTTCTTCTTCTATGTAACTTGCAATTAAATTCTCAAGCCCTTCCGTTACCTTGGCTACTTCGGAGACGTGGACTCTATTTTGATAGAAAATCTCGACAAAATTCCAGAAACCGATATTCTTCAAGGAACCAATAACTGGCTTAGGTAAACGGCCAACATCTTGATTGACCTCCTCCATAAGATTTAGCATTGGCTTGAAGGTAGAACGGAAAAAGTCTTGAATCCTTATTCCTGACAGATTTTTTTCTACAAAACAAAAAAAAAACAAAAAAATAGGTCAGAGAGTGGCCATTCTTATGGATTTTAACACTGGGAATGACATTCTCCGTATAAACTAACACAGAGAATGTCATTCTCTGTTTCAAATGACACGGAGAGTGTCATTCTCCATTTAAAATAAAACGGAGAATGAACATTCTAATGTGTTTTAACACTGGGAATGTTATTCTCCGTTTCAAGTTAGACGGAGAATGCCATTCTCCGTTCCAAATTAAACGGCGAATAGAATTTAACATTCAAATGCGTTTTATGACGGAGAATGTCATTTTCCTTGTAATATATACAGAATTTGCGAACATAAAATCAAAGTTATCCCTTCTATTTGCACTTCTTCTTGCACTTCTTTTTGTTTAGCAACTTTTTTCTTTTTCTTTTGTGCAACTTTCTTAGAATAGGGTTTCGGTTGTTCTCCGTCTATCGCTTTTGGATTTTCTGTAACTGGTGCATCTTCTCTAATTGGTGATGCTGCCGGTGATGATTATGCCGCTGATGCCGACATGGTGTGAAGATTGCGAATGGGGAGGAAGGTTTGAAGATTTTGGAGGAGAATGACCTAGGTTTGAGTACAGAGTGGAGTATGGAAGAAGAGGAAGAATCGAAATGGTTTTTTTTTTTGTAATGAAAGGGTTCGGAGGTGTTTTGAATTAATTAGAAGGGCAAAAATGTCATTCGATGGAAGGACAAAAGACTCCTTTCTGCTTAATTATATTAATTTGAAGGGCAAAAATGATTCTGCTTAATCAAAAAGAATCGAAGCCGTTTGGCAAAAATGTCATTACAACTCAACAAAACAAATGAACATAATACATTAGGGGTTTCCATACATTAGATATAAATGAAGAAGAAAAAAATCATCGTCTTCCATATTCAATCATTTCAGATTGGACTTCTTTTAGCTCTTTATTGTGCTCTGAAGTTGTAATCCATTCAGCAGCTTTTCGTCTTTCCATTCCCTCATCAAACTGCATATAACAAACATAACATCAAAAATATTGCTCTAAAAAGTGTAAGTTTTTTACGACATATTTTCAGACTTACATTGAGAGAACTGTAGTCTAGACTACATCGGTCTTTCATGAATGCAATTACAAAAATCCCACAATCAACAGAATTCCCTTGGTGGGGATCATAAGAAGGACGTTTTATTGCAAAAGTAGAAAAGTTGAACCTAGCATCTCTCAACATCAAAAATCTCTTCTTCGAGAAAGAGATCCAAATTTGAAAGCTACAATTACCAGAATACAATATGTATTAGTATACCGCGTATCTTGTATCCAATTCATAAAAATTGATGAATATGAGCTTACTATTTCTTTTATGACTGTTTTGTTTTGAATCGGATTATCTTTAGATGCAAGTGAGTCCCAAATTTCAACAGTACTTTTTTTAACCAGAACTCTTGCAAGAGTATAGTGTCCGTCCAAATGAATGGGTATATATATCTGAATCAGGATTAATTAGGTAAAACAAATTAGTAAATTTTTAGAAAATTAGGATTAATATTTAAACAGAAATACATTAATACCTCGTTAGCTTAAAGATCCCATGTAATCCTGAAAATATTTGTACTTCTTCCATATTTCATGAAGCTTTTTGTCGGATGGAGGTAACGTTTCTTTCTACATACACATCAACTAATACATTACAAAGGACAAACAAACGAGAAAATTGTTAATGCATATGCATTGAAGAATAAAATGCTCACTCACCGATATCTTTATTGGTAAAAACCATACATTAGCTTTATTGGAGGTTCTTTTCCGTTCCACCATGGTGAGAAGAGCAGAGACAATGCCTACAATCTGAATAAATTATTAAAAATATAAGCGATGGAATCGAAGTAAACATAGATGGCATCTAAGAAGAAATATACTCTCTATACATACCCCATTTTCAATTCTCGTTAAAGGAGCTAAGGTCTTCATCTCAAACCGAGACACATAGATTTTGTTGCAAGATGATATTATTTCTCTAAGAAAAGAAACGAATAAATTAGGAGAAAAAACTGTTGGAATTAAATCAAAACTCATATTACTTACTCGTCAGGTCTATCATCGGCAAAAATATAGTCGTAATAACTCGAAGAACCACTAGTACAATTGCTAGGCTTCGAGGTTGAACCCTTTGTTAAACTTTTCGATGGTGTGATCGGATCTAAATTTCCACGCATTCTTTTAGAAGAACTGCTAAATTCAGTTTCTTCTGTAGGGGACAATGCGAGAATTCGGTCCAATGCTTTACTACGAGACTGTAGCTCCACGTCCTCCTCATCGAAAAAAGATTCAACGAAAACCACCTTCACATTATTAAATGCTCCAGATGAAGATGCCTTTTTCAAAGCTAGAGATTCTTCAATCTTCTCAAAACGCCGAGATAAATTCATTTGTTCAATTTCTAATGAACAAAGCTTAGAATTGATCTTTACAACTTCAGCTGAAATCGTCGACAGATGTTCTTCAATCTTGTGCAACATACACGGAATGAAGGTTTCATTTGGAACTGGCAACCAATCTTCTACGTCTTCTACATTTTCCACCACACGAGTAGACATCTTGAGAACAAGAAAACTATTGTATTTCAGAAAACTATTATATGTATTTCAGAATGAATAATAGTACTATGAAACAAGAAAACTACTGTATATATAGCAAGAGAGAAGTACAAAAAGTGAGGAAGATGGAAAGACAAAAAAATTTCGAGACTAGCAAAAAATCTACTAGCCGTTTGATTGAGGAGGCCTCGAGAAAGATTCTACTAGCCGTTTGAAAAATACAAAAGGTTATCATGATCAACTTCAATTAAGGAACTCTATAAGAGGTTTAATTTCGCTTGATTGAGGAACTCGACGAAGTCCGCCGCGAACCGGAACTTCTTCTTCTTTCCTTCTTCATCTCCGTTTCTCCTTCCACCACCACCACCATGGCCTGTAGCTTTATAACAAAAATATTAAATTGTTAGATGAAACAAAAAACTAATTACGAAAAGATTACTAAATCAAAATCAAATAGAACACATATTCATAGAAAATATGAGATTAAAGATGAAAGTGTCACAGAAGCAACACCACAATTTTACAACAACTAACCAGACTTTGCTAAGCAATAACTAAAATTAGGGATTGTGTCCTCCTTGGACTTAATTTACATAAAGAAGAGATTTGAGAGAACGAGCTTTTGTCGGCTTCCTAAATGTACCATTCTCCGTCCTAAATGTACCATTCTCCTTCCTAAATGTACCATTCTTTATCCTAAATATACCATTCTCTATCCTAAATGTACCATTCTCCGTCCTAAATGTACCATTCGTCGTCGGTGTCCTCATCTAGATCGCCAGCAGCGGTGGTGTCGTCTACAACGCCTATAAAACTGGACACACTGTGTCCTTAGGGATTGTGTCGTCCTTGTATTTAATTTACACAAAGAAGGGATTTGAGAGAACGAGCTTTTATCGGCTTCCTAAATGTACCATTCTCCATCCTAAATGTACCATTTCGTCGTCGGTGTCACCATCTAGATTGCCAGCGGCGGTGTGTCATCGTCTACATAGCCTACAGACCTGGACACACTGTATCCTTCCTTTCCGGCCGACACACAATTATTGTTTTATATACGTAGTTGCACAAAATATTAAATTACCTAGACAAAAGAGAAAGTAAATATGAGTTAATTTAAGGTGTTCATTGAAAAATTGCATTGAAGAATGACCTGCTATAGCAAGTTAACAAGAGGTCAAAAGTCAAAAATAGCATTAAATGATGTCTCCTGCATTATTTCATCTGAATTTAATCTGAACCGTTGGATTAACATCCAATAGTCCAGATTTTGGATGTATCGATACATCCAAAATGGGTGGATGTATTATAAAATTTTTCATATATATATATATATATATATATATATATTCTTTTTTTTTCTTTTATATATATATATATATATATATATATAAAAAAAAATATATATATATATATATATATATATATATATATATATATATATATATATATATTTCAAAAAAATATATATATATATATATATATATATATATTTCCAAAATGGGTGGATGTATATATATGGATGTATTTTTTTTCCATATATATATATTTATATATTACAAATTATTATCTAGCAAGTTATAGATATCATTCATATATATACATAAATAGAGAGAGATAGGGTGACATGTGAGTGCATATATGTGTGTGTCCTGTGTGTGTACATGTATATAGGTTCCTGTGTGTGTGTGACAGCAAGGGGGTGTTCTCAGATTTTAGTTCATGTGTGTGTGTGTATATATATATCACAACATAGGCTAGGGTGATAGGCTAGTGATATCTCAATGTGTGTGTACACATACTAGTAGCTATAGGGTATCCCAGGTTTGTGTGCTCATGTGTGTGTCAATGTGTTCTCATATTTTGTATAATATGAGTATATGTCATGAATCAGTTTTTAGTCAAGTGTACATGTATTCTCAGGTCATTGTTTATGTGTATGAGTGTGTGTGTCAATGGATTCTCAGTTTTTAGTGTAAATGTATGTGTATGTAATATCAGTCTCGAGTACATGTGTGTGGGTGTATGAGCTTAGTGTAAGGGGGGTGTGTGTATGTATATAGGGAAATTAGCGCATACATAAACAGTGTATCAGCTAAGGGCTCATGCATTCCCAGGTTTGTGTGCTCATGTGTGTGTCAATGTGCCCTCAGTTTTTGAATTTAGTGTACACATGACAGTGTATTAGTTCTCAGGTTTTGATAGTCCAATGAAAATTGAAAACCCATAATCAAATACAAATCATGAATCCTATCATGCAATTTAAACTCAGATGTATATAGGGGAATCAACATTACAATTCAATCATCAACAAAAAATCAGTAAACCCGATTTAAATCTCAAAAAAATTAACTAACAGTCCTTGTATCAAAAATTTGGGGGAATCATTAATTCGAGTTCAAAATTCAACTAATAATCAGTTTAAATGGTTGGTAATTAAAGTGTCACATGTGAATGTGTCATACGTGTGTCCTAGTGTCCATAAACTGTACACAAACATGTCCAAACCAAATCCCATACACGAGCCACACTAAACATTGCAGAGTCTCGTGCACGTGTTCATTGCATTCGTGGACACGACACAAGACACGTGTGTCCACATGGTCACGTCCACGTGTAGCCCAACACTAGGGCTACATACTACACACACCCCGACGTGTCCAAGTCGTGTCCTGTGCGGACACGAGACGCGTGTCAGTGAGTGTTATGCGACTGTGCGCGCACAGTGCGTGTCCAGTGCGGGTCGGATTGCTCCCCGTGTGGTGATCCATATGATCCCAAATTTTAGGAGGTTGATGTCAGTCATGTGCTTCGTACGTCCATAAAATTTTGTGTCCAATGGTGTCGTGTACAGTACGTACTACACCCCGAATAGTAGGGCATCGAGCACACTGCTTGTGCTGCGTGTCCGTGTCAAATTTTGACACGAAAAGGACACAGTGGTCGACTCAGTCCATATGGAAATCATAACACACATATAGATCAACATTTCCATTTAATTACTTTTCAAAAACAGCAAAGTAAATTCCATTGAGGCATTCTATCAAACACCTGGAACTAGGTTATGATACGTGTCCGATACGGACACGAAATTAATGCAAAATTACACAAATCACACTCCACAGCTAGGGGACACCTAGATCTAGGCTAATATGAAAAGAAATCAGAATTAAAACATAATTTAGAGGGTTTACCTATAGAGTATCAATGACAAGGAAAAAGCCCCAAATCGAATTATTCCCCTTGCTAGCCAAAAGCTCCAAATTGTACCAAAACTAAGATTTCTCTCCATGAACAGAAAATAGAGTGAGATTAGACTCTAATGCAAAAACTAGATTCAAAAAGGAATTAAAATGGAATAGTTATGGATTGGGGAAGAATGCCAATACCTTTCTTTTCCAAAAGTCGATTTGATACAAATGAGGCAAGAACAATAGGAAGAGAGATTATATAGTAGGGAGATCCCTATGTGGCCGGCCAATAAAGGCTAAAATTAGGGTTAGGGTGATAGATAATGGGCTTGGGCCAAGTTTCAATGGTAAAGGAAATCAATCCATAAGTCAAAAGTCCTTTAACCTAATCTTTTATTCTCCTATTTGAAACTTTATTCTAAATGACTTAACTTGGGTTGACTTAAGTTAGACTAGGGTCCCACCATGTATTCAAGTCACCATAGCTAGAGTCACTAGGTTAGTCTCCAAAGTCTCAACTAGCAAAAGTCAAACATAACAACCATCACTCCAATAATTCAAAATAAATTCAAAATTTTTAAAATGACTAAAATACTCTCAAGCTAAAATATGGTAGTAACACTTGCTAAGGTTATATTGGAATTTTGTACAAGTCACCCTTAAGTAGTTGGTGTCTTTATGCAGCCTAGTGTTAACAATATTCATTAATATTTTTAGCAATATTAGTTAATAAAGTTTGGAAGCTTAACCATATTGTAATTATTATTTCGGAGGACATCCAGTGTTGCTACCTACCCTCGATCATCCTGAGCAAGGCAAGTATACTCCTCGGACTTGTCCCTTACTTCATGTCCTGTATTCATGCTTGTATCTCCTTGTTGGCACGATGTTTCACAAGATTGTCTTGTATCTTGTTCCCTGAGTTTACTTGTGTCTGGGAGGGGAATACTACAGATGTGTGATCAAACCCGAGTTACTATTCATGTGAATAGCTTAGGTCCCGCATCGTGCATACGGGACCGAAGCCGTACCATTTCATTTTTCCTGAATCTAATCAAGCCGATCACACACTCTGGATGTATTTCGATATATTGCACACGTCAGGTTCATTGTGTATTTCATGTTCAGGTTTCATTTTATGTTCCATATATTTACTTTTCAGTATTCATGTTCATGTTTCATGTCATGTTCTCATTTCTTATACTTTATATTTTTGTTGTATTCATTTCTATACTATGATGTTCATGTTCATTTTCTTGGATATACTTAGCTCCGCTCCTGACTAGGATATGTTGCAGGTGTACTTGTATGGTACCATTCTACTTTATGGGACAGAGCTCAGGATATTAGCTGAACAGGATGGAGCCATGACTTAGCTTGGGGTTTCAGGTTTAGATTATTTTAGCTCTTCCTCTAGATATTGTATGTTGTCAGTTCATAGTGTTTTTTTAGTACTTTTATGATACTATGATTGGTGGATTGTGGTGATCATTCTGGGAACGTTATAGATGCTGTGATTGTGTACATTCATGTTTATCTGGTTAGATTGGACTAGCTTGGTACAGCTCACTTCGTCATATTTAACGACGAAGGCTGCGCGTGTCCGACTCGTGTCCGATTATTCGGGAGCGGGTCGTGACATTACGTCCTCAGCTAGTGCTGGATTCTACTGTGGGTCCAACTCACAGGTGTCGTCTAGATGGACTCCATAATAGGTTGGACAGAAGACATCAGTATCATCTGTAACATTTTCAACAGGTCCAGTCAGGACAGGAGCGAACACAATACATCTCACGCAGTTCATACCATGGTAGGAAATATAAAGCATGCAAAAGAGTAAGATACATGAACTGTAAGAAGATGTACATGAAAATGAGAGATATTTATAAACTGGAAATATATACATGATAAGTAAGAACTATAAGTGACTAGTGATTTAGAGCACAATATGGTTATGTAAACATGTTATGTTATACAATAAATTGGGACTACATTATACGTGAGGGCACAATGGACATATACAATATTTTATACAATAGAGGATTTGATCACATAACCATTTCCTACTCACCGTCCCCAATCAATACACAAGGATCCAATCAAGTTACGTTACCTATACAATAGTTTTTCCATAAAACTCATGTGATCATGAGAGTACAAGATGCACAATGACTATACATGAATAGAAGTGTACAATAAATACAATATGTTCCTGAAACGCACATCATAACATGTATTTGATGAATACAAGGGGGGATAACATCGCAAGAGAAGATCCATATAGTACCAATCCGTAGTAACAATCGTGACAAAATCAAGTAAAGTAATCTAGAGCAAGAATATAAGTCCTGACAAGTATGAAACGATCAGAGAATGTATTCTCCTGCGACCTGAATGTCTGTGAGAATATAAAGTCTGAAGCGAGGTATCTGAGTTTTATTTAGAGCAACACAAGTCATGATATATCCAAGGAGTCATAAATGAAGTATACTATGCAATCTACATGATTCTAAGTCAATCTAGGTCAAAGTCAACTCCCGATCAACTCTGGTCAATAGTCTAGTCAAACTAGGTCAACTCTAGTCAAACTAGTCAATTAATATAGGGTTTAGTCGAACTCAAGTCTACAAGTCATATTAGGCCCATCTAGTCAATTTCTAGGTCAAGGTTTAGGTTACCTCACTATACAACATATACCTTAGGATACCAAGGTATACATAGCCTAGTCTAACTAGCCTATAGGTAAACACCATTCATAATACATACCATAACATACATGTATCATAACGTACATGTCTACCTACATATATGAATATATTTACATATACATTATATCATACATACATACTTATATAGATATATATATATATATATATATATAAGCCTAGTCTAACTTATATATATATATATATATATATATATATATATATATATATATATATATATATATCTATATAAGTATATATATATATATATATATATATATATATATATATATATATATATATATATATATTTTTTTTTTATAAATATATATATATATATATATATATATATATATAAAAAAATATATATAAATATATATATATAAAAATATATATATATATATATATATATATATATATATATATATATATATATAAATATATATATATTTTTTATATATATATATATATATATATATAAAAAAAATATATATATATATATATATATATATATATATATATATATAAAATATAAAAAAAAAATATATATATATATATATATATAAAATATATATAATATATATATATATATATATATATATATATATATATATATATATATATATATATATATAATATATATATATATATATATATATATATGCATTCATATAGAGGGGGAAAAGGGTATATATTTACATGTTTGTGTGTGTGTGTGTTTAGTGTACATGTAGAGGGTTAATAGGGTTAAACATGTTAGTGCTAGGGTGCAAAGGGTTAGATGTGTGTGATACAAATCAAGGTGTATACGTGTAATGTGTTAAGGGGTTACGTGGGTTAACAAGGGTTAATAGAGTGTAGTGTACATGTATAGGGTTAATGTAGTATTCAGTTTAACATCTAACAGTTAACATGTATTATACAACTCAGTTTACATATAAAATCAATTTTCAGTTTTCTTGTTAACATACAATGAAAACCTCAAACTCATTCTCAGTTTAATTCTCAGTTTACCATATTACATACAATCTCAGTAAACCTATACTCGAACTCAATTCCAACTCAATTTTCTATGTTAGTTCAAAACTCAATTTTGCATTCAGTGCTCAGATTTACCTATTAAAAAATAGTTTCAAAACCAAGTTCCAAAATCAGTGAAGTATCAGTGAACAGTTCAAAAAATGACAAATCAAACTCAAATTCCAAATCAGTGAGCAATTACATATATGCCATCTTAAAACCAAATCCAAATTTATAAACCTACATCACAGTAAACATTCAATTTATTAACCAAAACAAAATCAAAATCAAAACAAACCCAGTTTTAAACTCGAATTCAAATTCAATCTTATGTATCATAACATGTACTCAGTCTATTACATTTCGAAAGCCAAGCTAACTGTTAACATATATATATAATTTCAGTAACCACATATTCATATAAGAATTGAAATCAACCAACATATATAAACCCCAAAATTAGTTTGAAACTAAAACCCCAATTTTTGTTTGAAAGTATCAGTAATTAGAGTTCGAAAATCCAAAATCATATGAAACCAAATTGAAAGCTCAAATCAGGCATAGAGAAGTGTTCTTCATATGTGTATGTGTCATGGGGGTTGTACGTGTCCAAACAAATGGACACGAAGGTGTCCAAAACAGAGAATACAAAGTATCAGTTTTCTGCGTAGCCTAGGCCTCGTGCAGCCGTATCAAGGATAAAATGACACGACACAGAGCATTAGGTGCCATGTGCTCGTGTCCACTTGTAGCTGGGGTGTTCCCTACGTTTTCGACACCTCACCACGTGTCCACGATGTATCCTCATGTGATACGAAGTGTGTGTCAGTGGGCGATTTAGCGACTGCACAGTGCAGTACAAAACATGTGCGTGCATAAAAACATGTCTGATACGACACGTAGCCAAGTGTGGCTCGGAAGGTAACCTATCAGTCACTGCCCTGACCTACTGGCCAAGTGTCAGGCCACCACATGGCGTATCGTGTCCAAAAACTGTATCGGGTAGCAGGATAGTGAACCGTGGTCTCATGCACAGGTTCGTGTCCAGATTTGGACACAAAAAGGACACGAAAATGTGCTCAGTCAATAGGGGTTCGAAAGGGCTTCCCAAATATGAAATTAGTTTTCAAAATGGAGAACAAAAAGTTCACATAGGCATTTCATTAAACACTTGCATACACACTCCGATACATGTCTGATACGTGTCCGATACGCGTATCAAAAGGATACCAATTCCTACCAAACTTGGTCTACAGGGGTATGGTACCTAGGTGTATGCATCTATGAAGAAAAATTAGGGTTTTAATGGGTTTCAAGGGGTTTACCTATTGAGAGTTGGAATCTCAATGTAAAGAGCCTAGAATTGATGTCTTCCTCAATTTGCTATGGTCCCAATGCCTTCAAACCTTGCTAGCTAGCCTCTAATAGTCTTCTTTACTATAGGAGAGGGTGATGCAATTGATTTGGATCAATTTGGGGTTGATTTGAGCAAGGGGTAAAATTTGGCGATGAACAAAAATTAGGTTTAATGTTGGAATGAAAAGAGGCAAGATCCTAACAAGTGTTGATATATAGGGGGACTCCTTGGGCGGCCATACAGTGCTACGCTAGGGTTTGGAGTAGATATTTATGCTAGAAGGGCTTCTATAAGTTCAATTTAAGGCTTTCTAGGTAAAGGCCCATGTAATTTAGGTTTCAAGCTAAATATCTTAAGTAAATATCTAGCTAAAGTTAATATCTAGATATTACTAATCTTGACACTTAGTGAGAAGGTTCTAATGGAATATCTAGTCTCATGATCATATCTAGGTTAGGTCATTTCTAGGTTAAGGCTTAACAGTAGAGATTAGCACAAAATTAATTAATCAAAATTCATTTTCATTAAAAGTAAAAAATGACCAAAATACTCTTAGGCTAAAAAGTGGTAATTTGTAATTATAATCACATGACAAGGCTCCTATGGTCATGGTTAGTCTCTAGGCTTAGTAATTCTAGGGTTACACTAGTTAACCATCAAAATCATAATTCAATATTTTCAATAGTATTAAATTAATTAAAATTCATCAAAAATCATTAACATGATTAAATCCTAATATTGAATAATCAAAATTATCCTTATTTTAGAAAAGTAGGTGTTACAAGTCTACCCTCCTTAGATGAATTTCGTCCTCGAAATTTAGGTCGATCGTACTCCTTCTATGTCAAACCCCCAATCAATCAAGGTCTTAAGAAAACTTATCTAAATCATGCAATTGGAAAGATAACATATAGGATTATGGTAGGTAGTATCAGTCTGAGGTCTCATCTAGCCATTCTAGTTATACTTGATTAAAAGTAATCATAAGGTATCAAAAACATACAATAATATGGTAGGGTGCATCAATCATCAAAGACAGGCTAAGATATAGGTCAAGGACTCACCTCCAACTAGGTCTGGTGGCTGGAACTCCCTTCCGAAGGCGGAGCCTTGGCTGAAATAAGTATAGCATGACAGTCTCGTAGCACGTGTGTAGCTGACCCACAAAACAGGCACACCCATCTTCTCTTCCTACAGTGGTCCCATATATGTCCAAGCTTCCTATAGAAGGTACAGGTAGGCACTTTCTCAACTGGCCTCTGCTGGACAGGAGTCTGCACTGGATAGGCTGGTCTAGGCTGATAGTCTGGGTGCTCATGAGGCACTGGGTATACACCGCTTCTCGTCCTCTTAGAACTAGGCTTTCCTCCTGAATGTACAAAATCCCACAGTAGTTGGATCCCGTGGCCCTGCTTCCTCAATATCTCAGCCTGAACTCTCTGTGCCTCCAGTACATCCCGAAAAGTCCGAATATCTGAGCTCTGTCGGGAAACAAACCTCCTGAGAATATGGTATGTGGTACCACTCCTGGAGGTAGAGGAGGAGTCAGAGGAAGACTCTCGGTCTCAAATAAGACTGCAGCTGTCTCCTGAATGAGAGGTGTTGGTGAGAAACTCTCTGGTGAGGCTTCTAACACCTCTTCGATAGCGGAAGGTGCCACTACCCTTGGGTCAGCCTGAAGGGTCACTACCTCTCATATCCGGAGCTGCAGCGGCTCTCAGATGACGGGCTCGGGTCATGGGTGCCATATTGGAAAAGGTAAGGGAAATAATTAATCATCAAAGGCTCTAAGTCAGATTAACATCTTATATGAAAATTGGTAAATATTATAAACAATAGAGAATTAACTACAATGGGTTTCTATTCTACTATCAAAACTAAACTATTAATTCTAAGATAAGACCTAATACAAGTCATCAAATCTTTAAGAATAATTATAACTAAATGAAGTTCTACAAATAACTAGACTAATTAATCTAAAGTTATTCCTACTCCTAAGTTATTTGATGATGGAAAACAATTTTTTTTAAAACAGAAGTGAAATGGAAGAGGTGATATTTTAAAAACCTTCTCAAGATATAATCTGATAATCACATGCATTTGTCCAAAATCATGATACTCAGAATCCTCACCACTCTAGTAAGCAAGGCTGCCATGAACGGTAGAGTCCATAACTGGGGTATGCATCTTTATGATCATGTCATCTGGAATCCTCGCTATGCCAAATAGTATAGCTGCGAGAAATTCCAAATCTCTTGATCAAGATATATACATCCGAAGTCAGGTCCCTACGTTCTTGCTACACTGGCTAATATAGCTACGATAAACCCTAGGCTCCATAACATAATAGACATTTTACCATCCCTGTTATTCCCGTCAACATATGTTATCAGAAGATAGCGTAACTTGGGTCATAAAATTCATCTTGATAAGAAAAATCAAAATCAACAACGATCCATAAAAATTAAATTCAAATAACAAGGAGTAAGGGTGAATCAAAATAAGAGAAAAGGATTTCAAATTTGAAGTTCAAAATGAGATTCTCAAAGGACATTCCAGGAATCTCTTAAGGAATTCTAACTGTGATTGAGTATCCTTTCATTCTAATACCTTACTTCATGTTTTCTATTAAAAAAATCAAAGACAGGTATTACAGGAACACTGAAATTGATTGCAAACTCGCTTGTACAAAGAAAAACCTAGAAAGAAATCCTATGAAATAATCTAAGTATAATTGTTTAGTTTTGATTTTGGGGGTAAAGATAGAGGCTCGGGAAAGTATTATCAACTCTGCCTTACTCCTTGGACTATCTGACGCAGTCCTTAGCTCTTCAAGAAATTATTTTTTGAAGGTTGCCAGCCTTTTGCAGGGATGTGGCACCCTGCTATCTATAGTAGTATGTATGTTGAGCCGCATAGATGGCATGTGGCCACGTGGCTAAATAGCACGTGAAGACCCGCTCTTTGGCTGCCATCTATCGATTTGTTGGGATTTTGTTGCAACAATTATGGGTAGTTAAGACATGGTCAGCCTGCCACGTGTCCTGTCGCAGGAATTATTTTGAGCCGCATGAGTTTCTTAGTTTTTGACTATGTAGGGCCGCATGAGACTCATGCGGCTTAAGTTGCAAACTTTCTTAGCCCACATATATTTTAAGGATTTAAGCCGCATAGATTCTGTATTTTGGCCGCATAAAGCTCATGCTGCTTGGGTCACAGTCACCCTTGGCCGCATAAAGTTCGGAGACTTTAGGGTCGCATATGTTTGATCCGCATAAGGTTCGTGCGGCTTAGGTGACACTCCTTCTGGCCGCATAAAAGTGTATGAACCCTGCTTTTGGTGACGTCTCACGTCCTATCTTTTTGTTAAAGTGTCAGAGCTGTCATTTTTGTCAATTTTGACAGAACTTGTCAGCTTTATCAGATGAACAGATCCTCTTGGCTACATATCTTTCTTCTGTAACTGGTTGTCGATGGGCCGCATAAGGAATTGAATCTGTCATACGGCTTTCCTTTATGCGGACCTGTTTGGTCCAAAGTACATATACGGCAAATTGTGATCTGCATGAACCCCATAATTTCCATACTTCTATAAGACCCCCTTCAAAGTTTTCAAATTGTAAATTTGGAATACTTTGAATAAGAAGCATGGAGACATGTCAAGCCGTAGGGAGTCTTCCAGTCGCAGGGATTTTTCGAGCCGCAGAGAGAGATCTCGAGCCGTAGGAAAATCTTGAGCTACAGGGAAATTTTGAGCCGCTAAGAGACCACATCAGCCTGCCAGATGTCACTGCTGCATTTAGTTTTCTTGATTCAGTTGTGGATCCCTTTTCGAGATAAAGCCGACGGTTACTAGGGATAAAGTCCCCAAACGTCGACATTATCTTTAATAATCTCGGGAATCGAAGAGACGCTCTTCAAGATAAAGCCAACGGTAATTTAGGGATAAAGTCTCCAAACGTCGTCATTATCTTTAATGATCTCGAGAATCGAAGAGACACTTTTCAGCAACTCTATAAATAGGGGTTATTCGGAGAGAGATTTTCCTTTTTCACCTTCTTCTCCTTCGACTTTATCATACTTTCTGCTATGGCTCCAAAAGCTTCCAAGTCGACTGGTGTGGCGGCCAAATAGAGGGGACTTGCCTCTCCGTCGAGAACGGCAGACGCTCTTTCCATTCATCCCGACGTGCAACCCCCTCTCAAGAGTAAGGACGGTAGGAAGATAATGACTGAAATTTTGAACGGCCATATCGCATATTTCATGCGCAGGCCTGTCATATACTGCCTCTATGCTTTAAGCCTGGTCGATGCATGCCCTATCTCATTTGGACCGCATGTGTTCTATATGATAGGGCCGCATGGGCTGGGCCGCATAACCACTGCTCATTCGAACTTGAACCGCATAAGTGCCGCAAGACTGAGCCGTATAAGTACCTCATGATTGAGCCGCATGAGCATTTTATGATCGGGCCGCATGAATACTGTATGACTGGGCCGCATAATTGCCTTATGACTGAGCCGCATGAGTACTTTATGTCACGAGCCGCACCCTAGAGTAAGGGCACGAGAACTGGGTACGTCCAGCCTACGCCACAGTGTCGGCGATAGAACGCTGTCTTAGGTCAATCATCTAAAAATATATAAGGTGCCTGTACAGTATATACACTCCGAATGGAGGTGACATAACAGAATACAGTCTCAATCACATCTAAGGTAGAAAACGATGAGATAGATATAAACGAATCCACACCAGAGATACAATAGAAAGAAGTCTAAGTGTCTATGATAACATCTCCACAAACATCCAGTTAAAACAACTCCTAATATATATAGTAATGTATCAATATGAAAGACAAGGTAAGAGTCTAAGCTAGCAGTCTAAACCATTGGTGGCAGATCCTCTACTGCAAGTAGGTCCAAGTCACAAGTGTTGTCTATAGTTGTACCATAATAGGTAGACACCAGAGCCTCATCATCCTCTGTAAATTTTTTAACAGGTCCAGTCAGGACGGGAGCGAGCATAATACATCTCACGCAGATCATAACAGGTTAGAAAATATAAACATACAAAAAAGTATGATACATGAAACTAAAAGAATGTACATGATGTAAAAGAGAGAACTGTAATAGAAATATCTACTATAAGTAGAGAACTATCAGTGACTAGTGATGTAGAGTACAAAGTCGACATGTGAACGGCTAGAATTGCATATAAATATACTAAAGAGACGCACATGGTCATACTACTTTGGAATTGTTCACATGACTATTTATACTCCCCCATACCCCAATCAATATACAAGAATACAGACAAGTTATGTTACGTACATGATTTTTACATGAAAGCCCATAGATGGGTACACATAAAGTATACATGAGAGATCATAAATGAGTGCACATGAATTTCACATGAAGGCCCATAAATGGGTGCACATGAAGTATACATGAGGGCTCATAAATGAGTGCACATAAAATATAGGTTATACATGATGTACACGAGAAACATGACTGAACATGAGAGCATATGAGAGTACACGAGCGTGCATGAACGAGCATGAAGCACATGAGAAACATGAATAACATAAGAGCGAGGAATACATGATGCACATGAAACACATGACATGAAGTATCCGATGCTTCCGAGGGGGATAACATCTCATGTAGGGATCCATATAGTACCAATCGGTGATAATATTGTGACAGCATCAAATAAGGTAATCTAGAGCAGAAATATAATCCTATGCAATTTACGAAATGATCAGAGAATGTACTCGCCTGGTATCCTGAATATTTGAAGAGAATACACTGTCCGAGGAGTGGTGTCTGTCTCCTATAGAACAGTACAAGTCACTACATGTCTAAAATAGTAAAATAGACTGCTACAATGCATCTACATGATATTTGGGGTCAATCTAGGCTAAAGTCAACCATTGATCAACTCTAACAGTCAAACTAGGTCAACTAGGTCAATCCTAACCCAAATAAGTCTCACTAAGCCTAACCATGTCTATTCTAGCATCCACACACAATACAAGGCCACACAAGTCATCAACACACATCATTGGTGTACACAATCTGGCTAATAAACTTCTCCAGGACCGATGTCGACGATAGAGTGAAAATACACCATTCTGACATCAGACAGCTCAAAACTCCTCATGCTTTGGAAGAGTTTTCCCCGCGCCATTTTGCCATACACATCAAACAACTCAGGACTCTTCATGCTTCGAAAGAGTTTTCCCCAGGTGGTAGGAAGAGCCTTTATACCTCGAAGAATTGGACGGTGGTCAGGCGTCGTTATGAACATCCTGCCTTTACTGCTCTCCATATAGGCGAAACCACCATCACGGATGATATTTTGAAGGTATGGTCCTTCGGGAGAGCGGGGCTAAGGCATCCGCAATACGGAGGGGAGGATAGCATGTTATATTTGTCCTCCTCCAAGCAGCTCCTTGGGAATTCAACAGCCTTGTTTGCTTCTCAGCAGTAAAACATAACTTCTTTCGAGGGCCACGAAAATGCTTTTTGATGAAGATGAAGTGCTGTCAAACTGACCAAACTATGTATTGCTAGATTTTCCTTTCTTTATTTTCTGCTGTCAATGTAGTCCTATGAATGTAACTATTTTTGAATAAACAGAATATGTTCACTCCATTCTTTATTTGTGGTATTTTATGGTGCTTGTACTAGAGGGCCTAATACAGCATTTGTATTTGATAAAGGACATCCCACTAGAGGATTTTTGTGGACCTATTGCCCTTTTGTGCATTTGGAAACACGAGCAAATAGATTTGAATGATATTTTGTGGATCTACTACTCTTTGGTACACCTATGATGCGAGTAGTAGATTAGGATAACTTTTATGGACTTATTACCCTTTTTATGTACTAGCGATGCGAGTACTGATAATAAGTGGAGAGAAGACTAACATATTTACTCAGAGGTAATGAGGACGTGGTAAATATGGGTCAAAACAGAGCCTTCCTACTCAGAGGTAATGAGGACGTGGTAGGAGTAGGCATAATAGGGGTACACAGAACAACTCAGAGATACTATCACCGTGGAAGTTCTATGCATTGGGTGATTTGTTTGTGAGGGATGAGAAAACAACTCAAAGATAATATGGACGTGGTTTTTTTTCGTTAGGGAATTTTGTGGACCTATTACCCTTTTTATGCACTAATGGTGCGAGTAATAGATTAGGATAAGTTTTATGGACCTATTACCCTTCTGCGCACTGGTGATGTGGGTAACATATTTTGAGGCAAACTCTGGTAGAGAAAAGCATTTAATGTGGAAGTTCATAGATATGACCAGGAGATGAGATATGAATCTATTCGGAGCAGTCAGAGAGTAAGTTCAGTGGTACCTGAGGGTACATAACTAAACAATCTGGGAGATTTGAGATCAGAGTGTAAGTTCACCGATACCAAAAGGTACATAACTCACAATCTGAGAGATAGTTGGAAGATATCGTTTAGACATAATATTTCTTGAGGAACTTGCCGTTGATGGGCATCATGAGCAAGTCTACATTTTGTTTTCTGAGACGGTACGCGCCGTTGGAGAATACGGTCTCGATGATGAACGGACCCTCCCATTTAGGCTGGAATTTGCCGGGGGTCTTGTGAGTCATGACCATTGGTCTGTGAATGGCCAAGACGAGATCACCGACTTGGAATATTCTCTGTTTGACTTTTTTGTTAAAAGCCTGAAAGATGCGTGCTTGGTAGAGCTCTATGCTTTGTTGAGCTTGTAAATGCTTCTCATCTAATGCTTCCAACTCTTGTAGCCGTCGGCAGTAGTTATCATCCGACGTTAACCGGTAAGTAAGGGCCACTCGAAGTGAGGGGATCTGAGTCTCCAATTGGAGGACTACCTCGCTTTCGTAAACCAAGAAGAATGGTGTATTTCCTGTAGCCATCCGAATTGTGGTGCGATACGTCCATAAGCACTCGCCAAGCTTTTTATTTCAGTCGCGTTTGTTTGCAGACACAAACTTTTTGAGGGGCTTGATCATGGTTTTGTTGAAAGCTTCAGCCAGATCGTTAGCCGATGGATCATATGATGTCGAGGCTATGTTCTGAATCTGATTCTTGTCACAAAATTGATAGAAAGTGTGGCTTACGAACTGTGAACCATTGTCGTGAATAATCCTCCGGGGCAGTCCAAAACGGTAGATGATGTGATATTTTATAAAGCTAATCAAATTTGATGTCTTAACCTCTGCCAGCGGAACAACTTCTGCCCATTTGGAGAAGTAATCGATGATTGCAAGTATGAGTCGATGCCCTCTAGACGACGGCGGGGTGATTGGCCCAATGATGTCCATTCCCCATGCTTCAAATGGCCAAGAGGCCACTGTCGGGTATAAGAATTCAGATGGCATATGTATGAAATTTGTGTGGATCTGGCAAGCCTTGCACTTCTTTGCATAATCAACTGCATCTTCTACTATTGTGGGCCAGTAATAACCTATCCGAAGGAGACGATCTTACAATTTCGGGCTAGGTTGGTGAGCCCCATAAGTGCCGTCATAAGCTTCGCATAAGGCTTCTTTGCCTTCTACATTTGACAGGCATCTTAATAGTATCCCATCGTAGGATCGTCAATATAACATTTTTATCTCCGTATCATAGAAGAATACGAGGGAGCGTCTTCTGATTGAAGTTGCTTCCTTCACATTCTCTGGCAGAATTTTATAGACTGCAAAGTCGATGAGCGGGCGTCTCCAGTCTTGTATGTCGTTGGTTATCTGGGCGGAGTAACTCGTATCCAGTTGGAGATTATTCCTGGGACAGACCAGCTCATGGCCTATTATGTCGACTAGATAATGAGTATCGTTTGGAAGTGCCATGGAAGCAACGAGACCTGCTAGGGCATCGGCTTCGATATTTTGGAGCCTAGGAACGTGCTCTATAAAGAATCCTTCTAAGGTCATAATAATGGCAATTGTTGTTTGATAATAGGGAATCAGGTCCTCATTGTGAACCTCGTATGAAACTCGGATCTGGTTAACAACCAACTACGAGTCACCATATGCTTCCAGGTACTTGATCCCCACTTCTTTTGCGAGTTAGAGTCCGATGACTGGAGCATTATATTCGACTACATTGTTTGAACAGGGTTCTGTAAGAGAATATGCCCGATTGACCACCAACCCAGAGGGAAAATTTAATACTACCCCGACTCCGGCGATGATATCACCTTGTGGCCCCGTTCTTGAAGCACCGTCAAAGAACATTCGCCAAATAGCGTCATGCAAAGTCATGTTTGAGGCGACGACTTCGTTGAAAATTTCTTTATAAATTTTGGTTGTTTCTGAGCCTGGATGGGCTGCTAAGAAGTAAGCCAGGGCTTGACCTTTGATAGCCTTCTGCGGATCAAAAACTATATCGTATGGAGATAATAGTATTGCCCAGGTGGCTAGACGAGAACTGAGTGCACCGGGCTTGGTCATGAGAACCCTGAGAGGATTAACTTGTAAAACAACATGGATGGTCTGCCCTGTCACATAGTGTCGTATTTTATGAATGGCGAACACTAGGGTAAGACACTCCTTCTCCATGGCAGTGTACCTATGTTCTGGTCCTACCATCATTCGACAAAGATAGTAAATGGCTTGTTCATGTCCCGTATTATTATTCTGTGCTAGCAAAGCACCGAGGGAGTGTTCCATCGCCCGTACATAGAGCAGGAAGGGCTTTTCGGCGACCGGGGCTACCAGAACTAGAGGATTCGTCAGGTACTCCTTAATATCATCGAAGGCACGCTGACATTCCTCATTCCATATGAAAGAGACACCTTTCCTCATGAGTTGAGTGAAGGGTTGACATCTCCCTGAGAGGTTAGATATAAACCTCCTGATATAGGCTAGTCTTCCCTGAAGGCTGCGGAGTTCATGGAGGTTCCTTGGTGGACTCATCTCCAGGATTGCTTTTATTTTGTCGGGATCTATGTGAATGCCCCGGGCAGTAATGACAAAGCCCAAGAACTTTCCGCTAGACACCCCCAGGAAAGACTTGGTGGAATTCATCTTCAGGTTGTGCGCTCGCATGAGGTCGAACATTGTTCTCAAATCATGTAAGTGGTCATTTTTTGAGTGGCTCTTGACGGCGATGTTGTCAACGTAACACTCCACCATCTTGCACAAATAATCTCTGAAGATGACAGTCATAGCCATTGATATGTAGCACCGGCGTTCTTCAGACCAAAGGACATGACCGTATAACAATATACGCCGATCGGTGTTCGGAATGACGTATGTTTCTCATCATCAAGAGATATTTTGATTTGATTGTATCCTGAAAAGCCATCCATAAAGGACATGCGCTCGAAGCCACACGTATTATCGATCATTATGTCGGTGATCGAAAGAGGGAATTCATCCTTAGGGCATGCCGCATTCAGATTGCAAAAATTGATGCAAATTTGGATCTTTCTATTCTTCTTGATAACTGGTACTACGTTGGCTACCCAGTCTGGTTGCTGCTCTTCACGGATGACCGCTAGCTATAAGCTTGTTTACTTCCGCTTCGATGGAATTCATGATGTCAGGACGAAACCGCCGCTGTTGTTGTTTGACTGGTTTTGCGTCCAGATAAATATTGAGCTTATGAAGTGCGATCTCGGGGTTTAGTCCTGGCATGTCTACATAGC
Organism: Iris pallida; assembly: GCA_029216955.1. Lineage (NCBI taxonomy): Eukaryota > Viridiplantae > Streptophyta > Magnoliopsida > Asparagales > Iridaceae > Iris > Iris pallida. Next base: position 163,616 of record JANAVB010043513.1, on the reverse strand, counting down.
TCCAGGCAAAGACGTCGATGTATTCTCTGACGAGTTGTAACAACGACTCCCGCTCGCCATCTGTCAGGCTTTTACTGATGAAGATTGGCTTTGGAGAGGATTTATCGCCGAGGTTAACTTGCATAACCTCGTCCTCAGTGGAAGGATCATGAAGTTCAAAGCGTTTCTCCTATTGTGCATCTAGTTGCTAGACCCACGGCTCCAACTCAAGTGGTTCAAGTAGATCTTCGTCTTCCTCTTCGATATCAGTGGATGTCATGTTGACAAATAATGTTTGTCTAAATATATCTCTAATACTGCTATCAGAGTCGTAAATAGGTGACTCGGACGAATAAGAGTGCCACTCGCATTCTTCATCGGAACTTTCGGGAGTTGTTGGTGGAGTAGCATACCCGAGGCCGCGTCTGGATTTGTGATAATGGTCCCGAGGTTTCCCTGCAGGTGCCGACGGCTGTAGAGGCAATCGCCGACCACTGCTATGATTCAGACCTAGGGTAGCCTCCATGTCGTACCCATGCTTTCACATGAAGTACTTGGCTTGAGGACTATACAGGTAGAGCGGTAATCTTCTAGCGTCGGGTCCGAAATCAGACTCTTTTGGCGTGAAAGATTAAGGACCTTTTTTCGGCCAAAGATGATCGTGTGATCCCATCCTCTTCTATCTGGCACCAGGAAGTAAACATCTTTAATGGGAGCAAGTTGATTTGGGGTATGAACGGTTGTCACCCGTGTGTACAGGCTAACGTCTAGACAGTCCCGTGCAGCATACATTAGATTAGGCTTATCATACTCAGAATAGTCTAACGGCAGCCTCTTATTGATGAAATAAGAAATTTTGTCTACAGGGATTACATCATCAAGAGAGGGGCTATCCACCTGTGTAACCAAGTATTTGGCGAGTTCTTCGTTCTCTTCGGCTACCTCCTGTGAGCTTAGAGGTCGGGATGCTGTCTTGGGCAACTTGACCACCAAGGGTTCAGCTTGAGGTATTGACTTGCCTGAGATTGTTGGATCGATACTTGGTTGTCCGCTCGTCTTGGGAAGACTAATGACAATTGGCTTAGCAAGGGAATTTGCCTCTTCCGGTTGCCTTTGAATGGATTTTGGCAATCGAATTACCATCGGTATTATAGAGGGCCTTACATCTTCCTGTTGCCTTTGATTAGATTTTGGCAATCAGATTACCATTGGCCCTATGATAGGTTTTGGCTCCTGGCTAGATCTCGGGAGACGGATGACCATTGGTTCCAACTGCGTAGGTGAGGTAGGAGAACCGAGCACCTCTTTATGCAAGGTTGCGACGAGGGGTGCGTCCCTGCCCGATTTACGAGCTTGGAGACGAATTCTTAAGGGTTCTTCTGGCCCTATGATGGCCTCTTATTCGTCAGTTATATGTTTCCTGGATTCATCATATAGACAAGCCTCCGAAGAGTAATAAGATTCAACCCCTTTGAAGGGATCGATGTCGGCAAATTCAGTTTTCACGAAGTCGTGCTTACTGACATACTTGAAACACTGGTGAAGGGTGGATGGCACGATCATATAGTCATGTATCCATGGACATCCCAAGAGGATGTTGTAGGAGGTGTCTGCATCTATGACGTAGCAGGTAACCTCCGTCTTCAGGTCACCAATCTGACATTTCAATCGGATCTTCCCTAGGGGATAACTCCTTTCCGAGTTAAAACCGCTAATGGCAGTGTTGGTCACCGCTAGCCGATGCATAGGGTTGACAAGAAGTTGGAGCATACTTTTTGGGATGATGCTTATTGACGAGTCAAGGTCGATATGCATCCGATCCACCTTGATGTCGCCTATGTATCCAGTATAGTACAAGGGGCGATTATGCAAATTAGACTTGATCAACATGTCCTGTAGAGTAAATATGATGTTGGGCATTGCATCTGTTCTATCGCTGCCCTGTAGATCTGCTGGCGGGTCTTCCCCTGGAGGCTTGACCTGAGCTAAGTAGGCATCAGCATTTTGGAGTACTTTGCTTAATGCGGCACAAAGATCCTTGGAGAGCCTTAGGAGCTCGTATAACGACAACTTTGCTGGCGTATTAGCCAATTGTGCTAATATGTTAAAGTTGTAAGGTCTCTCCAGTCCCTGAGGTACATCATTACGGAGTGGCCTGTCGAAGCGGGTTTCCTTTGGCTTGGATTTATCCGCCAGTGGAGGCTGAGATGGCCTTAAAACATCAGAGGAAGGCAACGTTGCCCGCTGAGGATCTTCGATTGAACTATTTCGTGCGAACTGGACTTGTGCTCCAGACCGAGTAATAATGGCTGTAGCTTCCTCAGTCTCTGCTGAAATTGTATGGCAGGATCTAGACTTTCTGTCCTTTTTCTTGTTGGTAGGAGATGACACCTCCCGGGTAACTTTAGGCACTAAGTCTGGATGTACCCACATGATCTCTCCTCGCGATATAGTGAGAGGTACCAATCCAGATGACTTGCTCCGGAAGGATGGAAGATTAGTAACCTCTATCGTTGCCCGAGGGACAGGTATTTCCCCGTCTGGAGTGCTTGTTGGAAGAAAGTCGCCAAACTGAATTGACACCATGTTCGTCGCCACGGTAACCTCTTCAAAGTCTATCGACAGAGCTTTGGAGTCGATAAGACTCTAAATGTACCATTTTAATTGGAAGCAGTCATGAGTGGAATGATGGACATAGTGGTGGAAGTGACAATATTTTGGGTCCTCCATTTATGCCGTTCGGGGATCGCGCCTTGGTGGAGGGAGCTGGATCCTACCCCCTTGTAAGAGCATATCGAAGATAGGTTTGACATGACTATCTTCAAATGGGTAATTCATCTTGGGCCACTGACCTTTCGTATGTTTTTGTTCGGGCTTCTGGGACGCATCAGCGACCATGACATGTTTGCCCTTATTGTCCCGGTTGGAGGTGGCGCCACTGTTGTTGTTGCTGGAGGTGGAACCATGACGTCTGCCCTTATCCTCTCCGTCTGGGATGTGTAATCCCAATTGGCGAGCCTTCTTTAATTTTGTCTCTGCATTCGTAGCGCTTATTATGAATGTCGTCCATTTCCTGAACTGATCGTCACCCATCCAGAGGCTAATTGCGGGGAGCAACTTCTTCTGGCAGATTTCAATCAAGGAGCTCTCTGGATTGCCTTGGGGCAATCTCATTGCGGTTTGGCGAAACCGTTCGATATAGTTCATTATTAGCTCCCTCTCCCCCTGAACGACGTCCATAAGAGATGACATCGTTACATCATGCCCCACTTCATAGAATCTTTTCAGGAACATGTGTTTGAAGCCATCAAAAGAATGGATACAGTTGTCGGGAAGGTTGCGGTACCAGTCGAACGCGATCCCCTCTAATGCTTCGATGAATAATCGCGTGAGGATGGCGTCACTATATGGCAAGTGGTCGGTTGTAACTTCAAAGTAAGTCATGTACCGACTAGCAGAGGTCTTCCCGTCATATGAATCGATATGAAACGGCTTACACCATCATAGAAAAGGCACATCTCTCCATGCAACGGGATACGGTTGCCATATTCTGAGGTCCCGAGCGGAATCTCAGGCATTGAACATTGCTCGAAGGTCCTGGACTTCCCTCCTCGCCTCCTTGGCTTCGTCCGCAGCTGAAGGAACGGATGCTCCTAAAGGATCATTACCCAAAGGAGGAGCGGTCGTATTAGAGTTCGCATTGACTGCGGGTCCCAAGCTTGTTTGTCCGGGCGTCCTTACTGGTTGAGTTGGCAAGGCGACTTTGATTTCGTCTACTTGACCAAGGACAGGAGCATGGCTTCAAGTACTTCTAGAAGTTGTCGATCAGAAGGCGCTTCATGATCATCGTCAGCCATAAAGACTGTCCTCACGTGGGTAGAGGTAGAAAGGATCATAGCAGAGGTGTTCTCTGTGCCATACCCTTGTATAGAGAAATCGTCAGGGAATATCGGAATGTCATCTTCTTCGGACTCGGAAGGGGTGCTACCCCCTGTGCCAGAAGCTGCATCATCTTGGTGAGGGTGGTGGCCCTCAGGGAAGTCCAAGTCTGTTGTGCCGTTCTGGGGGACCTCTACCCCCTATATGTGATCTTGGTATACCGGGTTGTCGCATATATTGAGGGGACTGCTACCCCCAACTTCATCTACCCTCAAAGAGGCCGAAGGTGCACCCCCGGGTGCTGGAAGCTTCTTTTTGGATCGAGTGCCTAAATAGACACCCCCTGTGGTTGTCGGTAGGAACCCTCCAGATGATGGTCTCTTTGCAATACTGGCCGAGATTGTCGAAATGGAAGAGCCTGTCTTTTTTCCTCCCTTGCCGAGGAACCTTTTGAGTTGAATTACAGGAGGCGAAAGGAAACTCCTCATACCCTGGAATTTGCACCTATTTCTTGAGTTATTGTCGGACAGGTGCTGGCTGCTGCAGTCGTTGGAAAACTGGATGCAACGACGTCCCGAGAGGGACTCATTGCATGCCAATGCTGCCACCTTATGTAGCTAATTAGCACATAAAGACCCGCTCTTCGGCCGCCATCTGTCGATTTGTTGGGATTTTTTTGCAGCAATTTTGGGTAGTTAAGACTTGGTCAGCCTGCCATGTGTCCAGTCGCAGGAATTATTTTGAGCCGCATGAGTTTCTCAGTTTTCGACCATGTGGGACCGCATGAGACTCATGCGGCTTAAGTCGCAAACTTCCTTAGCCTATATATAATTTAAGGATTTAAGCCGCATAGATTTTGTATTTTGGCCGCATAAAGCTCATGCGGCTTGGGTCACAGTCACCATTGGCCGCATGAAGTTCGGAGACTTTAGGGCCGCATATGTTTGATCCGCATAAGGTTCATGCGGCTTAGGTGACACTCCTTCTGGCCGCATGAAAGCGTATGAACCCTGCTTTTGGTGACGTCTCACGTCTTATCTTTTTGTCAAAGTGTCAGAGCTGTCATTTTTGTCAGTTTTGACAGAACTTGTCAGCTTTATCAGACGAACTGATCCTCTTGGCCGCATATCTTTCTTCTGCAGTTGGTTGTCGACGGGCCGCATAAGGCATTGAATCTGTCATGCGGCTTTCCTTAATGCGGACCTGTTTGGCCCAAAGTACATATGCGGCAAATTGTGATCCGCATGAACCCCTTATTTTCCTTGCTTCTACACTTCCTATATTATATTGCAGGTGCGCAGCAGTACAACTAATCGTCGTTCTACCACGACTTCGTACAAATGCAAATCTAGACCTTTATGGGCCACTATTAAAAATGTGTCACGATCCGCACCCAGTGTAGGGGCACGAGAAGTGGGTCGCCCAGCCTACGTCGCAGTATCGACGGTAGAACGCTGTTCTAGGTCACTATCACAAACTAAATACAATATGATATACTCTCCGAATGGAGGACAAATCACATAAGGTACAACTCAATCACAAATCTAGAGATGGAAATAGCACGATATGATAGATATGAAATCACTAAAGAGAAAAACAATTAGAAGGAAATAAGTCTATGTGTCTAAATGACACAACATCATAAACATCTAAAAATAATACAACTCTAAAGTCAATACAAATAACATAATGAAAATAAGATAAAGCCTAGCTAATCTAGTCTAAGCAGTAGGGATGACTTTCTCAGCTAGAGTTGAATCCTCTTGTGGGTCCAACTCAAAGGTGTCGTCTAGATGGGCTCCATAATAGGTTGGGCAGAAGACATCAGTATCATCGGTAATATTTCCAACTGGTCCAGTCAGGACAGGAGCGAGCACAATACATCTCACGTAGTTCATATCATGGCAGGAAATATAAAGCATGCAAAATAGTAAGATACATGAACTGTAATTAGATGTACATAAAAATGAGAGATATTTGTAAACTGAAAATATATACATGATAAATAAGAACTGTAAGTGACTAGTGATTTAGAGCACAATATGATTATGTAAACAGGTTAGGTTATACAATAAAATGGGACTCCATTATAGTGAGAGCACAATGGACATATACAATATTTTATACAATAGGGGATTTGATCACATAACCATTTCCTACTTACCCTCCCCAATCAATACACAAGGATCCAATCAAGTTACGTTACCTATACAATAGTTTTTCCATGAAACTCATGTGATCATGAGAGTACAAGATGCATAATGAGTATACATGAATAGGAGTGTACAATAAATACAATATGTTCGTGAAATGCACATCACAATATGTATTTGATGAACACAAGGGGGATAACATCGCAAGAGAAGATCCATATAGTACCAATCCGTGGTAACAATCGTGACAGCATCAAGTAAAGTAATCTAGAGCAAGAATATAAGTTCTAACAAGTATGAAACGATCAGAGAATGTACTCGCCTGCGATCTGAATGTCTGTGAGAATATAATATTCGAAGCGAGGTTTCTAAGTCCTATTTAGAGCAACACAAGTCATGATGTATCTAAGGAGTCATAAATGAAGTATACTATGCAGTCAATCTAGGTCAGAGTCAACTCTCGGTCAACTCTGGTCAACAGTCTAGTCAAACTAGGTCAACTCTAGTCAAACTAGTCAATTAATCTAGGGTTTTGTCAAACTCAAGTCTACAAGTCATATTAGGCTTATCTAGTCAATTTTTAGGTCAGGGTATAGGTTACCTCACTATACAACATATACCTTAGGATACCAAGGTATACATAGCCTAGTCTAACTAGCCTATAGGTAAACACCATTCATAATACATACCATAACATACATGTATCATAATAACATACATGTCTACCTACATATATGAATATATTTACATATACATTATATCATACATACATATTTATATAAAATATAATATATATATATATATATATATATATATAGGGAAAAAATATATATATATATATATATAGGGAAAATGGTATATATTTATATGTTTGTGTGTGTGTGTTTAGTATACATGTAGAGGGTTAATAGGGTTAAACATGTTAGTGCTAGGGTGCAAAGGGTTAAATTTGTGTGATACAAATCCAGGTGTATACATGTAATGTGTTAAGGGGTTATATGGGTTAACAAGGGTTAATAGAGTGTAGTGTACATGTATAGGGTTAATGTAGTATTCAGTTTAACATCTAACAGTTAACATGTACTATACAACTCAGTTTATATATGAAATCAATTTTCAGTTTTCTTGTTAACATACAATGAAATACTCAAACTCATTCTTAGTTTACCATATTACATACAACCTCAGTAAACCAATACTCGAACTCAATTCCAACTCAGTTTTCTATGTTAGTTCAAAACTCAATTTTGCATTCAGTGCTCAGATTTACCTATTAAAAATCAGTTTCAAAACCAAGTTCCAAAATCAGTGAACGGTTCGAAAAATGACAAATCGAACTCAAATTCCAAATCAGTGAGCAATTATATATATACCATCTTAAAACCAAATCCAAATTTATAAACCTACATCACAGTGAACATTTCATTTATCAACCAAAACAAAATCAAAATCAAAACAAACCCAGTTTTAAACTCGAATTCAGATTCAATCTTATGTATCATAACATGTACTCAGTCTATTCCATTTCGAAAGCCAAGATAACTGTTATAACATATATATACAATTTTAGTTACCACATATTCATATAAGAATTGAAATCAACCAACATATATAAACCCCAAAATCACTTTGAAACTAAAAACCCAATTTCGGTTTGAAAGTATCAGTAATTAGAGTTCGAAAAGCCAAAATCATATGAAACCAAATCGAAAGCTCAAATCAGGTATGGAGAAGTGTTCTCCATATGTGTACGTGTCATGGGGGTTGTACGTGTCCAAACAAATGGACATAAAGGTGTCCAAAATAGAGAATACAAGTATCAGTTTTCTGTATAGCCTAGGCCTTGTGCAGCCGTGTCAAGGACAAAATGACACGACACAGAGCACTAGGTGCCACCTGCACGTGTAGCTGGGGTGTTGGCCTATGTGGTCGACACCTCACCATGTGTCCACGACGTGTCCTCGTGTGACACGAAGTGCATGTTAGTGGGCGATTTTGCGACTGCACAGTGCAGTACAAAACGTGTGCATGCGTGAGAACGTATCCGATATGACATGTGGCCAAGCATGGCTTGGGGGTGACCTGTCAATCACTGCCCCGACCTATTGGCCAAGTGTCAGGCCACCACGTGGCGTGTCGTATCCAAAAACTATGTCGAGTAGCAGGATAGTGAACCGTGGTCTCGTGCACAGGTTCGTGTCAAGATTTAGACACGAAAAGGACACGAAAATGTTCTCAGTCAGTGGGGGTTCGAAAACACACATCAAGGGCTTCCTAAATATGAAATTAGTTTTCAAAATGGAGAAATCATCAAATACTTGCATACACACTCCGATACGTGTCCGATACGTGTATCAAAAGGATACCAATTCCTACCAAACATGGTCTACAATGGTATGGTACCTAGATGTATGCATTTAATGGGTTTAAAGGGGTTTACCTATTGAGAATTGGAATCTTAATGTAAAGAGCCTATAATTGATGTCTTCCTCAATTTGCTATGGTCCCAATGCCTTCAAACCTTGCTAGCTAGCCTCCAATGGTCTTCTCTACTATAGGGGAGGGTGATGCAATTGATTTCGATCATTTTGGGGTTGATTTGAGCAAGGGGTGAAATTTGGGAAGAACAAAAATTTGGTTTAATGTTGCAATAAAAAGAGGCAAGATCCTAACAAGTGTTGATATATATGGGTGGGCTCCTTAGCTGGCCATAGAGTGCTATGCTAGGGTTTGGGATAGATATTTATGCTATGAGGGCTTCTATAAGTTTGATTCAAGGCTTTCTAGGTAAAGGCCCATGTAATTTAGGTTTCAAGCTAAATATCTTAAGTAAATATCTAGCTAAAGTTAATATCTAGATATTACTAATCTTAACACTTAGTGCTATACTCAATAAACCTATACCCCAAATGTTAATTACATGAATATGATTACCTATATCTACCCTCACCCTTCGAAGTCAAAACAACTCACACATGTACATATCTGGGACTCATAGACACAAATATGCCTACAATATATACTCTACTACATACTACTATAGCTATATTATTCAAGTCCTATCCCTCTATAAGGACTGATCATAGGATGGGGTATGACAGAGCTCATTAAAAAAGAGGACTAAAACATGCTACTATACAGACTCCTTAACCTAGTGCTCAAACCCCACAGCTAAAACCTACTAGATCCATAATGCATCCATGGCCAAGTGGCCTAACCCAAAGCCAAAAGCCAATGGCAACTCAGATGGCCAATGCCATACTTCACAGTGCAGTACAGTCCCAACCTATGGTTTTTCCTGCTCCTCCTCATCAATTATGAGGTTGCTGCTAGCTTAAATACTACACTGTAGAGGGAAAACCCCCTTCTCAATTCTGACCTGCTACTTAAAATGCTAAGCAACCCACTGCCAATACTTCACTCCTCTCTTCCAGGTTCCAGATACTAGAGGGTAACTCCCTCTCTATCTAACACTCATACAATTACCCCCTTAGTAGGTCTGTAAGTTTAACACATGATACATAGATGTATTATGCCAAGTCTACAACTACTCTATAACCTTAGCATATATAAGTATTAAAGATAAAAACTCAAGTTCAATACTTACTTCTTATACTGGGTCTGAGTCCACAAGACAACCAATGAGAAGGGTCTGAACACTCAAGGGGAATTACATATTAAGATAGGGTAGGTAATATTCTGATACCAAGTAGTAAGGGTATCACTGTTGTCACAAGTGAACAGAACAGGGAAGTGTGCATGTCAAGTGCAGTGACATGCAGTGTGCAGCAGTGGTGTTGTGTCAAAGAGAATGTAACAGCATGTCAACTGTAAAGAGTGTGTGCGGAGCAATGTGAAGGGTCACTACTAAAATCTGTCAATTCAGCGACGCGTAAAGACGTCGCTAAAAAGGAAAATTACGTCGCTAATTACTATTAGTGACGTCATTAGCAACATTTTCAAGTAGTCGGGATTAACCTAGTCGCTAAATAAGGAAACGTCGCTATTGCGACGAGCTTTAGCGACGTGTCAACGTCGCTAATATAGCGACTGCCAGCGACATAAAACGTCATAATATACCGACGTAAACTAGCGACGTTGAGCGACTCTCTCTCGCATCGATGCTGACCTGGCATGAAAGCGATATGGCGACGTTCTGCGACTTTCCTACGTCGCTACGTTACCGACGTTTACCGACGATCAGCGACGATTTTACTTACAGTTAGCGACGTAATTAGCGACGTTTCTTTCGTCGCTGACCGTCGGTAATCGTCGCTGAACGTCGCTAATATTAAAAAAAATAAAAAAAATACAGCATTTGCAGCATTCCCTGCAGCATTTCCTGCAGCATTTGCAGCATCCCCCACACCATTTGTTACAGCAACAACGGTGTGTATCACGAACACAGTATCAAACAACACAGATACACACAATCACGAACACGTTTGAAACACAATCTCATCAATCAACACAGATATATGAAAATTTGTAACAACAATGTCCAACATAATGGTCCACAACTTAACTGCCAAGTATGGAAAGGAATGGCTCAGAACACAACCCAAAATTCATTCTAGCATACATTAGTATGAATCATCTAGGTTCTGTACATATGATGTAGTATATGATCTTATCGTATGTAGTATCTGAAGAATGTAACAGAATCAAGATGAACTCACATAATGTAATACTAAGACGTCATCTACTACTATATAAGATATAGTGATAGGTTGTCGTATCATCATTGTCGAAGTCGGAGAACAATCAACTTTATCTACGGCTATATAGTTTCTGCCTCGCCAGTCGAATGGCTACAGGGACTATATCCTGATCACCATGTCGTACCGTAGATTAATGTAAATGGAGCTGGAGCCAAAATACAGAAACCAAAATATGATATCCACCTCAAGTGTAGAGTCGGAGGAGAAAATCTTTTTCACCCTCTCCCTCCCTCACGCTATCAACGTCACAACTTTTCCACCTCAAGTTCTGATCAAGTATTTTCCTTCTCCTCTCCTCCACCATGGCACTGAACCTATCTGCTCCTCCCTACTTCCCTTCTTCTTATTTGACTCTCTCAGCCACATATGATATCCTGCTCAAGTGTAGAGTCGGAGGAGAAGAAGTGGACATGAAGAGGAAGGGGAAGCAGCACAGCCGACGGCATGACCCGGAGGAAGTACAGAGATTTTCTTCAACATACGTAGGAGAACTATAAGGATATATCTTTTCACAACATATCACCTTGTCAAAGACCCTTAATGTGACAACCATGTTACCGGGGTGTCAAAAAACTAACATGTCATAATTTTATAAGCCGTGTGTTTTGACATAATCCTCCAACCGGATTTCAGTTCTATGTAATAATGCGAGATTATGACATAGGAGGAAAGAGTTGGAAGGATTGTGTAAAAATACACGGCTTAGAAAATTATGACATGTTAGTCTTCCGACACCGCGGTAACATGGTTGTCACATTAAGGGTCTTTGGCAAGATGACATATTGTGAAAAGATATATCCTTATAGTTCTCCTACGTATGTTGAAGAAAACCTCTGTACTTCCTCCGGGTCATGCTGCCGGCTGTGCTGCTTCCCCTCCTCTTCCTGTCCAATTCTTCTCCTCCGACTCTACACTTGAGCTGGATATCATATGTGCCTGAGAGAGTCAAATAAGAAGAATGGAAGTAGGGAGGAGCAGATGGGTCCATAGCCATGGTGGAGGAGAGGAGAAGGCAAAACTGAATCAACATTGTCTTCCGGATCATCCTCATCAAGGCAAAACGGGCTGCTCAACGTGCCCAGCTTCTTCAACTTCTCGCTGGCTGCAGAGTCGAAATGGGAAGGGGTCCTCTTTGTCGGCCCGGAGCTCTGACTCGCACTCGTGGCCGCGCTACCGGTTTCCTCTCCTCCTCTGACGCGGGTCATAAGAGAAGAAATTTCGTACCTCTTCTTCACATAAACATCATTGCCGCCTTGTACTCGAGCCTAGCCTCCTCGTCTGTGACGCTATCCAACTTCTCGGAGTCATCGGAGAAGGAGTCGAATGAGTCGGCGGTGATAGCAGATGATTGCAAGACAGGGAGCGAAAAGACAGGCGAAGAAGAGGACTATACGAGTCGAACGGGAGATTCGAGTGACAATATAGGCACCGAAAAGTCGGATAGCATCACAGACGAGGAGGCTTGAGTACAAGACGGCAATGATGTTTATGTGAAGAAGAGGTACAAAATTTCTTTTCTTATGACCCGCGTCAGAGGAGGAGAGGAAACCAGTAGCGCGGCGACGAGTGCGAGTCAGAGCTCCGGGCCGACAAAGAGGACCCGTTCCCATTTCGACTCTGCAGCCAACGAGAAGTTGAAGAAGCTGGGCACGCTGAGCAGCCCGTTATGCCTTGATGAGGACGATCCGGAAGACAATGCTGATTCAGTTTTACCTTCCTTGGATGGTATTGATTCTGATAGGTTATCGTATCATCATTGCTGAGGGATGAAGGTCGGAGGACAGTCAACTTTATCTACGGCTACATGGTTTCTGCCTCGCCAGTCGAATGGCTGCAGGGACTATGTCCTGATCTCCATGTCGTACAGTAGATTAATGCAAATGGAGCTGGAGCCAAAATACAGAAACCTAAATACAAAATACAGAAACCAAAATACAAAATACAGAAACCAAAATACAAAATACAGAATCCAAAATAGGACCCTCTGTGAGAATGGATGGCTCAGAACACAACCCAACCGGAAAGGATACTCTGAGAGATCCATCTGAGAGAGACGTATATTCTGAGAGATCACCTTTACAAGAATTATATCATTAGTGGGATCGAGTGTTGGAGGAGATATTATCAAAGTATACGTCCTACTCAGATGGGTCTCTCACCGTTACTATTTTTTTCTGACAGCATGGTGGATGTGCTCCGTCCACAGATTCTTGCTCCGAGCCAAAACTTTGTCCCGGAGCTCAAGTGGACATCCTTGGTGTAGAGATCGAGTGAGAGGTTCCTGACAGCAAGGTGGTCTACTTTGTTAAAGTTTCCGTGCTCGTCCCACAACCAATATGGGATGAGCACGGATACTTTAACAAAGGAGGCCTCCATGCTGTCAGGAACCTCTCACTCGAGCTCTACACCAAAGATGTCCACTTGAGCTCCGGGACAAAGTTTTGGCTCGGAGCAAGAATCTGTGGACGGAGCACATCCACCATGCTGTCAGGAAAAATTAGTAACGGTGAGAGACCCATCTGAGTAGGACATATACTTTGATAATATCTCCTCCAACACTCGATCCCACTACTGATATAATTCTTGTAAAGGTGATCTCTGAGAGTATACGTCCCTCTCAGATGGATCTCTCAGATTATCTTCTCCAGTTGGGTTGTCGTATCATCATTGCCGAGGGATGAGGGTCGGAGGACAGTCGACTTTATCTACGGATACATAGTTTCTGCCTCGCCAGTCGAATGGCTGCAGGGACTATGTCCTGATCACCATGTCGTAGTCCAATATAATCTAGAGATTTACATAGTACTAATTCATATATATAGTCCAATACAAATAGTCTAATACAAAAACAACCCAATACAAATAGTCCAATACAAATAAGTACTAATAGCTAATAAGAACCACGCTGCTCACGCAAACGCTCGGTGATACGTTCATGCAACCACCTCGAAAAAGCGAGATTTTTGGCGCGAAGAGAGCTGTCGTCCATTGCAAGGATTGCATGAAGAATTTTCTCGGTCTCACTAGCTACCGGTGCCGGATGAATAGAACTCCCGGTCTCACTAGCAACCGGTGCCACTTCCTCCTTAACTATAGGAGGAGCCACCTCAGCATTCACTGTTTTCCTCAAATGACGTGCCGCTCCTCGGGTCATGGGTGCCATCTGGTAAGCAAGCTAATATAATTGTAACATAAGCAAGCTAACTAAAGGAACCATCATGTAATTTGAGTACATTTTCGAAAGCAGATAAAGTATAATAAATTCAATTTTTTGCCAAGCAGCAGAACGGATGGCTCAGAACACAACCCTAAAATTCATTCTAGCATACTTTAGTGTGAATCATCTATGTTCTGTACATATGGTGTAGTATATGTTCTTATCGCATGTAGTATCTGAAGAATGTAACAGAATCAAGACGAACTCACATAATGTAATACTAAGACGTCATCTACTACAATATAAGATATAGTGATAGGTTGTCGTATCATCATTGCCGAAGTCGGAGGATAGTCAACTTTATCTACGACTACATAGTTTCTGCCTCGCCAGTCGAATGGCTGCAGGGACTATGTCCTGATCACGATGTCATACCGTAGATTTAGGATTTAAAATATGGTATTGAACAGAAAGTCTAATTATCCCATATTTCAGTAATGTCTGTGAGCTAAATCATACTCAACTGTCGAGAATACATAGGAGAAAACTCATTCACAGGATTAGTATATCCATCCTTCGTGACATAGCTAAAATTTTATAGGGCTCGATAATAATTATTAGTCAATTTATTCATCATTTCAAAATCCTGAAAATGCCCAAAAAACTCCCAGTATCAGTAAATAGGGCTTGAACCCTAAATTAGAATTTGAATCCACCCAAAACATCAAATTGACAGTTGATATGCCCAAAAAAATGAGATTTTTCAGTATATAGGTGTCACACTGTGAATCTCGTGTCCACACAGTGGGACACGACGTGTCCAAACCAACAAAATAGGTGTCACACGAACTAGAAGTGAGTCCACTCGTGTCCCCCGCAACGAGTCCACTGTCAGTCTCGTGTCCCTCGCAGCGAGTCCACGCTCTCGTGGACATCAAATTTACAGTTGATATGCCCAAAAAAATGAGATTTTTTAGTATATAGGTGTCACACTGTGAATCTCGTGTCCACACAGTGGGACACGACGGGTCCAAACCAATAAAATAGGTGTCACACGAACTAGAAGCGAGTCTACGCTCTCGTGTCCCCCGTAACGAGTCCACTGTCAGTCTCGTGTCCCCCGCAGCGAGTCCACGCTCTCGTGGACATCAAATTGACAGTTGATATGCCCAAAAAATAAGATTTTTCAGTATATAGGTGTCACACTGTGAATCTCGTGTCCACACAGTGGGATACGACGTGTCCAAACCAACAAAATAGGTGTCACACGAACTAGAAGCGAGTCCACGCTCTCGTGTCCCCCGCAATGAGTCCACTGTCAGTCTCGTGTCCCCCGCAGCGAGTCCACGCTCTCGTGGACATCAAATTGACAGTTGATATGCCCAAAAAAATAAGATTTTTCAGTATATAGGTGTCACACTATGAATCTCGTGTCCACACAGTGGGACACGACGTGTCCAAACCAACAAAATAGGTGTCACACGAACTAGAAGCGAGTCCACGCTCTCGTGTCCCCCGCAACGAGTCCACTGTCAGTCTCGTGTCCCCCGTAGCGAGTCCACGCTCTCGTGGACACGAACTTGAAGCGAGAGAGAGAGAGCTAGAAGACGAGGAGAAACTGGGGAGGAGCTACCAGAGGAAGGAGGAGGAGGAGAAGGAGGAGAAGGAGGAGCTACCTGAGGAAGGAGGAAGAGGAGAAGGAGGAGGCCGGAGGAGGGTGATCGCCGGAGGAGCGTCGCAGAGGAGGAGGGAAATCGCCGGAGGAGCGTCACGGAGAGGAACGCGCCCAAATTTGGGAAGAAAAATTTGTGAAATGATCGAAATGGAAACCCTCGCTGGCTATATAAAACGTTTAGCGACGTCCGTATAGGACGTCGCTAAACGTCGCTGATATATAATAAATAGCGACGCAACTTAAAATGCGTCGCGAAACGTCGCTATATCAGCGACGCGTACCGACGAACTTGCGATGCACTACCCCATTGAACAAAATGAAGACGCTAGACGTCGCTATTAGTCGCTGTTGGCGACAAACAGCGACGTCTTTTGTTGACGTCGCTAAAACCCCAAACATTAGCGACAAAATTTCACGGAGTCGCTAAATACGTCGCTGATTTGACTTATTTTAGTAGTGGATGAAGAGTGGAATGAGTAATTGAGTGAATGAGTAAAATATGTCAAAGTGAGTGAGCAGTGTATTAGGATATATGTAAATGTGCAGTATGCAGATAAATGCAAATGTGCATCAATGTGAACGAAGTATAGATGTGTCAACAGGTGCAAAGTGTCAATGTAAAGTAAATGCAAGTATATACTCTACTACATACTACTATAGCTATATTATTCAAGTCATGTCCCTCTACAAGGACTGCTCATAGGATGGGGTATGACAGAGCTCATTAAAAAAGAGGACTGAAACATGCTACTATACAGACTCCTCAACCTAGTGCTCAAACCCCACAGCCAAAACCTACTAGATCCATAATGCATCCATGGCCAAGTGGCCTAACCCAAAGCCAAAAGCCAATGGCAACTCAGATGGCCATTGCCACACTGCACAGTGCAGTACAGTCCCAACCTAGGGTTTTTCCTGCTCCTCCTCATCAATTATGAGGTTGCTGCTAGCTTAAATACTACACTGTAGAGGGAAAACCCCCTTCTCAATTTTGACCTGCTACTTAAAATGCTAAGAACCCACTACCAATACTTCACTCCTCTCTTCCAGGTTCCAGATACTGGAGGGTAACTCCCTCTCTATCTAACACTCATACAATTACCCTCTTAGTAGGTCTGTAAGTTTAACACATGATACATAGATGTATTATGCCAAGTCTACAACTACTCTATAACCTTAGCATATATAAGTATTAAAGATAAAAACTCAAGTTCAATACTTACTCCTTACACTGGGTCTGAGTCCACAAGACAACCAAGGAGAAGGGTCTGAACACTCAAGGGGAATTAGATATTAAGATAGGGTAGGTAATGTTCTGATACCAAGTAGTAAGGGTATCACTGTTGTCACAAGTGAACAGAACAGTGAAGTGTGCATGTCAAGTGCAGTGACATGCAGTGTGCAGCAGTAGTGTTGTGTCAAAGAGAATGTAACAGCATGTCAAGTGTAAAGAGTGTGTGCAGAGCAATGTGAAGGGTGAAGAGTGGAATGAGTGATTGAGTGAATGAGTAAAATGTGTCAAAGTGAGTGAGCAGTGCATTAGGATATCTGCGAATGTGCAGTATACAGATAAATGCAAATGTGCATCAATATGAACGAAGTATAGATGTGTCAACAGGTGCAAAGTGTCAATATAAAGTAAATACAAGTGTACAAGTGTCAAACATGTGTGTGCAATGTAGAGTGTAACAGATGTAGGTTCAGCAGTGTGTCAAATGTATCAGAGCCAAGAGAGCAGTGTGTGCAGGGGTCGAGTGAGCAGTGAATGCAAGTGTCAGATGTCGAGTGCAGTAGTGTCAAGTTTCGAATATGTGCAAGTATCCAATGAGTGTCTGCAGGATGTGTGTCAGAGCATGACAGACGTGTCAACGTGTCATAGGAGTCTACTCGTGTCCAAAAGAGTGGACACGAGGTGTCCAAGCCAACAAACACGCGAATACTACTATGTGTACAGAACTGCCTCGTGCATGCAGTACACGACCTCGTGGATACGATACAGGGTGCCATTGGCCACGTGCTCGTGCACAGTCCTAGAGGGTACATAGGGGTATGTGTGTGTCACCCTGAAATAGGTCAAAGTGTCGTCGTATCCTAGATACGAACACGTATTAGGATGTGTCTGTGCGCGTGTGTGCGTGTGTGGAATTTCAGTACGAGTAGGATTTCTTCTAATCCGCTCGATGAAATCCTGCCAAATTTTGTGTGCGTGCTGTCAATGATTGCCCGCATGTCTCCATAAATTTTCATGGTGTCTCGTGCCGTGTCGTGTCCTGTGTCGACCCCGAGCAGCAGGACAGCGCACGGTAGCCTCGTGCTGCATGTGTGTCCCATTTTGGACATAAAAAGTGTCCAGAAACATGCTCAATAGGATACGAATACAATAAACATTTACAAAACAATATTTCCATTCAATCACTTTTCAAAAACAGCAATTTATTTTCCTTTGAGGCATTTCAACAAATACATGAATACATAGACTGATACGTGTCCGATACGGACACCAAACGGCACGGTTTGCTACCAAACTTGAGGGAAAGCTAGGGGACACCTAGATCTAGCCTAATATGCAAAGAAATCAGAATTAAAATGCAATTTAAAGGGTTTACCTATAGGTTGCAAATGACCAAGAAAAGTCCCAAATCAAATGGTTCCCGTTCCTAGCTAAATCCTCCAAATTGCCCACAAACTGAAATCACTCTCCATCAATATCAAATATAGGATGATTAGAATCTATTGTAAAAGATTTGGATGAAAAAGGAATTGAAATAGATTTATTATGAATTAAGGAAGATGGGAATTACCTTTCCTTTCTAAAAGTTGGTTGAACACAAAAGAGGCAAGAACAAAGGAATGCGAGCTTAAATAGGGTGGGGATCCCTATGTCATAAAGGAAAGAATTAGGGTTAGGGTTTCATTAATGGGCTATGGGCCAAGTTGCATTAGTCATGGAATTAAATTCCTAAGTCATAAGTCATGAACATAGTCTTTATTTTTCCTATTCAAACTTGATTCTATATGACTAAAATTGGGTTGACTTAAGTTAGATTAGGGTCCCACCATGCTATTCAAGTCACCATAGCTAGAGTCAACATCTAGGTTAGTCTCTTATGTCACAACTAGAAAAGTCAAAATTAACAACCATCAATCTAATAATTAATAAAATAATTCCCATAAGTCAAAATTACCAAAATACCCCTAGGCTAAAAATGACAAATAAATATCCCAATCACATGGTTAGGCTCTAGGTCAAACAGTCTCTCGGGTTTCACTAGCAGCACATCAAAATAACAAATCATGACTTAAAATAATTTTAAATTGATTAAAAATTACCAAAATTCATAATGAGATATAAATATCAATAAATAATAATTATAATTACAAAAGTTTAAAATTATCCTCATTTGGGAAAACTAGGTGTTACACTAGATGGATTTATTAAAAATCAATACATAGATACCTGTTAAGTGAAATATAGCTAACATTCATGTTACCCTACAAATTAAGCTTGGTTAATGTATGGAATCACTAATTAAGATTTGTTACATATTAATCAACTTGTAATTATAAACAGGAGGATATCCAGCTGTACATTCCATAATTGATCACCCTGAGCAAGGCAAGTATACTCCTCGAACTTGTCCATTTTCTCATGTCTTGAATATTTATTCTTGTATCTCTTTGTTGACACGATATATCACAAGACTGTCTGGTATCTGGTTCCTTGAGTTTACTTGTGTCTGGGAGGGAAAATACTACAGATGTGTGATCAAACCCGAGTTACTATTCATGTGAATAGCTTAGGCCCTGCATCGTGCACGCAGGACCGAAGCCGTACCATTTTATGTCCCCTGAATCTACCCAAGCCGATCACACACTCTGGATGTATTTCAATATATTGCACACTTCAGGTTCATGTTGTATTTTATGTTCAGGACTTATTTCATGTTCCCTGTATTTACTTTCAGTATTCATGTTCAGGTTTCATGTCTTGTTCTCATTTCTTGTACTTTATATATATATTTTCTGTATTCTTGTTCATACCATGATGTTCGTGTTCATTTCCTTGGATATACTTAGCTCCGCTCCTGATTAGGATATGTTGTAGGTGAGTTGGAGGCTATCTGTAACACTTATTACTGGTAGGAGCCTGGAGGCATCTATGAGCCAGTTGATGTTGCCCAGGACTTAGAGGCTGAGGAAGCCTAGTATTTTCCTTTTAGCTTTATCTGGACTTATATTAGAGACATCAGTATATTTTCCATTTGCTGGAATGTAATAACATTTAGACTTGTATTTGAGATTATGGGATTCGATATTAGATGCTGTGATTTACATTCATGCTTATCTGGATTTATAGTTTTCTCTAGATATTGGTACAGCTTACTTCATCGTGTCTAACGATGAAGGCTGGGCGTGTCCGACTCGTGTCCGATTATTTGGGAGCGGGTCGTGACAAGGCTTGATATAGCTTGATGTGTTGTTGAGCTAGTAGCCACTTCTCATCAAGTGCTTCAAGCTCCTGAAGTCGAAGATGATCATTGTTTTTTGTTGTGAGTTCATTGGCAATTGCTATTCTTAAGGAAGGGATTTGGATTTCCAATGGCAGAACAGCTTCACATTCGTACACTAAAGAGAACGGTATACAGTCGGTCAGGGTACGCACGGTAGTACGGTAAGCCGACAAACATTATCCCAGTTTTTTGCTCCAGTTGCATTTATTGGCAGAGACGAACTTCTTGAGAAGCATGATGATGGTTTTGTTGAATTCTTCTGCCAACCCATTAGGTACAGGATTGTAGGCTGTAGAAGCGATATTGTTGATTCTGTTATCATTACAGAATCGAGTGAACTTTTGACTAAGTGCATTGGGCCCCATTATCATGGATAATTTGCCAAGGAACACTGAATCTGTAGATCACATGATGTTTGATGAAGTTGATGACATTGCTTGTCTTAACTTCGGCTAAAGGTGTAAACCTTTGAGCCAATATTTTTTTCTTCTAATTCCTCTAAAAGTATTAAATGATTTAGAATTGTTAGTAATGGTTCATTCAAACTTATTGAAAAGAATAGTGCATTTTGCAAAAACTGTTTTTCCCAGGGGCCTTAGTGCTTAATCCCAAATTAAAAATCTACTAGTCGATTCCTCAAGGATTTTGGTGGAATCAAGCAGGGGATTACTCGACCTCCAGTTTGAATCAAACAAGAAGATCAAACCAAATCTGATTTAAAATCAGATTCTTGCTATCTACTCCATATGAACCCTATATATTTGTAAAGGAGGAGACGGCCAACCCTCCCCATCTATAAACCCTAACGAGGTCGGTTCCTTCTTATCACAAAAGAAAGCCAGAAAAGTCGAAGAGAATTCAATCGCGAGCAACAAGCAACTCGATAGGTACCTAATCATGTCTTCTAATTATAGATTTGATTATATGCATAGGGTGTTCGAGTTTATGTCTATGGGGTTCGAGGAGTTGCATGTTAATATAACGGACCCTAGGATCTGTAATAGGAGGTAACGATACGGCCAAACATGTTAATTATAGTGCCTGATGCATCCCTAAACATAAGTGACAGTAGGGAGTCAGGGAGATATTGGTATCATACTCATTTCCTGGTATCAAGTTATGCGTTAAGCATCAGATGGATGCTGGTACCATATCCAGACATTAGTACGGATGATGCTTGGTATCATAGTTGACACTTAGTATCAGATCTATTTTTTTAATATCAAGTCAGACCGTAAGTATTAGTTGATACTTGGTTACTATGAGATACCCAATGATTGAGTTCACAGAGGTTTCAAATATCATTACTGATATATTAATCTCAGATCACCACCTGTAACATATGTATATGTATATAGCATTGATATTCCTGGAAGTGTTAACATATGAAATAATATGTCTGCATATTGGACTTTCATGGCAATACCAGTGTTGGAAAGTAGTAGGGAACCCTTAAATGTGTAACAGGAATCGGTTTGGAGCAACATAGATGGTTAGGATTGCAAGGAAGTTACCTTGAGTACAGACCATACAAGTAGCAAGAACCAAATTAATAGGTATCACTCAAAACAATAGAAACAAACTGAACTTTTCCTGTCTCCAAGAAGTAACAGTTATCAAAAATTAGTTGAGAGAGTGTTCTGTTCAGGGAATGTTAACTATTTTTTTCATATTTTGTCAAGTATTGTTCGATTGTCGAACTAAAATGGTAGGTACAGATGTTACAACGGGTTGACACTTGGGCTATGATAACATAAATAAAGACAGGACTTAAAGATGGATATCGATCGTAGGATAATAAGTCTAAGGTGTCCAAGGGATGACTCGACGAATGTGTCACTACTACAGTGATGTTGCTCTGTAACCCCAGATGGTTAGCTTAGCAGAGTATGAGTGTTCCCAATGTTCAGTTAGTAAGAGTTAGAGTGGTAGGGACTTGGTACACAAGTGTACAGTTTAGTGAGTGCATGACCCTCAAAACTTGAGGAACAAAACAACAATCAATACCTGGGAATAAAATTTATATTTGCTAAATGTCTCAATAACAGACCTTGCAGCAAACCATGTGTGCCATTATGGTATTAGTCTTTATGGGAGGATTTGGGGTATGTTAGTGTATCCATAGACAACAGCAGGTAGTAGTATCAATATAGTATCTGTGTGTCATGGACAGGAAGTTTCCAACTCAGTACAAGGTAAATGTGTATGAATATAATTAGTGTCGAGCCTGTGTGAGTTGCCATCTTGGGCAGAAGTAAGTATTGAAAACATAGTAGGTCTGTGGGGTAACATTCTTGTGTGAGGGGATAGAGGGCATGGTGATATTAGTATCAGATTGGCAGCAGTAACGAACAAAGCAAGATAGTAGGATCAAAGGGACTATTTGTGAGCAGGAAAGAACTATAGAGTATCATATTGGAACAGTTGGGGGTCCAAGGATTTGGGGCAAGGTAATATACAACAGTAAAGGGTTTAGAAAGGGATATATACACAGGATACATAAAGGACCTTGTAAGAAAAAGAGGGAAGGCAATGTCAGCTAGATGTTGGAAGGGTGCTACCAACATGTACTAACACTTGTGCATACAGGCAAGTAGGGATACAGGAAGCAGGGGTGGCATATTCACTCCAATAGTATATGTATATTTCTACCATGAGGGTTAGGTTTAAGTTGGCTTAAATAGATTATATATTAGGATAGATTGTAAAGTAAGTATAAAGGGTAGTGTCAAGGAAAGGTTATGAGTATCATAGAATACTAAAAACATTATGAACCAAACTGGTTTAGAAATTGACTTAGAAATTAGGAAGGTTATAAGTATCATAGAATACTAAAAATATTATGAACCAAACTAGTTTAGGATTTGATTTAGAAATTAGATGGTGAACCCTATCCAAATAAAGAAAATCAATTTGTTAGAATAGACTTCAAGATCCAGTAAGCACGTAGATAGATTCATTATAGCTTTAATAATGTTTTGATATGAAAATTCATACTATAGGTCTTGGGACTTTGACTCAGCGAGTGAACCGTATTCGCAGCACAGGACCACAGGAAAGTATACCTTGCCTTTCTTTATAGCTTTATTTACATGCTTATTCCTCTCATTATCCAATTTTTCTAGTTGATTATTGACATGTGTTTTGCTCATATCATGTATACTAGTTGGTTATTTCATTGATATATAGTCCTTGCTCATAGTTAGCCTTGTAGTTCATATTGGACCTGTTCTCCTGTGTACTTGATTGAGTCGTATCGTAGCATGAGTGCATTGTAACTGAACTACTATTTCCTTCTTTCAATTTTCTCAACCTGCGAGTCCACCCTCGAGGCGAGGGTGGACTGTTTGCACCTACGAGTCAACACTCGGGGCGAGGGTGACTGTCTTGAACTAACATGCGAGTCCACACACAGGACGAGGGTTAGTGATTTGTTCAAACCTGCGAGTACACACTCGGGACGACGGTTTGGTATCTGTTGATCTCTTGTTCACCTGTTTTTCTTCCAGCAGTTCAGTTATGCATAGTTTTTCTCGTATCCATGTTTCATAGTCACTTATCAGTTTTTGTCTCTTTTCTATTTATTTCTTTATGCATGATAAACTGTTTGATAGGCATGTTTTATGTATCTTGCTAGTCCCCAGAGAACCTGATGATCTCTTCAGGTAGTTGATTGCATGGAGATAGTTAGCTGATCATGATGATAGTTGTTTACATCTGCAGGATCCAAGTATTTGTCTAGTGATATTACTTTGTTATCCTCTCGTGCTTTATATCCCTTATCATGATAAATTCTGCTTTTTAGCCTAGATTATAGACTCATATTGTTTCTTTGGAGTCTAATCGGACATGTATATTAGTGGACTGCAGACCATGAACCATAATGTTCATTCTTGTTTTATATTCTTCTTATGGATTGAGATATAGTTTAACTTACCATATTATACATGATATCTTATTCTGGACAATGTATACATATTCGAGTTAGGCTGGAGTCCGCTTGATACGTAGCTGGCATACGTACATGCTTGTGTCCCTAAAAGTGGGTGCGGGTCATGACAAAAGGTATAGCTTCAACCTATTTAGAGAAGTAATCGGTTGTAACTAAGATAAACCCATGTCCTCTAGATGATGGTGGGTTGATAGGACCAATGACATCCATACCCAAAGCTTCGAAGGGCCATGATGCTGTTGTCGGATGTAGGAATTCTGATGGTTGGTAAATAAAGTCTGCATGGATTTGACATGCTCGATATTTTTTTGCATACTCGATCACATCTGATGTAACGACCCAGAACCAGAATACTGGAGAGCGGGGGCATATATAGCCAGCTACGTATAATAAAATGGAATCCATCTCACCATACAGTCACGGCTGTCTAGATATATGAGGGTTTAACAACAAGCCATCATTCTCTTAAGGTTATGAACAAGCCTAGTGTCTCAATCTCAAGCAAGTAATAACAGTCACAAGATGTTAGAGCATCAAATATACAATAGTAAGGAGTCCCATATATTACATATTTGGATGATCATGAAGCTAGTCATTACAAAATATGAAAACTAGCAAGAGTTTCAGTCATACATGATCAACCCAAGGATTTGTCAATTATGTTACAGCCCGTAGGCGGACAATAAATAAAGTACAATCGAGCTAACACGTGCTCATAGGCTAAATGCCTCAAAAGAATATTTTTACAATAGAGTGGAAGAGCCAAAATAAACACACTCGTTGCCAGGATTCCTTCTAGTGGTCACCATCTGGCTGAAAGGTCGGTAGATCCTCTGGAGCTGCTCCGAAATTTGGCCATGCAAAACCAGCTGGGTTAGATCCCAGAAAGGGCAAGTACCACAAAGGAGGCTTCACTTAAGAACTAAAACCAGCAATTAGCATGAGAATATAATTATATAATAAAAGATTGTTAGTATAGAAAATCATGATGATATACGATAAGATAACCGTGGAACTATTCAGATAACCAAGTTACAACCCTTAAACCAAACAAGGACCGGGGTTGTAACTCTTCGTCTAAACGGAGCTTGGTTTCCTACCATTTATCGATAAGGTAAAACACAAGCATTCACGTCATGTAACAATCTTGTACATGATCAAGATAAGACTATACTGATTATACCTCACCCAACAATCACGGCCAAGCAATAAGTACGGCTTGATACTCTAACTAACTAGGATTATCACAGGCCTAGTTACTAGCAAGATGCAATGAGATTATTCTACAGCCACAAGCCCTGCAGACCATCCAGGCTATCCGGACGTAATTAGGGGTTGAGTTCAGGTGGGTACATCATCCAAGAAATACGTGTACCCTTATGTAGCTTGAAAGGTGCACCACATGACTGTGTGCTGGAAATGTGTCCTACTTTACGGCAGGCTACAAATCCCAGGTGGGGCACCCAGATAATGGGATTGCCTGTAGCTGGGAAAATCTCTTCATGACTACTGGATTATTCTAGTTATTGGCCTTAGTCAATTTCAGTAGGTACCCCTGACCGTAGTACTCAGGGGTCCCTGTCCTAGACATGATGCAAGATAAGACTGGTTCATTTATACAAGCACAATCGTCCACGGTGTCCAGGTCATTCATACTTGTCATGTCATGTTAGCCGTCGCAACAGCATATCAATGTATATCATGTCAGGTTCACTTGTCAAGAGTGCGCCACAGCGGGCCACTATCATGTCATGTTACTTGTCAAGAGTGCACCACTACGGGTCACTGTTGTGTTCATGGTACATGTACAAGATAACATAGTACAAGCATTCTATCAAGGGACCAAAGTTACACAGAGGATATTAATACATATAACAATTAAAATAGTAAAGGGGCAAGGCTAGGGGAGGATTCATGCGTCTCAAGGAAATGAGTTCATCCGGCCAGGGGGTAATTGGGCTCATGCGACCAAAATCAGCAGGCTCATGCGGCTCGAGTTCATGCGATCGGGGTTTAAGGGCATATGCGGCTCGGGGAGACTGGGCTCATGCGGCATAGGAATCAGAGCTCATGCGGCCAGGAACCAATCCGAGTTCATGCGTCTAGAAAACAAACAATGCCATACGGCTGGAAAGAAGGGGTCTTTATGCGGTCAGGAGGGAAATGGGCCTCATACGGCTCGGAGACATGGGTCTTATGCGGCCCAGTCCAAACAAATACAATACGGCAAAGGGGATTACGAGTCCATGTGGCCGAATTAATCAGGACGCATGCGGCTCAAGATCTGAGTCTCATGCGGCTTAGGAAAAAGTTCATACGGCTAAGTAATCGAGTTCATACGGCTCGGAATGAAAAGTTCATGTGGCTGAGAAATTGGTTCCTGTGGCTGGAAGATTTATGCGGCTGGAAAATCCATGCGGTCAAGCACTATTCTTCTTCTCCAAATTTTCGAGAAGAAGAACCATGAAGGCCATGCTTCCAAGCTCCATAAATCCATCATCCGAGGTTAGAATATGAACTTCCATGGATCAAAATACGGCAGAATGAAATTCTCTACAACATGGAACCATCAAAATTTGGAAATAACAAGATTAAATAGATCAAAACCCAAGAAAGAGAATAGAAAAACAAAACAGCGAGAAATTTGTCTTGCTTGAGATTTAGCCATGGAAATTAAAATGCTAGGTACTAAAGTGTCTCAGGATGTTGTAAGAAAGAGAATGGAACAACAAAAGTTGAGTTCCTCCACGAAGCAAGATGCACTTGCCTAAGCTCTCCCTCTCTCTCAGGTAGGTGAAGAGTGAATGGTGAGGAAGAAGAAGAATAAATGAGAAGTAATGAGGAAAAAGAAAAAGAGATGGGTTAATAAATGGTGGTAGTGGTAGGTAGAAGGTTTTCCTTTGGTTCATGATGAGCTCAAAAGCAAACCAAGCCAAGCCGAACCAAACCAAGATAAACCAAATAATGAAATGCCTAAATATACCATACAAGGAAACATGCAATACGAGTCAAGATACGTACACGTATTCCAAAATACGTAATACGAACTATGGTTATTACATCTGATACTATCGTGGGCCAGTATACGATCATGTAGCTTAGGACCTGGCTGATGTGCACCACAAAAACCATCGTAAGCTTCACATAGTATTTGTCTTGCTTTATCTCCGACAAGACAGCGTATAGCATACCGTCATATGATCGTCGATAGAGTGTTTTGATGATATGATGGTAGTAGAATCGTAGCGATCGTCGACGTATTGTAGTTGCTTCCTTCGAATCGTCAGATAGGATGTCATGTACCACAAAGTCGATAAAAGGTGCCCTCCAGTCTTCACTTGTAGTGCAAACTTTGACTAAATTGTTGAATATGCAAAATAACTTCCTGTTAGTGATGATGATCATTTGTTGTCTTTTTAATGGAATTGCCAATACTGCTGCTAGATTAGCAAGCGCATCAGCTTCACTATTGCAAGCTCGACGTACATATTCAATAAAAAAATCCTTGAATGATATAGCCAATTTAATTATTGCTTCATGGTTTGGCACGAGATTTTGATGTCGAATTTCATATGTGCCTCTAACCAGATTGACGATCAGCTTAGATTCTCCGTATACTTCAAGATAATCGATGCCCAATTGTTTAGCTAATTGGAGCCCGATGAGTAGAATATTATATTCAGCAACATTATTGGAGCATGACTCATCCAACGAATAAGCTCTTTGAATGGTCAATCCTTCTGGAGACACTAGAACGATTTCGACTCCAGCGACGATAGCGCCTTTAGGACCGATTCTGGAAGCACTGTCAAAGAATAATCTCCAGCAAGGATCCCTTCTAAAATTATATTGGATTCTAGAGTTTCATTAGAAATCTCGTCATAGAGTTTAGAAGTCTCAAGTACTGGATGAGCCGCCAGGAAGTCAGCTAGGGCTTGACCCTTAACAAACTTTTATGGAACATAGACCATATCATACTGTGCTAGCAATATGGCCCATGTAGGAGTCTGGAATTGAGTGTATTAGGCTTCTTCATCAAGACTCGAAGAGGGTCGACTCTATAGATGACATGAATGGTTTGGCCCATGATATAATGTCATGTCTTCTGGACGGCAAACATCAGAGCTAAATATTCTTTTTCTACTGGGCTATATTGATGTTTGGCACCAATCATCGTGCGACTGAGGTAGTAGATAGCTTGCTCATGGCCTTTCTTATTCTTTTGGGCTAGCAAGGCACCCAAGGAATGATACATTGCTCAGACATACATCAGAAAAGGTATTCCTGAGACTGGAGGCACTAGAACTGGAGGGTTCATCAAGTATCATTTTATGCCTTCAAATGCTTGCCAGTATTCTTCAGTCCAAATGAAAGACACATCTTTCTTCATGAGTTGATTGAACAGTCTGCAACACCCAAAGAGATTTAAGATGAATCTCCTGATATACGCAAGTCATCCCTGGAATCCTCATAACTCTTTTAGGTTGAGTGGAGGACGCATCTCTTGAATGGCTTTAACCTTCTTGGGGTCAATGTGTATACCATTAGAGGTAATAACGAATCCGAGAAATTTGCCACTAGTGACTCCTAGGAATGACTTGGCGGGATTCATCTTGAGTTGATGCTGGCACATTAGATCGAAAATAGTTCTCAAGTCTTGGATGTGATCTTCCTTTAGATGACTTTGGACAACAATATCGTCGACATAGCATTCGACTGTCTTCCGTAAATGATTGCAGAAGATGGTGCTCATGGCCCGCTGATAAGTTGTACCAGCATTTTTATGACCAAATGACATGACAGAATAGTAGAAGACTTCCAGAGGAGTACGAAAAGATGTATGTTTCTCATCTTTAGGGTTCATTCGGATTTGATTATATCCAAAAAATCCATCCATGAAAGATATTCTTTCGAACCCGCAGGTATTGTCGATCATGACATCAGTGATCGGAAGAGGGAACTTACCCTTAGGACAAGCATCGTTGAGATCTCTGAAATCAATACAGACTCAGACCTTCCCTATTTTTTTTAGGACAGGGACAACGTTAGCCACCCAGTCAGGATGTTGTTCTTCTCTGACAAAGCCGCAAGCAATGATCTTTTTTACTTCAGTTTTTATAGCATCCATCATGTCAGGTCAGAATCGACGTTGTTACTATTTGAGCGGCCTTGCATTAGGCATGATGTTGAGCCTGTAAGTAGAGATCTGAGGATCTAGTCCTGGCATATCCTTATAACTCCAAGCGAAGATATCAATGTATTTCCGAATAAGCTGAATTAATTCTTGCTTCTATGCTTCTGGAAGGGTTTTGCTGATAAAGATTGGTTTTGGTAAAACTTCTTCTCCAATATTAACTTGAATTAATTGGTCTTCAGTAGGTGGTTTTCATTATTTGAAGCAAAGTTCCTATTGATTGTCCATTCTTTGTGCCCAAGAATCAGATTCGGGAGTTTCGGTGACATCATCATCGCCTTCGGAGAACTCGACAATCACCATAATGGAAGATAGAGTCACTTAATGGACGTGCCCTACACTGTTATCTGAATCCCATAAAACAGAGTTACTTGATGGACGTGCCCTACACTGTTATCTGAATCCCATAAAACAGAGTCAGAAGAATTAGATCGCTCCTCTTTGTTAGACTTAGAGGCATTTGGGGTCATGATCGGCGAGGTATAGCCCAATCCATGCTTCATTTTTTTGTAATATTATACTAACTTTTCTTTTGGAGCAGGAATATGGACAGGAGTTTGCCTTTCTCTACCACCATTGAGGTCGGTTTTGAAGTTGTAGTCCATCTTCTGAATGATGTCTTTTGATTGTTGACTATAACGACGTAGTTGAAGCCGCCCATTATCGTCGTTTTCAGAGTCACTATCAAATGTAGTCTTCTGCTCTGTTCTTTTACTGAAAAGTATAGGAAGTTCATCTTTCTTCCAGGAAGGAACTAGAAAGAAAGAATCTTAAACTGGTTCGAGTGATACTTCGTCTTGAAGAGGTTGAACTACTCCAATTGTATGGGGTTCGAAGTTATCTAGTATTTCTAGGTAACATCAAGTATAATTGTTGACATCAGTATACTACAAAGGAGATGCTACTTTATTGATAATTACATCATCATTTACAATAGAACTTTTGATCTTAGCCGATGGCTTGCTAAGATTGATGACTATAGGCAGAGAATAAAAAAGGAAAGGAGAAAGGGAAGGCTTGTGACGACGAAGGTCAATAACAAGAGGCTTAGAAGAGGTGAGCTCCTTATGCTCCTTCTTTTCAGCAAGAGGATGCTTAGCATGAAAGGAGAGACAGATAGTCAGCGTCTGAGAAGATGAAGGATAAGAAGTGCGTCCTTTGACCGGAATTACTAGGACGTTGTCTGGGTTGCCCTTATGATCTTCCTTAGTGTCCACGGCCAGTACAACTTTCATGAACTCCACTTTATATATCCTGGAGTCGGTGAAATATGCTTCGACACCTCAGAAGGGATTAAGATCGGCTACTTCTTTGTGGACTTCTCCATGGTCATCCACATGCTTGAAGCATTGATGGAGAGTGGATGGCACGATGTTATGTTCATGCAGCCATGGTCTCCCAAGCAAAGCATTGTAGGTGCCGTGATTGTCAATCACATTAAAAGTTACTTTCGTGTGGAGTGAACTTTCAGGCGAATCTTCCCCAATGGTTCGCTCCTTTCGGAATTAAATCCCAGTATAGTAGTGATTGTTGTGGAAAGATTTTGGACCAGGATTTTTAGCGCATCTAGTAGGGTCTTCGACATGATATTGAGTGCAGACCCAGGATCAATCAGGATGCGATCAACCTTCATTGTATCGATATATCTCGCGTAGTAGAGAGGTCGGTCATGTCGATTGTCTTTCATAAGCATATCCTCTTGTATGAAAGTGATATTGAGAATCAACTCCATCATACTATATATTGGAAGCATGACACAGGTTCATCATCTGGTTTCTTGAGAAGTGCTAGACAAGCGTCAACTTGTACCAAAGTTTCGCTTAGCGTTTCCTAAGTTTCCTTCGAGAGACGCAGAAGCTCGAAGATTGATAACCTCGCCGGAGTATTGCCTAACTGAGGCAATATGTCGAAGTTATATGGCCCTTCAAGTCCAAGAAGTAGAGTTTTCTTTAATATTTTATCAAAGCGAACTGCTTATTTTCTTTTTTCGGCCGCCGTCGGTTTGGGAGGAATCGGTTCCGTTGGGGGCGAGGAAGCTGATGGAACATTAACAACAGGAGGAAGAAAGCTAGAAAAGCATCTGAGATTGGAGGTGTGGCCTCTTGTCCTTCTGGATAGTCTCAAAGGTATAGTCTTCCGGATCTAGTACCAGCCAGGGCTTCTTCTTTCGGAGCTGGTGTGAAGGAAACTATGTTACAGTCCTTCGTCTGAGCTTTGCCTTTGGAAGACTTCTTTTGGAAAGAAGAAGAATCTGTCCAGAATCCCAAGCCAACACGAGATTGATTATGTTGGAGCCATAGAAAAAGGTGTACGGGAGATCCTCTTCCATGATTCAAACCTGGGGCTTTCTCCAGGTCATATCCCATCTTAGTCATCAGTTTACGGGACTGTTAACTACAGAGATGGAATGTTAGCCGATAATTGAGCTCTAGCTTTGATGTTATTGTCTCAGAGAAGAAGATGAGTATGTTGCCAGAATGAAGGTAGCATTCAAAGACGGCAGATGATGACCACCGATAGAAGTCATGTGGCATGACTTATATTTGGTTGTCTTTTTGGACTTCGAGGATGAAGCAGGCATCTCAAAGTTGGCAACCAAGTCGGGATAGATCTACATGATTTTTCCTTTGTCAGTTGACAAAGGAACACGACCGTCACTTCGTGCCAGCGAAAGATTGACAATCTCCAGGGTAGCCTTCGGTATGGGAACGACTCCATCCTGCACAAGTTGAGCAGAAAACTCGCCGAACTGCAGAGAAACAACATTAGCAGTTACAGTCTTCTCATCTTGCTGAAGAGTGATCGCATCGGCGTTAATCACCTCTTGTATCTTCCCTTTGAGCACGTAGCATGCCCTGGTTGGGTGTCCGATGAACCTGTGATACACACAGTATTTGGGATGATCAGTTTTACCTACTTCGTCTGACCGCTAGGAGTTTCCACCCCCATATATAGGGGAAGCCTCCATATTGTTTTCCTCCACAATTATTCATCACAAATATATTTCCACCGCAAGAGAGTGCATCGTGTCGGTGTCCGCTTTCTCGTGTCAGCCGTGACGACCTCGGGTCCGACCCCGGGTGTCATTCCAATATAATATTTTACATATATTTAGTATAGTGCTCATTAGTGAATTTAGTATAAAAATATATAAAGTTATTTTTCTAGTACATTAAGGATTTAAATTATATTATACAATTTTTCTCAAAATTTTAGGATTTATTTTATAACTTTTATTACTTTTTGCATGTTACTTGTATCGTACACTATTTACATAATATAGAATAAATGTCAAATTAGTATTAAATATTTCAGCTTGTATAAATGAGGTTAGATGAAGGTTGTTTAAATAAATATTAACTCTATTTATTATCTATAGTAATTTTAAATAATGTTATAGATAATTTAGATAAATATGAACTATATTTTAAGTTAATCATAATCCTAAGTCTAATAGGAAAGCATCCCTATCTATATTATATCATAACAAAGTAACTTCTATAAATTTAAATCAAATCCTATCTAATTTAGAAGATAAATCTGAAATAAATACCTATATAAACCCAATACATCCCCCTTCTATCAGCCATATTTCAAAATTGTTTTTAGTCCAATAGAAACTCAAAAATTCGTCATTAGAATTCAGCCCCGCTTTTTAGCAGCAAGAGCAACTTGGAACGACGATATCTCCTAGCTCCGAACTCTGTTTCAGCTTCAGTTTTTTTAAAAGAAGCGTATCGAGGTAAGGTTTCCAAAAATATATTTTAATAGACAAAATTCGTTATGGAGATTTTTGCAAGACTGTTTGAGTATCTAGTGTCCCAAAAATAAACTGTTTCAGTATTTTTACGATTTCAGGAGATTCCGAAAACGAAAATGTGATCTGTTTAGTTTTTCGAAAAGATAATACGAAAACCTATACCATATCCTAACTTCAAAATTTATTAAATAAAAGTAATAGGTACATTATTAATTATAATTAAATAATCGACTATTTTCAGCATCCAAAGTTGTTCCTACACCTTCCTCTTTGTGCGCTGTTGTTGATTCGTTGCCAGGACATCATCTTACCTCACTCAGACATCAGGCAAGTACACTTTGCCAATCTTTACAGTACTTACATGCTTTTCTATACTGCTATTCTTTTGTGTCTCACTTGGTACATACTTCTCTTACGCTTCATATCATGGTTACTTCTAGTTTTACATGCACGTAGATTATTACTTTTTTTTTCTCATGTTACTAGCCGTATTTTTCTATTGTATTCATGTCTAGTGATAGTATTGCATAGCCTCGGTCATGTCCCTTTGACATAATTGAGATGGACTTGACTTGTTGACATCTTGACTTAACTTGTAGTTCTAGGCGAGGACCTTGTGATAGACGATAACTATACTTGACTACTCTCTGTTGTGAGCCCCCACTTAGCTGCGATAGAGACTTACTATAGGTTATGAGCCCCCACTGAGCTGTGATCTATAGGACCGCGAGTCCCCACTGAGCTGCGGTTTACTCTGATTTATTCTTAGTCATGTTTATCAGCACGATTCTCGATGGCGTGCCATTTTCTTATATTTTATTCTTGTAGTACTCTGCAGTCTTTATTTCTTGTACTATTTCCTATCCTTCCTTGCATGTTAAAACTGTTAAAGTAGGCAGGTATATTATGTGTCTTGCTAATCCTCTGAGGACCTGGTGATCTCTCCAAGTGTGTTGGTGATTTTCACAGGTGCTCTAGACAAGGACATAGTTTACAATCTACCTTTGCGATGCTAGCTTTCAGATCGTCTTTCCCTTTGCTCAACTCTTCCATCGTTGCTATATATTTCTCTCTTTTTGTTAGCAGTAGATTTGTCTCCGCCCAACGTTTTGTACAAATGACATTTATATGTTGAGTTTAATATATATTTATTTGTGGATGAGATTAGTTTCATGGTTACTGTATTTTACACCTTATGTATACATACGAGGTTTTCGTATATTGAAGTATGCTTCGTATGTATGCAGCTGGCATGTCTACGTACTTGGTCCTATGTATTTTGGGACTGGGGCGTTACAATTACCTCAACATCCAGAATTTCTAATTCCTTTCGTATAAAGTTAAAACGATCTTCAGCCAAAATCTTACTGGAGATGTCAGCTAGTTGATTTTCAATATCAATAAACTCTAAACTAATATCACCTTGCAAAACATGGTCTCTTAGAAAATGATGTCTAAGTTCTATGTGTTTAGTGCGTGAATGACAAATAGGATTCTTAGTGAGATTAATAGGGCTAGTGTTATCACAGTAAATAGGAATATGAAGAAAGAATAATTAAAAGTCCTCAAAAGTTTGTTTCATCCACAAAATTTGTGCACAACAACGTCCTGCAGCTATATACTCAGCTTCAGTAGTTGATATTGCAACTTAATTTTGTTTTTTAGAAAACCAGGAGACTAATGACTTTCCTAGAAAATGACATGTTGCTGGTACTTTTACGATCGACCTCGTATGCAGCAAAATCTGCATCCGAGTAACCTATCAAGTTAAATGAATTAATTTAGGAATACCAAAGACCGGTTGTCAAAGTCCCTTTAAGGTATCGAAGGATACGCATACATGTGATTCTTTAGGACAAGCCTGATACCGAGCACATAAGCATACAGAAAATATGATGTCAGGATGTCTAGCAGTTAAGTACAGTAAACTACAAATCATACCTATGTATTTACGTATGTCGACTGATGTACCACTTTCATCTGTATCAAGCTTTGTAGACGTCGCCCTTGGAGTGCTAATAGGTTTGAAATTATCCATATCAAATTTCTTTAGCTAGTCTTTTGTATATTAGGCTTGATTAATGAATATTCCTTGTGAACTCTACTTAATTTGCAGTCCAAAGAAGAATGTTAATTCTTCAATCATGCTTATTTCGAATCCACTCTGCATACACTTAGCAAACTCGTTACATAGCATCTCATAAGTTGATCAAAAGATTATGTCATCAACATATATCTGCACTAATAAAATATTTTTGTCTAAAGATTTTATAAATAAAGTTGAATCAACCTTTCCTTTTGAAAAATCGTGTTCAAGTAGGAAAGAACTAAAGCGCTCATACCAAGCACGGGGTGCTTGTTTGAGACCGTAGAGAGCCTTTCGAAGCTTGAATACGTGATCAGGATATTTAAAATCTTCAAAGTCGGGAGGTTGTTCTACAAATTTTTTTTCTTTTATAAAACCATTTACAAAAGCACTTTTAACATCCATTTGAAAAAGTTTGAAACCATAAAAACTTACAAAAGTACAAAGCATTCGAATAGACTCTAATCTAGCAACTGGAGCATATGCCTCATCATAGTCAATGACTTCTTCTTGATTATAGCCTTGAGCTACTATACGTGCTTTATTGCGTGTGGCTGAGCCATTCTCATTTAACTTATTTCCGAACACCCACTTAGTACCAATGATCGGGTGATCAATAGGTCTGGGGACAATTTCTCGAACTTGACTTCGTTCAAATTGGTTAAGGCCCTCTTGCATAGCAGAAATCAAAAATTCATCAGAAAACACTTCTAAAATATTTTTTACATTCAATTTTGGAAATAAATGCAACATTTGCTATTACCATTTGTCTTGATCTGGAACGAGTATTTACGCCTTTTGATATATCACCGATTACCATTTCTTCGGGATGGTCTGTTAAAATCTCATTCGTTTCGACAGACTTTCCAGATAGGACATGGATGGTGTATCTTCTGATATTCCATTGGTGGGAGTTTCTTCATTGTCAATATCGTTTTGTCGTTTGACGTTTAGCTCATCGAATGTGACGTTGATTGATTCTTCGACAATAAGTGATTTCTTATTGAATACTCTGTATCCTTTTCTTTTCACCGCATAACCCAAGAATATTCCTTCAGCAGCTTTTTTATCAAACTTTCCCAAGTTGTCTTTTGTATTTAGACTAAAACATCTACAACCAAAGACCTTGAAATAGCTAATATTAGGAGTTCTATTAAAACATAATTCATAAGGAGACTTTTTAGATATAGGTCTAATGAGAACTCTATTCAATACATGGCATGCTGTATAAACAGCTTCTGTCCAAAAGTATTTAGGAAGATTATACTGGTTAAGCATAACTCTGGCCATATCGCCAAGAGTTCTATTCTTCCTTTCTATAACTCTATTCTGTTGAGGAGTTCTGGGATAAAAGAATTCATGTGATAATCCATTTGAATTACAATAAGATTTAAACTCATTGTTATCAAATTCTCCTCCATGATCACTTTGAACACGAGTAATCATGAATCATTTCTCATTTTGTACCTTTTTACAGAAAGATACAAACTCAGAAAAGGCCTCATTCTTATTTGCAAGAAAATAAACCCAAGTATATCGTGAAGAGTCATCAACTATTACGTAAGCATAAAGCTTTTTTCCAAGACTAGCGATTCTACTTGGTCCAAACAAGTCCACATGAATCAATTGTAGGGGTCTAGAGGTACTTACAGCGTTTATTGACTTGAAAGATGATCTAGATGCCTTATTCTTCTCACAATCAACACAGACCACATCTTTCTTGTAAATTATTTCGGGAAAGCCTTTTACCAGTTTTTTGGTAGACACTCTTGCCATAGTGTCCATGTTTGCATGTCTGGATGCATATGCCATATCTGGCTTTCGTCTTGCGTTGTAAACAGACACTTTTCTGTACTGTTAGTCATTTTTGACAGATATAAAACATATATATTGACCTCTCTTATTCCTTCAAAGGAAATTATTCCAAAAGTTTTATAATAAACAAAACCTTTATTTTTAACAAAATTTATTCCATAACCGTGATTAGTTAAGTGGCTGATACTTAGTAGGTTATGTTTCAATTCTGTTACTAAGCATACATTTTTAATAATGGGTGAGAAAGAGATACCTATTTCACCAATTCTAATGATATGTCCTTTTAGGTTGTTTCCAAAGGAGACGTAGCCTTCTTTATTTATCGATAGAGTTGCGAACTATCATGTGTCTGGAGAAACCACTATCGAGTATCCACTTACTTTTAGTGGGAGGAGGAAGGTCCACCTACAACACAAGTTGAAGATGTAACCTTTGGTACCCACTTTCTTGAGGGTCCTGATGTGTTAGCTATTGGAACCCATATATACACATTCATATCTACTAGCTTTCTAATCTTACACCGAGGTGACACATATCCTTTTAATCCACAATAATGACATATAGCAGAAGTGTTAGTGCTAGGTTTTGTTCGAAAATCATGCATATGAGTTTTTGAAATAGTGTGTGCATTCTTATTGTATGGAAACATATACATATACGCATGACTTCTAACATTTCTAGAAGTGTTGTTAGTGTGGTGTTTGTGTTTAGCCTTTCGACTTATGTTTACCTGAGCATTTGGTTTAGCAACTTGTTTGCCCAGTTTAATCTCTAACTTTTTAGAGTTGTCATTGGCTTCATCTAATTTGGTCGTGAGTGCATCTACTCTTAGAATAGCAATGTTATACTTCTTCTTCCCTAGTTCATAGAGATCGTTAAGTTTTACATTTTCTTGATTTGCTTTCTCAAGCTTTTTAAGACAATCATGTAAACTAAACTTTAGAGAAGTAATCTCATTGGTGTCACTAGAAGAATCTTTAATCTCTTCTAACATTCTAGATTTTTGAAAAATTCAGACTGTACAAATTTCAGCTCTTTCTTAGCACTTTTGTACATATCTATCATTTTCTTCTGATCGGCCAATAGATCAGAAAAAGCATCACACAATTCATCAAAAGTAAATTCTTTGTAGAGAGGGTTTGTTATTACCTTAGCATCTGTAGCCATGAAGCATTGGTTTGCTGAGTTCCGAGAGTTGTCTTTATCTTCAGAATCATTAGCTTCACTTTCACACCAGATACTGGTGTTTGCATAGTTTTTGGTTGTTGACCTTCTCTTGCTTGTTTGATCATGTCTACTTGTTTGATCGTTTCTGCTTCCTCTCCTTATAACAGGGCAGTCCTTATTTATATGGCCTGTTCTTTTGCAGCTGAAAAAGATCGGTTCTTCGTCATCTTTGAAGTCCTTCTTCTTCTAGTTTGACTTCTCATATCTGAGGAATCACCTAAAGTTTCTTGTCATCAGGGCCATCTGCTCGTTGTCTGAGCTGTCTGTCTCACTCTCATCGTCAGAGATTATCTTATGATTTGCCTTGAATGCTATTGTCTTCTCTTTTGGATTTTGTTCATCGAAGTCCTGAAGATCCAACTCATATGTCATGAGTTTTCCTGTAAGGGTTTCAAGGCTCATTGTTATGAGATCATTTCCTTCAATAATGGTCGTTGCTTTTGGATTCCAGTTCTTTGGGAGTCCACGAAGAATCTTTCGGATCTTTTTATGATTGTTGTATTCTTTGCCAAGGGAAGATAGAGGATTAACAAAATCTAAAAACTGCATAAACATCGTTGTAATAGTCTCATTAGGCTTTATTTTGAATGCCTCATACTCTTGTGTAAGTCATGGGATTTTGGATTCCTTCACTTGTGAAGTACCTTCATGAGTAACCTCAAGAAGTTTCCAAACCTCGTTGTACATGGCACATGTAGAGACTCTATTGAATTTAGTTTAATCAATAGCACAAAATAAAACATTGATGGCTTTTGCATCAAGACTGGCTTGTTTTTTTATTGTCGGTGTATTGATTGAATGGTTTCTCAACTAATAAACCTTCTACACTAATAGGTAGAGGTTTCTTATAACCATTGATAACAGTCGACCATAAATCAAAATCAAGTGACTTAAGGAAAAAACTCATCTGTGTCTTCCAGTACATGTAATTTGTGCCATCAAATAAGGGTGACCTATTTGTTGACTGACCTTCACCGTTGCTTGGAAATATGGATGCCATATCTCAATGAGTATTAATTCTGACAAGAGATAACCTATTTTGATACCAATTGTAGGAATAATGGAACCTCTAGAGGGGGTGAATAGAGTGCAGCAAAAATATTTAGCAATAAAAAATTAACTCTAAGCAGGTGAAGCAATATATTAAATTTAAATGCAAGTAAAGCAGTAAAGCAGTAAAGGTAGAGGCGAGAATTCAATATGCAGAGACAGCAGGTTTATACTGGTTTTTCTCTGTGAGGACAAATCCAGTCTCGAGTACTCAACCCGATATTGAATCCACTATTTGAAATAGAGATTACACCACGTGTTTTGCTCCTAAGAACACGCCAACTTCAACACCGTCGTGTTTTTATCCGAAGCCCACGATCAAACTTCACCAATCAATTTTTTGAGGAAAAAGCTTTTATACGCCAAGCTTGTACAACTCGAAAACTCCTAATCGGAAACCATCGACACTTAGAAGAATAGAGTTGACTTGGAGATCTGAAGATTGAAGCTTTGAAAACTGAATAGAAAGCTTTAGATAGAGAAGAT
The DNA here is from genome assembly GCA_029216955.1 of Iris pallida. Classification (NCBI taxonomy): domain Eukaryota; kingdom Viridiplantae; phylum Streptophyta; class Magnoliopsida; order Asparagales; family Iridaceae; genus Iris; species Iris pallida. The sequence continues at coordinate 123,971 of JANAVB010043513.1, read as the reverse complement.
GAAGAAGAAATGAGTGAATAGAAATGACAAAATCTTCTCTATTTATAGGAATTTTTGAGATAGAGTTCGGGCAGAACTCGGTAGGGGTAACGTTCATAATTTTAAATGTTGCAGATCCAAAAGGATAGAAATTTGCTGCTGACCAGGAGAAATCAAGTTGACCGAGTTCGGGCAGAACTTTGGCCAAGTTCGGTCCCTTTGGTTCTGGTTCAACCTAAGTTGGTTTTGTTTCAATCGGGTTTGGTTTGGTTCAAGGAATGAATCAAGACAGGTTTTAGATAGACTTCTAATTGCCAGTGATCCCGACGGACAACTAATCTAGACTCAATAAATAGAAAAATACAGAATAAATGTGAAAAACTCAATGATGATGAACTCTGCATTCTTCGTTTCTTTTCATATCAAGATCGGAGTTAAAGTCAATTATCGAAATCGGTTTAACTATGGATAAATGTGCCAATAATATCATCCTCATCAAAGGAATACTCCTCTTTCTGATATTGTGCTCTCTGTAGCGGTGCCGTCATAGTAGGTGTTCATTAACCCACGTTGACAGCCAAAGCTTCTTTGCCTTTGATATTGATGGCTAAAGCTTTTTTGTTCTTACAGTTATTCTAACGGCCACTGTTGTTGATTACAGAATGTTCATCCTTGTCAAGATTTGGCATCTGGATGCCTAACTGTTTAAACTTGTTAGCACTATTTTTGACTGCCCTGGCACTTATTATGAAGGAAGGTCAGTCTTGGAATTGAGTGTACCCGTCCACATGCTGATTATAGGTAGCAAATTTGATTTACAAGTATCTATAGTCAGAGCATTTGGAGTTCCTAGAGGCATTTTGAGTGCCTCTCGATGGAAATGCTAAAAGAAACGTTCAGCAGTTTCATTAGACCGTTGCTTGATTTTGATGTGGGCCGACATAGTCATGTCATTGGTTCCCTCATAGAAGCGTTCTAGGAATATTTGTTTAAACCCTGCAATTGAGGTTATGCAACCATCTGGCAGGCTGTAATACCAGTCGTAGACTGTACCCGCCAGATACCAAACAAATACTCTAGTGAGTAGAACATCGTTTGGCTGGAGCTGATCAGTCATCACCTTAAAGTGATTGAGGTACTGACTTGGAGATGCACTGCCGTCAAACAGCATGATGGTCGGTGGCTTGTATTTGTGTGGAAACGAAACCTCCTTCCACTCTATGGGATACGACTGTTTAATCTCTAACATCTGCAGACCGTCCTTCAACTTGAAAACTTTAAACTGATTGTGCAGTAGCTTTACCGCTTCAATGGTATCCCCTGATACTTGGGGAGCAATAGATTGGTTCGATGAATTAGGAGCCAGGACAACATGATAAGCACCACCCCCAGCACCAGAATGACTTGGAGACGGCATTGTGGCATTGTGAGGAGGCTGTACCCCTAGACCAGTGTTGGTAGGAGATAATGTTGTAATGTGTTCTTAGGTTGGAATCGGATTTGCAACCGGTGGAACAGCATGTTGTGCCACAATTACTGTATGCATGCTTGCCATTATTTCAGCCATGTTCTTTAGACTAGCCTCCAGAGCGGCGATCCTCTTCTCCTGACTACCGAAACTGGACGCATCTTGTTCCTCATTAGTGACATAGGCAGTCACTTCTCTGGTCACCAAAGAGGAGCTGGTGGAAAGATGGTCTGTTCAGAGCCTTCACTATCGGCATCAAACTCATGTAAAGAACCATCCCCAGGATGAAGAGTGGAAAGGCTCCCTTGATTGAAGAATTCCTAGTCAGACTATAGAAGATTCCTTTGACTGATTATTTTTCATCTTCTTGATCTGGTATATTGTAGAGCCCTTCACTGGAGTCACGAATCCGATCAAGGTATTATTGGCTAGGATTGTGGGCTGCCTTACATCTTGGATGTTCTCCACCCCAGTGCTTCGAGATGTCATGTTGACTGAAGTATACAACAGGTCATCTTCGTCCACCATCAAAAGTTTAGGAGTTCGAGCATAATTCAAACGGTCGAAGACCGACCGTTTAGCTGACTGGCAGCAACATTTGATCACTACTTCGTGATGATAATTATAATGATTCTCCTGAGGCGGAGGTGGAGTTACAGATGGATGAGATGATCTTGCGATCTTCTTTTTATGTATAAGAAGTTCGCAGAGATCGGGTACAGTAAATGGAGAAGAGGAAGTCGGAGGTACATATTCCTTAATGATATTAGGAACATGATTCTGATTCTTGAGATGCCCCGTTCCCTGTGTGTACAAAGAAGTGCTGACTTCATTGGCATATGTGAGAGGGTTCTTGACCTGAACAACTCTTCATGTGTGTAACTTAGCAGATGGTGCAAATAGTAATTGATGTGTGTTGAACATTGCCCGGCGCTGATTGAGGTAGGTGCGCATATCAGAGTTGTGTGCCACCTGACTGTCGATCTGAGCCACTTCCAATTTACCCTACTATGTTCTTGAAATGTACAGAATGGGTAAGTCTTGGCTCTGGCCTGACTGGCATTAACCATGAGGAGTGGACAGGATACCCTATTATTCTGGATACCATTTTTTAGTACGTTTGGTGCGACGCAAATGATCAACATAATTTTAACTTCGAGCATAGTGTAATCCCTTGGCATTGATTAATTTGATTGTCTATGCCCAGAGAAGTAGAATCTCCACTCAGAAGCATCTTCGCATTGACTGGCGCATGGTCATAGTCAAATGTGTTTTTTACCAAGTCCAGGACCGAGGAATGAGAAGGAAAGGTCATAGGGCGCTTTCCTTTGTTCTGCGTAGAGGCAGTAGTCAGCAACTTCTCCACTAAGTTTAGAAATGGAGACGAAGAGGGAGTGGCCTGGCGGCACTTTCCCCTAATTGGTGCCTAAGTATTGACTGGCGTACCCTCTGCCAATTTCAGAATTGGCGAGGAGGAAGAAGTGATCTGGTGGCGTTGTCCTTTGGTTGGCGCCTGAGCATTAACTAGCGTACCCTCTGCCAATTTCAGAATTGGCGAGGAGGAAGAAGTGGCCTGGCTGCGCTGTCCTCTGGTTGGCGCCAGGGTAGTAAGAGGAGCACCCTCCACCAATTTCAGAATTGGTAAGGAAGGAGAAGTAGCCACAGAGCTTTTCTCCAAGGCTGGTACACCGACAGCGATTGGGGCACTAGAGGACTTCGGAGTCCAAAAAGCACATGCCTTGCTCTTGGCAGCAACAGTGGTGCGCTTGGCACCACCTGCGACAATCATTGCTTCATAGGCAGTTTGGTCGACTTTTACGACCAATGTCTTCTATATCGCGCCGACCGACGCAACATCTTATTGAGTTATCACTTTCTCGTTAGAGAAGAAAGTCGTCCCTAGCAGAGTCATCATTTTGTTTGCAAAAACAAAAAGTTTTGATACAAACTAAAAAAAAGAAGAGTACAAGAGTATAATTGAATTTTTGGGAAGTACAACTATAGAAATCTGATCAGAAGCCGATCACTTTAGCCCTTGGACGATACGATGTCGAAGAACAAAGACTTTGGAGAATGCTGCAGCAGGTGCTCAGGTGATTATGATTATTTGTCATGATTGTGAAGTGATTTGGATCTCTATTTAAAGAGTTATGAAATAACTGTTAAGTAGTTATTCTGATTGGCGCAGATAGCCAGTGACGCACCATCCTTCCCTGGCTCGAACGGTTAGTTTAACTGCTTGGACGCGTGGCATGTTGTGATTGATATGCGCTTGGTTAAGGGCAGTGTCACCTTCACATTCTTCGATATTAGTGGCATGCACGTAATCTAACTGCTTCAGGAAGATTTGATCAAGTGGCGCCAGCTGAGTGGTGCTAGGCGCTATCTGTTGAGTGGCGCCTGTAAGCCCCTAAATATTTTAACTATTTAAATTATGGATTTTTTGTTACAAATAGCATTTATATCCTTAAAATAAATTATTATAATTATTAAAAAAATTTAGGATTTTCAAATATTTTTTTAAATGATTTTTAAAGCCAAAAATGTTATTTTGCAATTTATTGAATTATTTTAATAGCTGTTTGTAATTATTTGAATTGTTTTAAAGCAGTTTGCAAATAATTAAATTGTTTTATAATCAGTTTGCAAATTTATATTTGTAAACTTTTATGGCGGTGGGGCTTAGTGTAAATACAAATTTGGGGGGGGGGGAGGTTCTACAAATTTGCCACCCGATCACCGCCTTCCCTCCGTCATCATCTTCGGCGACTAATCTAAACCTTAACCCTAAACCCTAATCGAAACCTTAATTGAACCCAGCCCGACCTAATAAATAGACCCTCCGACCCGAAACCCTAACCCTATTCTACTTTCCGACACACCACAGCCGCTGCCCTAGCCTGTTCTTCCCAACCACCCTCGCCGGAACCCTGGATCTAGGATCCCCGTCGCCCCAGCCATCGTCGATGCCTCCGACCACCGCCATCATGTTCGTCTCGGTGAGACGAACTCGCCTAAATTTTTCCCAACGTACCCCGACGTCTCCTCCGCCGTGCAACGCCCCCGATAGCCTCCGTCCATCGAACACGTACGTGTCATTTCTCCTAGGTGTCGAGTCGTGTCTCGTGTACATGTGTATGGACATGCGCAGTGTCGAGGAGTCCAGTGGTGAGCATGGACACGGCAAATTCGTGTCATATATGTCGTGCAAACCGCAGACACAGGACTCGTGTCTATTTCAAATACTCGTGTCCCTAACTGTCGGACACGGGTTTAATACTTAAATGGGTAACGGGTTTGGTTGAACAGTAACGAATTTAAACCCGCACAGTATCGGGTTTTATTTAAATGGGTTTACTGTTGAAATGGGTTTGGATTTGGGCCCAACAGGTTTTGGGCCGTTTATATATATATATATATATATTTTTTATATATATATATATATATATATATATATATATATATATATATATATATATATTTATATATATATATATATATATATATATATTTTTTTATATATATATATATATATATATATATATATATATATTTATATATATATATATATAAATAAAATATATATAAAAATAATATATATATATATATATATATATATATATATATATATATATATATATATATATACACACACACACACACACACACACACACACATATATATATATATATATATATATATATATATATATATATATATATATATATATATATATATATATATATATATATATATATATATACACATATATATACACATAATTGTTATATATATGCTTTTTGAATTTATACACACTTGTGTATTTATATACAAATATAGTTATGCTATATTTACATGTTATTTTATTGTCAATTATATTCATGATATGTATATTTTACTGTATTAAAATATATAATTTTATTACTTACGTATTTAAAATCAGTATTTTGTAAACTGTGAATTATGGCCATCTGAGTCCAGGCCTAGTATGGGTTCTGTGGACTCAAATAAGCCAAAATATATTCAAGCCTGTACGAGTCATATTGGAATTGATTCATGGCTTTGGGTCCGGTATCTGGACTCCGGTTCAATTTCGTATACGTGGATAAAATAGTAAATAATTAATTATTTATTTTTCAAAAATTATAACTTGCTATATTTGAATTTATATATATAATTTAAGTATTTTAAAAATCTGGAAAGAATTTTATTCAAATACTATGTAAATTTAGCCAATTTAATATAATTTTTCCAGGATTTAATTAGTACTTTTGCCAATTTATAAAAATAGGAAAACAGAACTCATATTCAGGGTACTTATGTTTACTGATTTTTAATAAATATCTATGAGGGTTTTTAAATTCCAAAAAAATTGGTATAAATTTCTATAATTAACAAGGATCATTTTGGTACTTTACTTTATGTATATTTGAGCTTTTTGCCTATCTTAAAAATTATTGAAACACAGTGTACAGTCTGATTTATTTATTAAATAATTACGACGTGCGATATATTGTGTGATTTTGGGATATTGTAGTATTGGACCTTACCCTATCATAGTGTAAAGGCCCTATAAAGTTGGTTTAGGTATTGTGTCATCCCACATTGGTCTCCTATGCTAAAGTCACCATTTGGCTAGGTGTCCAGTCAGAAAGTTGTGTCACACAACTAGTGTCCTAGTGTTTAACTTAGTATAAAAACTAAGTTTATGCAACATTTTTATAGTGACGGGACACAGGATATCTATAGCTTCATATACATATCCTTGCTTTGCAGAAGACAAGTACCTCTACAAACTTTATTTACTGTATATAATGAATTGTGTAAAAACTATGTTAAAATACCGATACCTAAAAACTGCAAGTCATATCTCTCCATGTTTCACATACTTTATACTGCTCTCAGTATCCACCATGCTTTATACTGTTCTTGTATCACCCACATGTTATAAAACGAGTTATGGGGAACTGTCAGTTGAGTACGTGATCATGTCCCCCTTCTCCGTATGTATTTACCGTGCACTGTTATATTCTATATGCAACTTTGTCGTATGTCTGATCCCGTATTTGTGTATGGATATACATGGATATACACCGATGCCGTTATGTGTACATATGTGCACTTCAGAAAATTGATATGTACCACTGTACATTCTATTTACCTATTGACCGATTACGTACATGCTACAGTTTTAAACTTTAAAACAAACATATAATGCCATGATGAAATGTATCTAAAACTGGATAAATCAAGATATGCCATGATTATGTTATTTCACCTCTTTTCATTACATGATCAGTATTATATGTTCATAGTACAAGTACTTGCTCCCGTCATGACAGGATAACGTTGTAGGTATACATACCGAGGAGGAGTTGCTATGTGATTCCTATTATGGAGTTGCCGTCGAGGATCAGACTTTACCTTGCGAGGATGTACCTGCGGGGAAACTCGTCTAGTTTGTTAAGTTTCTCGGAACTTTTGAGAGTAGTCATGTTTAGACTATATATTTTGATACTGGACCTGTATCCAATTTTATGTCTTGACTATGTATTTGGAACATATTTATATACGAGATGATTTTGTATTTGGGATATTATTCTGACTCAATATGACATATAGAACTGTTAGCACACTTTGATTATATATTATTTATCTTTAGAACAGCTTACTACGCTTCATCTCTAGCGTAGGCTGGACATGACTCGGTCCGGCCCAACAATTTGGGTAGCGGATCGTGACAGCGCCAGACGCTAACTGTTTGTTTAGTGCTTCACTGTTTAATCAATGATGCTAAAGATCATCCTGCACTAATTGCAGATGGTGCTGGACAGCTGTTTTCTTTTAATGACATATCTGACATATTTGACAAAATCTCCTTGAGTGCCACACGCTCTGGATTCGAACAAATTTTCCTCGACTGACGTGCTGTTAGTCATAATGATAACTGATCTGCTTCTCCGAGAAGATAACCACGTGGCAGGCAGCACCACATTATGGTTAGCGCCATCTGATGTCTGGCACGATCTGATGGCCAGCGCCACTTGTTGATTTACATGTTGGATCTTCCTATGTGTGGCGTAGGGTGTTAGGCATACTTTTTAGGCCTCTACACTAAGATCAAAAGGAAACCCTTTCATCGGATTAATCGAGCCATAGATCTTCTGGAGTTGGTACACTCTGATATTTGTGACTTCAAACAATTCTCTACAAAAGCGGAGATGAAGTATTTTATAACCTTCATCGATGACTTCTCAAAATATGCATGTCACGACCCGCACCCGCTTTTCGGGATACTAGTGCGTGTCCAAGCCAGCCTACGCCGCAGAGTCGGCGGTATAATACTGTCCCGGCCATGATGCTCAAAATTATAAAAATAATATTTATTGCTCATTCCCATTTCTAAAGTTTATTATAACAGTTACAAGATTTATATTTGAAAGAAAATACAAAATTCTTACACATATTTAAAATGACTACAACATCTATCTAAATTCTAAGTTTTGGCATGCAAGTACACCCGTATCTCCCAATGCTAAGAGGAGCCATAGTTAACCTGAAAAATGTTGGTTTCTAGTCAGGAATGGAACAAGTACACAAACCGACGGCAATGTGAATACACAATAGAATTCACAAGACATGAAAATAACATGCGTGAAATGAAACTAGAAATTAACTGATGCCATGGCATGTCTAGAAAGCATGTAGCTAACTCTACTACAAGATATCAACTGGAGAAAAACATATAGCTCGGATGTCGTGGCAAGTGGTGAACAAACAAGGAAAAAAAGTAAAAGATAACTATCTATGTGTTTTGAAATATCTTGTTCGACATGTGAACGGCTAAGGGGTAAATCCGGCACCTTGCACGTGTCGTGTGCAGCTGCTATTAGTCAAGTGTAGACATTTTGGGGATGGAAAGGGTAGTTCACACGTCTACTAAGATATTTCCCCTTCCAGCTAGTACTCATGGAATCAAGTCGCAAGTAGGGTAATCATGTAAAAGACATTCACGAAGTATAAAGAAATCCATGATACTAATCCGTGTGACAACGTGTCATCAAGCAAGAGAGCATATGTATAAACATGAAATGGAAAGACTACTACGAATGGAAAGACTACTAAGAATCAAAAGCAAGAGAGCACTTGCCTGAGGTCCTTTGCTGGTAAAATCGAGAATACCATTTCGTTTGGAATAGTCCCGTTTAGCCTACGGTCGAAGTAAGATATCCAAATTAGCAAGAATAGGAAACACGACTAGACTCGATCACGACTCAATATTATAATAGAATTGAATATTTATCTTTTTTTAGACACTTTGTTTGAAAATACTTTGCTAGTAGACAAAATATAATATTTTGAAAATATAGAAATGATTTTATATTAAACTATAATTTAATTCAGATAGAAGTATTACAATAATACTTCATAAGGAATCCTTATATATAATTAATACCAAAGCTCAACGGGTATTTGAAAACTGACTATGAGGATATGAGTAGATAAAACAATACCCTACATAGGTATTAAAATTATAGTAGATATTTTAGTAATATATATACAAATCTTTTGGAAATACTCTAACATAAAAGTTCATAAAGGATTAGGTGTATTGGTTATATTAAGCCCATAATAGCTACCTCTAATTTATAATGATAGTAATATCAATAATAAACAAAACATATACAATGCTGGATTTATTTATACATAAGCTTATACTAATAAAGTGCATACATTTACTCATTTTATATCTCCCACTCTAATAGACTCATACCTACTCTCTTTCCCATGTGCCGTGTTCCCAAAGGATAACAGCAAAACCGTGTGCTGTGTTCCCAAAGGAAGGGGGCAGAGAGAACACTCTCTTAAGTTCTTAACTGACCTAGCTTCATGAAAGGGAAAAAAAGAGTGTGGGAGGGACGCTCACCTTGGGGCGATGACCGGAGCGGCACTCACCGGTGTTCACTGGCTCTGGGGAGCGCGGCGCTGTGCAAGCGCGTGAGGGGGCATCTTCAAGTCGGCGACGAGGGCACGGACTCAGGTTGGGCGGAGACTTGGTGCAGTCCAGATGTGGCCGTGGGAAAGGATCTGATCGAGGCTCAGGCTGAGCTCGGCGGATTGTGGCAGAGATTACTTTGCCCAACCGAAGGGGTCATCAAACAGGTCGAGAGCCCGCAGTCGCGATTGTCTCCGCTTGGTCAAAGCGCAGAGGCGCAGAGAGGCATGCAGTCATGGCGAGATGGAGGTTATGCTCGCCATGAGGAGCGGAGCTCTAGAGTCTGTTTTCGGTAGTCTGCACATTACTGGAGGGTCGAACGGCAAGGAGAGGATTGAGAGGGTCCCACAGGAGGAGGCTCGGCCAGCGTGCACGCCGTGGTCGAGGAAGGCATGGTCAGGTGGTGATTTGCATGGCCATGTCGGCATGCAAAAGGATATAAAATCAACGAACCTGCAATCGGATCGACGAGGCTGAGGGAATAGGGAGATTCGCATTAGGGTTAGGAGAGAAAATGTGAAAGAAGAAGAACGTGGGGAAGGCTTGTGGCTGGGGTGTTCTTCCTAGAGTAACATGATGTTTATATAGAAGATCTGGGCTTAGCCTAGGCGATCGTGGGCCTTGGTTTCATTTGTTGGGTTTGGGGCTTTGCTAAACTATTTAAAATGTGTTCAAAAGGATAATTATATGGAATGCAATTTATTTAATTGGGGTATAAGGTTACTTGGAAATTTTGCATTTTCCATAAAATTATTAGGTCGCACTTGTACCATGCCATTATTCTGGAGGGTGTAGTCTCGACCAATATTTATTCCTCACACATATGGACCCATGAATTATAGTATATAGGCTGAGGCCCTGTGGTATTTGAATTAACACCTACACACATATTGGTTAAATAAAGAATATTATAATATAATAATTTTATGTAATTATTTATGTATGAAAACTTATTTCAACCATTAGAGTAAAATACTAATTACATTCACATAGTATATATATACTTATCTATATAAACATAATATTGATATCATTCAAAAGTATTTTATAAATTCAAATTATACAATACTTGATAATAATAAATCAACTAGTTAAAATCTATCTCCGTAAAATTTCACATAATAGAAAAACCCTTTTTTTATTCTATAGAAAAAAATATAAATATTATTTTCTACTCAGAAAATATGTAAAAAAATAAAATAATAAAAATACGGGGAAAAAAGTTACAAATCTACCCACCTTAGAAATAAATTCGTCCTCGAATTTAAGGAATGCCTAGGCTTGATAGGTCCGAAGGAAAATATAATTACAAAAAATTGTAATAATAAAATTAATAATAATTTGGTATTGACTTGATAAGATAAGGTCGAGGATAACGAAATCATTCTTAATAAAAAGTATTGATCAAAGGAAGGATGGAAATAAAAAAATAAATAAATAGATAAACGGATAGGGTTTGATGTTAGAAACTTAGGCTATGATCTTTATTCATAAAAGGTTCCAAGTGTTCTCAATAATTCGACACAAGCTAATAATGACCTCAAGGGCAATTCATCAATCGGAGCCTCTACCCACCTTAGAAATTTTCTTCCTTGAAATTTCGAGGGGTACGGTCAGTCATGACTACGAATGTAATTAGGAACAAAGTTTCATTCGATATGAATAAAAAATGACAATTGATATGATTGAGAAAATGATATGATTCCTGATCAAGTTAGTCATGCGCATTCGTGGTAGAATCAAAATAACAACAAGAAAAAATATGATTTGGTACGAAGGAAAAAAATATTACGATGGAGACACAACCATTTTTTTTGAAATATAAAAATAATAGCAAAAATATTTAAAGGTTTCATAAGAGGGCATTTCTAATCTAGATATTCAAATAAAATAAATAATTAGGAGAATAAAGATTTTTGCAGTTCCGAAAAGAGGGATTAGGGTTATAGTCCCTTAGATATAATTTAAGATACAGTTATGATCAAGGCTAATAATGCAAGTCTTCCAAGCATGATCAAAATTAAAATTTTGGCATGAGTGCGAATATGATCAAAATAGTTATGATCACAATGGGTCAAATTTAAATATTTGCAATAATTAATTTGAAATATAGGCACGATTATAGGATCAAGATCTAGATATGATTACGAGTCTAATGGAAAGAAATCAAATAGGTTTTAAAGGTTACTAAGAATCCAAATGACTTTTCAAAAATAGAAGGATAAGAAAAAAAGGTTCAAGAATTAAAGAAAAGGAGTGTGATCTAAATCAATGGTCATATGTCAAAAAGTTGTAGCTTTTATAATATTCGAAAACCATACGTATATGTGATATCACTTTACCGAGAATTTATGCCCCGCCAGTGTACATCTGACTGCAGTAAATCCTTGGTATCACGACTCAAATAGTGGTATGGTATCGAATACTCTATAAATTAATCCATCATTGACATGTTAACATAGAACCATTAAGGTACGGTTTTAATAATATTCGATGACTTATGCTTACCCAAGATCGTTTTGACATAGGAGTCACGCCTCGCCTGTGTGCTGCTGGTTGCAGTGAACCCGTAGTCTCGATAATTCGAATAAGTGTCGACAACGTGCAGCTGCCTTACCATCATAGGTCATCGAGTATTTTTCTTTTCCAACTATGTCCATGAAATTTCCAAAGAAGCTTCTAAAATCCCTTAAACAAATCGATCATGATAGAGAAAGTTAGAAATTCAAACAAATTGATAATGATAGGTAAAGTGTATGTATCTGTCTTTGAATTGAATATATCAGCTCTAAAAAAATTAAATGTTTGATTAGAAAGAGAATGATCGAAGACAGGAGGAATATAAACTTTAATTTCTATTTCTTTAATATTCAAGATTGAGGGAAAAATATGTATAAAGTACTATGTCTACTTGTTATGAATATATTTATACACAAGTATATATGTATAGCCTAAATAAATCCCCAAATCCCAATAATCAATCCAAGAGAAGATTATCCCATTTTCAAGTAAAATATAAATTTAGATAATAATAAAACATATATTATATTCAAAATAAAAGTTACAAAAATTATTCACGATACTAAAAATGGACTAGCAATATATATTCACATTTATATACATATATGGACGTCGTTGGTCTTATTACATGACTACCAGGGCTTAGGTTGGGTTCTGGCTACTTTGGAACAACCGGGTCTTCTAAAAGTCGTATTGTTATTAAATAACTAATTATATTATTTATAGAGATCAAGTCACAACTTTGCTTGGTTTTTCTACTTCGGACACACTTATGGCTCGGTCTTCCCTACTATAGCTAATACACTAGTCAAAACATGCCACTGCACTATCCATGCCATCGCTTCTAGTCATTTAGCACTCCAAAATTTAACCATCACTAAGACATTCTATAATATTAATTAATTAATTAATTAAATTAAATATTTATGAAATTCCAAAAATCACATCTTAATTCAAATAAAAGAAATAAAATACGATTTTCAAAATTTTGGGAAGATGTTACGAATCTACCCTCCTTAGAAATACCGTCGAATCAAAATACGATAGTGCATCCTTCTATGAAAGTCATCTAGTGAGACCTATGTAGCAACCTTAACTACCAAAATGTCAAATTAAATTAGGGACTCCTAGTCCTAACCATTCTCTTAAGATTGATTTACTCCTAGTTGTGAATGAGCATTTCCTAGTCGCAAGCTCGCAGTAGTACGACTAATATGGTACTACCACGAGTTCGCACAATTTGCGAAGACAGACCTGCATGGGCCACCAAAAAATTTGTCACAACCCACACCCGCTTTTCGGGATACGAGTGCGTGTCCAAGCCAGCCTACGCCACAGAGTCGACGGTAGAACGATGTCACGGCCAAGATGCTCAAAATCACAAAAATAATATTTATTGCTCATTTCTATTTCTACAGTTTATTACAACAATTACAAGATTTATATTTGAAAGAAAATACAAAATTCTTACACATATTTGAAATGACTACAACATCTATCTAAATTCTAGGTTTTGACCTACAAGTACACCCGTATCACCCAATGCTAAGTGGAGCCACAGTTAACCTAAAAAATGTTGGTTTTCAGTCAGGAATGGAACAAGTAAGCAAACCGACGGCAATGCAAAAACATAATAGAATTCACAAGATATGAAAGTAATATGCGTAAAATGAAACTGGAAAGTAACTGATGTCATGACATGTCTAGAAAGCAAGTAGGTAACTCTGCTATAAGATATCTACTGGAGAAAAACATATAGCTAGGATGTCGTGGCTAGTGGTGAACAAACAGGGAAAAATAAATAAAAGATAACTATCTATGTGTTTTAAAATATCTTGTTCGACATGTGAACGGCCAAGGGATAAATTCGGCACCCTGCACGTGTCGTTTCCAGCTGCTATTAGTCAAGTGTAGACATTTTGGGGATAGAAAGGGTAGTTCACACGTCTACTAAGATATTTTCCCTCCCAGCTAGTACTGATGGAATCAAGTCGCAAGTTGGGTAATCATGTAAAAGACAGTCATAAAGTATAAACAAATCCTTGATACTAATTCGTGTGACAACGTGTCATCATGCAAGAGAACATATGTATAAACATGAAATCGAAAGACTACTATGAATCGAAAGCAATCAGAAAGTGCACTTGCCTGAGGTCCTTTGCTCTTAAAATTGAGAATACCATTTCATTTGGAATAGTCCCGTTTAGCCTAGGGTCGAAGTAAGAAATCCAAATCAGCAAGAATAGGAAAGCACGACTAGAATCGATCATGACTCGATATTAGAATAGAATTGAATATTTATCATTTTTTTTAGACACTTTGTTTGAAAATACTTTGCTAGTAGACAAAATATGATATTTTGAAAATATAGAAATGATTTTATATTAAACTATAATTTAATTCTGATAGAAGTATTACAATAATACTTATTTAGGAATCCTTATATATAATTAATACCAAAGCTCAACGAGTATTTGAAAACTGACTAAGAGGATATGAGTAGATAAAACAATACCCTACATACGTATTAAAATTATAGCAGATATTTTAGTAATATATATACAAATCTTTTAGAAATACTCTAAGATAAATGTTCATAAAGGATTAGATGTATTGGTTATATTAAGCCCATCATAGCTATCTCTAATTTATAATGATAGTAATATCAATAATAAAAAATATATATACAATGCCGGATTTATTTATACATAAGCATATACTAATAAAGTACATACATTTACTCATTTTATACCATCAACTCTAATAGACTCATACCTACTCTCCTCCCCATGTTTTGTGTTCCCAAAGGACAACAGCAAAACTGTCAGCTGTGTTCCCAAAGGACAACAGCAAAATCGTATGCTGTGTTTCTAAAGGAAAGTGGGACAGAGAGAACACTCCCTTAAGTTCTTAACTGACCAAGTTTCATGAAGTGAAGAAAAGAGTGCGGGAGGGATGCTCACCTTGGGGCGATGACCGGAGCGACACTCACCGGTGTTCACTGGCTTTGGGGAGCACGGTATTGTGCCAGCACGTGAGGGGGCATCTTCAAGTCGGCAACGAGGGCGCGGACTCGGGTTGGGCGGAGACTTGGTGCAGTCCAGATATGGCCGCGGGAAAGGATCCGATCGAGGCTCAGGCTGAGCTCGGCGGATTGTGGCAGAGATGACTCTGCCCAGCTGAAGGGGTCACCGGACTGGTCGAGAGCCCGCAGTCGCGGCTGTCTTCGCTTGGTCGAGGCACGGAGGCGCAGAGAGGCATGCAGTCATGACGAGATAGAGGTTCTGCTGGCCATAAGGAGGGGAGCTCCGGAGTCTGGTGTCGACGGTCTGTACATTACCGGAGGGTCGAATGACAAGGAGAGGATTGAGATAGTCCCACCGGAGGAGGCTCGGCCAGCACGCACGCTGTAGTCGAAGCAGGCATGGTCGGGTGGTGATTTGCATAGCCATGTTGGCATGCAAAAGGATCCAAAATCAACGAACCTGCAATATGTTCAACGAGGCCGAGAGAATAGGGAGATTCGCGTTAGGGTTAGGAGAAAAAATGTGAAGGAAGAAGAACGTGGGGAAGGCTTGCGGCTGGGGTGTTCTTCCTATAGTAACATGATGTTTATATAGAAGATCTGGGATTAGCCTAGGTAATCGTGGGCCTTGGTTTCATTTGTTGGGTTTGGGGCTTTGCTAAACTATTGTTAATGTATTCAAAAGGATAATTATATGGAATGCAATTTATTTAATTGGGGTATAAGGTTACTGGGAAATTATGCATTTTGAGTAAAATTATTTGGTCGTACTTGTACCATGCCATTATTCTGGAAGGTGTAGTCTCGACCAATATTTATTCCTCACACCTATGGCCCCATGAATTATAGTATACAGGCTGAGGCCTTGTGGGATTTAAATTAACACCTACACACATATTCGTTAAATAAGGAATCTTATAATATAATAATTTTATGTAATCATTTATGTGTGAAAACTTATCTCAACCATTAGAATAAAATACTAATTACATTCACATAGTATATATATACATATCTACATAAACATAATATTGATAACTTTCAAATGCATTTTATAAATTCAAGTTATACAATACTTGATAATAATAAATCAACTAGTTAAAATCTATCTCCGTAAAATTTTATATAATAGAAAACTCTTTTTTTATTCTATAGAAAAAAAATATATAAATATTATTTTCTACTCAGAAAATATTTTTAAAAAATGAAATAATAAAAATACGGGAAAGGGAGTTACAAATCTACCCACCTTAGAAATAAATTTGTCTTCGAATTTAAGGAATGCCTAGGCTCGATAGGTCCGAAGGAAAATATAATTAGAAAAAAATTTAATAATAAAAATAAAAATAATAATTTGGTATTGACTTGATAAGATAAGGTCGTGGATAACGAAAAGTTTCTTAATAAAAAGTATTGATCAAAGGAAGGATGAAAGTGTAAAAATAAACAAATAGATAAACAAATTGGGTTTGATGTTAGAAACTTAGGTTATGATCTTGATTCATAAAAGGTTCCAAGTGTTCTCAAAAATTCGACACAAGCTAATAATGACCTCAAGGACAATTCATCAATCGGAGCCTCTACCCACCTTAGAAATTTTCTTCCTTTAAATTTCGAAGGGTACGGTCAGTCATGACTACGAATGTAATTAGGAACGAAGTTTCATTCGATATGAATGAAAAATGACAATTGATATAATTGAGAAAATGATATGATTCCTGGTCAAGTTAGTCATGCTCATTCGTGGTAGAATCAAAATAATAACAAGGAAAAATATGATTTGGTACGAAGAAAAAAATATTACGATTGAGACACAACCTTTTTTTTGAAATACAAAAATAATAGCAAAAATCTTTAAAGGTTTCATAAGAAGGCATTTCTAATCAGGATATTTAAATAAAATAAATAATTAGGAGAATAAGGATTTTTGTAGTTCCGGAAAGAGGGATTAGGGTTATAGTCCCTTAGATATAATTTAAGATACAGTCATGGTCAAGGCTAATCATGCAAGTCTTCCAAGCATGATCAAAATTAAAATTTTGGCATGAGCGCGAATATGATCAAAATAGTTATGATCACAATGGGTCAAATTTAAATATTTTCAATAATTGATTTGAAATATTGGCACGATTATAAAATAAAGATCTAGATATGATTACGAGTCTAATGGAAAGAAATCAAATAGGTTTTAAAGGTTACTAAGAAACCAAATGGCTTTTCGAAAATAGAAGGATAAGAAAGAAAGGTTCAAGAATTAAAGAAAAGGAGTGTGATCTAAATCAATAGTCAAATGTCAAAAGGATGTAGCTTCTATAATATTCGAAAACCATACGTATATGTGATGTCACTTTACCGAGAATTTATGCCCCGCCAGTGTACATCTGACTGCAGTAAATCCTTGGTATCACGACTCAAATAGTAGTATGGTATCGAATACTCTATAACTTAATCCATCATTGACATGTTAACATAGAACCATTAAGGTACAGTTTTAATAATATTCGATGACTTATGCTTACCCGAGATCGTTTTGACTTAGGAGTCATGTCTCGCTAGTGCGATGCTGGCTGGAGTGAACCCGTAGTCTCGATAATTCGAATAACTGTCGACAGCGTGCAGTTGCCTTACCATCATAGGTCATCGAGGTTTTTTTTTTCCATCTATGTCCATGCAATTTTCAAAGAAGCTTATAAAATACCTTAAACAAATCGATCATGATAGAGAAAGTTAGAAATTTAAACAAATTGATCATGATAGGTAAAGTGTATGTATCTATCTTTGAAGTGAAAGTATCAGCTCTAAAAAATCAAACGTTTGATTAGAAAGAGAATGATCGAGGACAGAAGAATATAAACTTTAATTTATAGTTCTCTAATATTCAAGATTGAGGGAAAAAAATATGTATAAAGCACTATGTCTACTTGCTATGAATATATTTTTACACAAGTATATATGTATAGCCAAAATAAATCACCAAATCCCAAAAATCAATTTAAGAGAATATTATCCTATTTCCAAGTAAAATATAAATTTAAATAACAATAATACATATATTATATTCAAAATAAAATTTTTAGAAATTATTTACGATACTAAAATTAGACTAGCAATATATATTCACATTTATAGACCTATATGGACGTCGTTGGTCTCATTACATGACTACCAGGGCTTGGGTTGGGTTCGGGCTAGTTTGGAACAACCGGGTCTTCTAAAAGTCGTATTGTTATTAAATAACTAATTATATTATTTATAGAGATTAGGTCACAACTTTGCCTGGTTTTCCTACTTCGAACACACTTATGGCTCGATCTTCCCTACCATAGCTACTACACTAGTCAAAACATGCCACTGCACTATAGCTACTACACTAGTCAAAACATGCCACTGCACTATCCGTGCCATCGTTTCTAGTCATTTGGCACTCCAAAATTTAACCATGACTAAGACATTCTATAATAATAATAATTAATTAAATTAAATATTTATAAAATTCCAAAAATCACATCTTAATTCAAATAAAAGAAATAAAATGCTATTTTCAAAATTTTGGGAAGATGTTAGGAATCTACCCTCCTTAGAAATACCGTCGAATCAAAATGCGATAGTACATCCTTCTATGAAAGTCATCTAGTGAGACCTATGTAGCAACCTTAACTACCCAAATGTCAAATTTAATTAGGGAATCCTAGTCCAAACCATTCTCTTAAAATTGATTTACTCCTAGTTGTGAATGAGCATTTCCTAGTCGCAGGCTCGCAGCAGTACGACAAATATGGTACTACCACGAGTTTACAGAATTTACGAAGACTGACCTGCATGGGCCACCAAAAACACTTGTCACGACCCGCACCCGCTTTTCGGGATACGAGTGAGTGTCCACGCCAGCCTACGCCGCAGAGTCGACGGTAGACGCTGCCATGGCCATGATGCTCAAAATCACAAAAATAACTTTTATTGCTCATTCCCATTTCTAAAGTTTATTACAACAGTTACAAGATTTATATTTGAGAGAAAATACAAAATTCTTACACATATTTGAAATGACTACAACATCTATCTAAATTCTAGTTTTTGGCCTGCAAGTACACTCGCATCTCCCAATATGAAGAGGAGCCACAGTTAACCTAAAAAATATTGGTTTCCAGTCAGGAATGGAACAAGTACACAAATCGACGGCAATGCAAAAACACAATAGAATTCACAAGACATGAAAATAACATGCGTGAAATAAAACTGGAAAATAACTGATGCCATGGCATGTCTAGAAAGCAAGTAGATAACTCTACTACACGATATCAACTGGAGAAAAATATGTAACTAGGATGTCGTGGCAAATGGTGAACAAACAAGTAAAAGACAACTATCTATGTGTTTTGAAATATCTTGTTCGACATATAAACGACTAAGGGGTAAATCCGACACCCTGCACGTGTCGTGTGCAACTGCTATTAGTCAAGTATAGACATTTTGGGGATGGAAAAGGTAGTTCACACGTCTACTAAGATATTTTCCCTCCCAGCTAGTACTCATGGAATCAAGTCGCAAGTAGGGTAATCATGTAAAAGACAGTCACAAAGTATAAACAAATCCATGATACTAATCTGTGTGACAACGTGTCATCAAACAAGGGAGCATTTGTATAAACATGAAATGGAAAGACTACTATGAATCGAAAGCAATCAGAAAGTGCAGTTGTCTGAGGTCCTTTGCTGGTAAAATCGAGAATACCATTTCGTTTGGAATAGTCCCGTTTAGCCTAGGGCCGAAGTAAGAAATCCAAATTAGCAAGAATAAGAAAGCACGACCTGACTCGATCACGACTCGATATTATAATAGAATTGAATATTTATAATTTTTTTATACACTTTGTTTGAAAATACTTTGCTAGTAGACAAAATATGATATTTTAAAAATATATAAATAATTTTATATTAAACTATAATTTAGTTCAGATAGAAGCATTACAATAATACTTCTTTAGGAATCCTTATATATAATTAATACCAAAACTCAACGAGTATTTGAAAACTGACTATGAGGATATGAGTAGATAAAACAATATCCTACATACGTATTAAAATTATAGTTGATATTTTAGTAATATATATACAAATCTTTTGGAAATACTCTAACGTAAAAGTTCATAAAGGATTAGATGTATTGGTTATATTAAGCCCATCATAGCTATCTCTAATTTATAATGATAGTAATATCAATAATAAACAAAATATATACAATGCTGGATTTATTTATACATAAGCTTATACTAATAAAGTACATACATTTACTCATTTTATACCACCCACTCTAATAGACTCATACCTACTCTCCTCCTCATGTGTTGTGTTCCCAAAGGACTACAGAAAAGCCGTGTGTTGTCACTACAAAAATTTGTCAGATTAGCGACGTTCCAAAATGTCGCTAAACTCGGCCAAAACGTCGCTAATTTAATTTAGCGACGTTTTCAGCGATATTTCATAAACGACGGAAAAAAGCGTGTCGCTAATTGAGAAAATGTCGCAAAACGTCGCTACGACGACGTTATTTAGCGACGTTTATAACGTCACTAATTTGCGACGTTATTTGCGACGTTTTTAAGTGGTCGCCGATTAGGGACACATTAGCGACGTTCTTGCGACGATGAGGAGGCATAAGATTGTTTGCCATGTCAATAATTTAGCGACGTTTTTAGCGACCTTTCTTTTCGTCGCTATATTTTCGCGACGAATATAAATGTCGCTAAAAACGTCGCTAAATTAAAAAACATTAAAAAAAGAATCCAGAATGCAAATGTACAATCCAAAATATAGAATCTAATACCTGGGTTTGCCGACCCATTCGGTGGAACACTCAACACCGACCCGCACAATACACTCAACACGTCGCCAGTCCGTCGGTAGTTGGAAATTTTTTAAAAAAATAGCATAAAACTGGGCATTCCTAATATACACAATTCCAATATACAAAACACACAAATAATCCCAAGCAATTCCAACATACACAATTCCAATATACAAAATACAAATAGTCAATATTCAATAAAACAAATATCTCCAGCACAAATATATAAAACACACAAATATTCTAATATACAAAACACACAAACAATTCTAACACACAAAAATCCCAAGAAATCAAATTGTTCACACAAAACACACAAATATTCAATATTTAAACACAAATATTTAATATTCAATAAAAAGAAAAATCGACTTTGGCCTCAGCAAAGACCGCAAGTCAGACGATGAATCCTTACAGCTAGTGATCATAGTTGCGTTGAGGCATGTACCATTATCTTAGCCACTTTGCATACGAAGGCTCAATCTGGTTGAGGTCTTCTGTAAGGACAGGAGGGTCAGTCCCGATGCTACTACTCTCTTACGGTGGCTCCTTCTTAACTTCAACCTTGGGAGCAATCTCTTCCCTGATGGTCATCGGTTCTTCCTTGATCTCGACCTTTGGTAACACCTCCTCCTTAACAGTAACCGGCTCTTGTTTGACTACGGGGACTTCCTCCGTGTCAAAATTGTAATCGGAGTAATGAAACGACATTGGAGATACAAATACCGCTCGAGTGAGCCAAAGGCATGCAGCCACTTCCCTTCCTCCATTCCTCCTCTCCCTCTCTCATGCTATCAACGTCACAAATTTTCCAGTGCTGCTCCCTCTAATGATGATGAACGCAAAAATCAAGGACCCCCTTTCCTTTCTAACTCTTTACAGTTCTCACAACAGGAAGGATCAGTGCTTTCTAGTTCTCTTCCATCCATCCATTCCTCCGTTCTTATTAAGCCTCTTCTTTCTCCTCTCCTCCACCATGGATCTGGACCCATCTGCTCCTCCCTACTTCCCTTCTTCTTATTTGATTCTCTCAGCCACATATGATATCCAGCTCAAGTATAGAGTCGGGAGAGAAAAAGTGGACAGGAAGAAGATGGGAAGCAGCACAGCCGGTGGCATGACCTGGAGGAAGTACAGAGGTTTTCTTCAACATCCGTAGGAGAACTATAAGGATATATCTTTTCACAACATGTCACCTTATCAAAGACCCTTAATGTGACAACCATGTTACCACGGTGTCGGAAGACTAACATGTCATAATTTTCTAAGCCGTGTATTTTGACATAATCCTCCCAACTCTTTCCTCCTATGTAGTAATCTTGCATTTCTTTATGAAGTTCAAGACGGCATATTTTTCCATTACGAGTCACTATATGCCGTCTTGAACTTCATAAAGAAATGCAAGATTACTACATAAGAGAAAAGAGTTGGGAGGATTATATCAAAGCACATGGCTTAAAAAATTATGACATGTTAGTCTTCTGACACCGCGGTAACATGATATTCACATTAAGGGTCTTTGACAAGGTGACATGTTGTGAAAAGATATATCCTTATAGTTCTCCTACGGATGTTGAAGAAAACCTTTGTACTTCCTCTAGGTCATGCCGTCGGCTGTGCTGCTTCCCCCTCCTCTTCCTGTCCACTTTTTCTCCCCCGACTCTACACTTGAGCTGGATATCATATGTGGCTGAAAGAGTCAAATAAGAAGAAGGGATGTAGGGAGGAGCAGATGGGTCCAGAGCCATGGTGGAGGAGAGGAGAAGGAAAAAGCTTGATCAGAATGGAGGAATGGATGGATGGAAGAGAAATAGAAAGCGATGATCCTTCTTGTTGTGAGAAATGTGAAGAGTGAGAAAGGAGAGGAGGGTCTTTGATTTTTGCGTTCATCATCATTAGAGGGAGCAGCACTGGAAAAGTTGTGACGTTGATAGCATGAGAGAGGAAGAGGGGGAATGGAGGGAGGAAAGTGGCTGCATGCCTTTGGCTCACTCGAGCGGTATTTGTGCATCAGTGTCCCTGTTATTTGTAGGCGTCCCCCTAGCGTGCCATGGGTGGTGGCGCGTCACCCCTCCTTCCGTCCGACCACTACGACACGCCATTTCCAATGTCGTTTCATTACTCTGATTACAATTTCGATAAACTTCTCTCGGTCGAACTGCCCTCTGGAGCTGGAGCCACCTCCTCTTTCACAGCCATCTGTGCCTCCCTCAAGAGAGATCCTCGGGTCTTAGGTGCTATCTATGAGAACGGGTGCCATCTCGTTTGAGTACATTTTCGAAAGCAGATAAAATACAAAAAATTCAATTTTTCTCCAAGTGTGAGAACGGATGGCTCAGAACACAACCCAAAATTCATTCTAGCATACATTAGTGTGAATCATCTATGTTATGTACATATGGTGTAGTATATGTTTTTATCGAATCTAGTATCTGAAGGATATAACAGAATCAAGATGAACTCACATAATGTAATACTAAAACATCATCTACTACTATATAAGATATAGTGATAGGTTGTCGTATCATCATTGTCGAGGGATGAGGGTCGAAGGACAGTCAACTTTATCTACGGCTACATAGTTTCTACCTCGCCAGTCGAATGGCTGCAGGGACTATGTCCTGATCACCATGTCGTACCGTAGATTTACGTAAATAGAGCTGGAGCTGGAGCCAAAATACAGAATCCAAAATACAAAATACAGAATCCAATCCCTGGGTTCCCCAAAAATACAAAAACAAAGATTGACACACAGTACTAATTCATATTTTTTTTAAGTGTGAGAACGGATGGCTCAGAATACAACCCAAAATTTATTCTAGCATACATTAGTGTGAATCATCTATGTTTTATACATATGGTGTAGTATACGTTCTTATTGAATCTAGTATCTAGTATCTGAAGAATGTAACAGAATCAAGATGAACTCACATAATGTAATACTAAAATATCATCTACTACTATATAAGATATAGTGATAGGTTGTCGTATCATCATTGCCGAGGGATGAGGGTCGTAGGACAGTCAACTTCATCTACGGCTACATAGTTACATGAGCTAGTCGTCGCGAAACGTCGTTATGACGTCGCTAATAGCGACTAATTTAGCGATGTTAGTATGAACGTCGCTAAATTCTAATTATATTCCCCCACCAATTCATTTTCCCTATTTTACTCTCTCACTCTCTCTCCTCCTCCCCTCCGGCGCGCTTACTCTCTCCGGCGCTCTCACAGTACTAATTCATATCTATTTAAGTATGAGAATGGATGGCTCAGAACACAACCCAAAATTCATTCTAGCATACATTAGTGTGGATCATTATGTTCTGTACATATGGTGTAGTATATGTTCTTATCGTATCTAGTATCTGAAGAATGTAACAGAATCAAGATGAACTCACATAATGTAATACTAGGACATTATCTACTACTATATAAGATATAGTGATAGGTTGTCATATCATCATTGCCGAGGGATGAGGGTCGGAGGACAGTCAACATTATCTACCGCTATATAGTTTTTGCCTCGCCAGTCGATTGGCTGCAGGGACTATGTCCTGATCACCATGTCATACCATAGATTAATGCAAATGGAGCTGGAGCTGGAGCCAAAATACAGAATCCAAAATTCAAAATACAGAATCCAATCCCTGGGTTCGCCGAAAATACAAAAATAAAGATTGACACACAATTCTAATTCATATGTGTTTTAAGTGTGAGAACGGATGGCTCAGAACACAACCCAAAATTCATTCTAGCATACATTAGTGTGAATCATCTATGTTCTGTATATATGGTGTAGTATACGTTCTTATCGAATCTAGTATCTAGTATCTGAAGAATGTAACAGAATCAAGATGAACTCACATAATGTAATACTTGTCACGACCCGCACCCTAGAGTAAGGGCACGAGACGTGGGTACGTCCAGCCTACGCCGCAGTATCGGCAGTAGAACGCTGTCCTAGGTCAATCATCTAACAATATAAAGGTACCTGTACATTTTATACTCTCCGAATGGAGGTAACATCACAACATACAGTCTCAATCACATCTAAGGTAGAAGATGAAAGACAGATAGATAGATAGATAGTAACTCAAAAAGAACCGTAGCATAGATGAAATAAGTCTAAGTGTCTAGGATAAATAACATCCAGAATGTCAACTCATAATACAATAAGTCTAAGAGTCTATATATCTCAACATCTCAAAATACAACTCAGAATGTGAGACAAAAAGATAATATGAAAAAGACTGTCTAGCTAAGCTAGCCTAGACTACTGGGGCAACATCCTCGGCTGCAGGTAGATCCTGCTGAGGGTCCACAGCATAAGTATCATCTAGTCCTGCTCCATAATAGGTAGACACGAGGGCCTCATCCTCATCCTCTGTAATATTTTCAACAGGTCCAGTCAGGACAGGAACGAGCACAATACATCTCACGCAGTTCATATCAGGTTAGGAAAGACGATACAGGCAATAGAGTAAGATACAGGAAATGCTGAAAAGAAATATATGCTGTAAAAGAGATAGCTTGTAAAGGAAATATCTACTGTATATAGAGAACTGTAAGTGGCTAGTGATGTAGAGTACAAGATAAGCATGTGAATGGCTAGAATTTATACATGATTACACTACTGAGTTTGTACATGATTACACTACTTTGGAATTATTCACATGTCTACTTCTACTCCCCCGTTTCCCCAATCAATACACAAGGATCTAGACAAGTTACGTTATTATACATGATTACTTTACATGAGGCTCATAAATGAGTATAGATGAAGTTATACATGAGGGCTCAGTGAACATGAGAGTACATGATCACATGAGTATACATGCATGATGGAAGCACAGAAGTACATGATGAAAGTGAAACACACGTAACATGAAGTACCCGATGCTCCAGAGGGGGATAACATCTCATGTAAAGATCCATATAGTACCAATCCGTGTTACCAACGTGACAGCATCAAGTAAAGTAATCTAGAGCGAGAAGTAAAGCCTGAACAAGTATGAAACGGTCAGAGAATGTACTCGCCTGATAACTGAATGTCTGAAGAGGATATACTGCCTGAGGAGAGGTGTTTGGCTCCTAATCAGAGCAATTCAAGTCATAATGTATCCACAATGGTAAAAATAAAGTATACAACGCATACTACATGATTCTAGGTCAATCTGGTCAAAAGTCAACTCTTGGTCAACTCAACAGTCAAACTAGGTCACAGGAAGTCATACTAGGTCACAGGAAGTCATACTAGGTCAATTAGAGTCAAACAAGGTCAAACAAGTCAAGGTTAGTCAAATCTACGTTAAAGTCGACTCTTGGTCAACATTCTAATCAAACTAGTCAAATACTAGTCAACATGATCAATCTGGGTCAAGTCTAGGTCAAACTTAGACCAACTAAGGTATTGGTCAAACAAAGACTAGTCAGTAAGGTAATTAGGTCAAACAAAGACTAGTCAGTAAGGTAATTGGGTCAAACATGGTCAGACTAGTTAAACTAGTCATTTTTAGGTCAATTAGGTCATGGTTTGACCAATAGTTGACTTTAGTCAACCATGGTCAACATTTTGGTCAACCTAGGTTTAGTAGGCCTAATGGTCTATCCTAACTCATTGGCCATAGGCCATAGGCTAGTAACTAGGTTCCATAGGCTAATACCATATAGGTATCTACCTTATACAATATATATATATGACTTACATACATATATATATATAATATACTACTTAGGCCTATAGGCTATGTGTCATAGGTTTCTATATAAACCTATATCTAGAAGGTCATTTATATATATACATATCTATATATATAGATATACAAAAGTCTATCTACTACATATATATATCAATATATGTATACCCTATATATATAATACCAATCATTCTCACATATATACATAATATATATACATATATAAATAGCTAACATATATACATATATATACATTTTCATGTATATATATATATATATATATATATATATATATATATAAGCCCATAAATGTATACCCTTAACTATATATATACCAATATATATAGTTGTATATAATATAACATATATATATATATATATATATATATATATATATATATATATATATATAACATATATATATATAGAGGGAAATAGAGAGAGAGATGTGAGAGAGTGAAAGAGAGAATTAGAGAGAGAGTGAAAGAGAAAACAGTGAGGGAGAGGGACTTAGATGACACAGGAAAGGGGGGAGGGGTGTTCCAGTTTTCCTGGAACAGGAAATTGGCTCCCCACACACACACACAAAACACCCACAAACCTACATATATACATACATGTATATACACATGTATATACATGTATACATCCTAAAATCTCACCTACACACTCACATACACATATACTATCTATACATATACTGAAATACACATATACATGCATAAATTATAATAAAAATCGATTTGAAATTTATTTTGAAAAACTGGGAAAAATCCCAAAATCTGGAAATAATAGCACTGTGTATTCGAAAACAGGTAAACCCAAATACGCACACAAAACCGAGCTAGGGCTCGAACCTAAAGGTTGGTAAGTGATGCCCCAAGTGTCCTCTAGTGTCTAGGGGGCCTGACACGACACCACGACACGAAATAATGTGTCCAATCACTCAAAAACCCAATCGGGTAAATCCTGATACGCACACGCATACACAGCATCGTGCACGCGTTCCTCACGCTCGTGGACACACCACGAGATATGACACGTCTCGTGGTCATGCACACGTGTAGCCCACACATAGGGCTACACGATCCACACACTGACACGCGTCCACGACACTCCTGGACACGATACGAAACCCGTATCAGTCATAAAAAACACGACTGATACACACGTTCAGACCGCGTCGTGCACGCAGTTGCACGTCTCGTGCTCGTGACACAGGACACGACACATCTCGTGGTCGTGTCCTCGTGTTCGCCACTTGAAGGGCTATACGCTCGTGTCACCACGAGGTATCCTCGACTCGTGTCCACGCGACATGAAGGCCGTGTCAAAGTCGAATTTTCGACTGAAACGCGCGCGTGCACAGCAGTGCGTGTCCAGTACGAGTGAGATTTCTCACTCGACACGACACGAGAAGTTGTGAGATTTTGGAGGCATGTTCGCAGACATTGCCCCCTCGTGTCCACCAATTTTGGCGTGTCTACGTGCTCTGTGCAGTGAGCACGAAGGGTGTGGTAGCAGGGCATGCACGCGTGTGCTCGTGCAGTAGATTCGTATCCATTTTGGACACGGACACAGCACAAAAATGTGCTCAGTCCACTTGGGTTGTAACCTACAAGTCTAGGGCTACACAAAAATGTAATTTGTTTTGGAAAAACACAAAAACCAATCCTTTGTGGCATTTCATCAAACAAGGGTTTATAGCCTAGGATACGTGTCCGATACGGACACCAAACCAACTCTAATTTTTACCAAACTTGACCCACAGTTATGGTAGTCCTATATGCATGCATTTATGAAGAAAAAATAGAATATTAACTAGGTTTGAGGGCATTTACCTATTTGTGCAATTCCAAGAAAAATTAATAAAGAGGGGGTGTGTGTCCTTCAACTTGGTGATGCCCAAAGCTCATAAATCCTTGCTAGCAAGCCCTAACTAGTATCCTCTAGTGTAGGGGAGTCCAATGCAAAAGACTAGACCCAATTTGGATAAAAAATGATCAAGTTATGGTTTTGTGAGGGAATGGGAATTTCTATGTTTTTAATTCATGTAAAATGATCATGAATGAGTGTGATGGGGTTATATAGGAAGGGGGGTAGTGTTTGGCTGCCATGGGGGTAGGGGAGAGTGTCCTACCACCTTGCAAACTTAGCCCCTAAGTCTTTGACTAAGGGGTTAGATATTTAGGTTCTAAAATATCTAAAATGTGAAATATCTAGATATTTATCTAACTAGATATTTATACATAAAGCTAATATCTAACATTAGTCTTCTAGGTTAGTTGCTAACCCCTAGATTAGGCTAAACTAGGTTAGGGACTAACATGACACTAATCAATAATTAGACAATAATAAAAACACATAAATACAAATAATTCTAAATAAATCCTAGAAAATTACCAAAATACCCTTTAGGCTAAAAAGTCCTAATTTGATGTTCTAAACCTATGGCTAGGCTCACATGATCATGGTTAGTCTCTAGGTTATAAAATCTCTAGGGTTTACACTAGGGTTATACTAGTAAAGTCATAAAGTCATAAGTCGTGACTTAGAAAATAGTTTTAAATAACTAAAAATCACCAAAAATCATATCATGTCTAAAATACCATTAATAAATAATAAAAAATAAAAAATTTTCAAAAATACCCTAATTTCAGAAAACTGGGTGTTACAATACTTAAATATCATCTACTACTATATAAGATATAGTGATAGGTTGTCGTATCATCATTATCGAGGGATGTGGGTCAAAGGACAGTCAACTTCATCTACGGCTACATAGTTTTTGCCTCGCCAGTCGAATGGCTGCAGGGACTATGTCCTTATCACCATGTCGTAATCCAATACAATCCAGAGATTGACACAGTACTAATTTATATATATAGTCCAATATAAATAGTCTAATACAAAACAACCCAATACAAATAGTCCAATACAAATAAGTACTAATAGCTAATGAGAACCACGCAGCTCACGCAAATGCTCAGTGATACGATCACGCAACCACCTCGAATAAGTGGGATTGACGGCGGCAGGAGAGATGTAGTCCATTGCAAGTGCTGGATGAATAGAACTCCCGGTCTCACTAGCTACCGGTGTTGGATGAATAGAACTCCTGGTCTCACTAGCTACCGGTGCCACTTCCTCCTTAACAGTAGGAGGAGCCACCTCAGCATTCACAGTTTCCCTCAAACGAGGTGCCGCTCCTCGGGTCATGGGTGCCATCTGGTAAGATCGATATTCACAAATAATATAATTGTAACATAAGCAAGCTAACTAAAGGAACCATCATGTAATTTGAGTACATTTTCGAAAGCAGATAAAGTACAAAAAATTCAATTTTTTGCCAAGTGTGAGAATGGATGGCTCAGAACACAACCCAAAATTCATTCTAGCATACATTAGTGTGAATCATCTATGTTCTGTACATATGGTATAGTATATGTTCTTATCGTATCTAGTATCTGAAGAATGTAACAGAATCAAGATGAACTCACATAATGTAATACTAAGACATCATCTACTACTATATAAGATATAGTGATAGGTTGTCATATCATCATTGTCGAGGGATGAGGGTCAGAGGATAGTCAACTTTATCTACGGCTACACAGTTTCTGCCTCGCCAGTCGAATGGCTGTAGGGACTATGTCCTGATCACCATGTCGTATCATAACTTCTACCTCGCCAGTCGAATGGCTGCAGGGACTATATGTCCCGATCACCATGTTACCAATTAACCAACCAATAAAACTACTTGTTACAAATATCGGCACTATCGGTGCGTTCGAATCGGAGTATCACATTTTTCGGCGTCGAAAAACAAATAATTATTACTAAATTATCAGATTTTTTGGCACTATCGGTGCCCTGATCAAGCCCCCCTACACCACCCCTAACCCGAACCCTAACCCTCCCCTCCACCCCTGCTCCCCTCCCCAAGCCGCCCCCACCCCTCCTACTCCCCTCCCCAGCCGCCCACACATATCCACCCCTAACCCGAACCATACCCCTAGCTCTCCTCCCCCAGCTACCCTCGTCCCTCCTGTCTCACCCCTCCAGCAACCCTCCACTCACCCCCGAACCACCTGCATCCCCCCTGCCCTCCGAGCCATGCGCACCCCCATCCACCAACAACCAAAACAGTCGGAGAGAGAGAAAGAGAGGGAGAGGAAAAGTACCACGTATCGGAGAGGGAGGAGAGTCGTCGGAGAGAGTGAGAGTCGTCGGAGAGAGTGAGAGGCCAGAAAGAGTGAGAGCGCCGGAGGGGAGAAGGAAAGAAAGTGAGAGAGTAAAATAGGAGAAAATGAACTCGAACACTAACCCTAGCTCCCCTCCCCCATCCGCCCTTGTCCCTCCTGCCCCAACCCCCCAGCCACCCCTACTCACCCCCCAACCACCCGCATCCCCCCTACACCTCCCCCTGAGCCACCTACACCCCCCAACCACCAACAACCAAAATAGCTGGAAAGAGAGAGAGAGAGAGGGAGGGAGAGAGTCACGTACCGTAGAGGAAGGAGAGTCACCGGAGAGAGTGAGAGTCGCCGGAGAGAGTGAGAGCACCGGAGAGAGTGAGAGCGCCGGAGGGGGAAGGAGAGAGAGTGAGAGTAAAATGGAGGAAATGAATCGATGGGGGGATATAATTACAATTTAGCGACGCTAATATTACCATTGCTAAGTTAGTCGCTATTAGCGCCGTCAGAGCGACGGTTCACAACGACTAGATCATGTGATTAATATACGTCATTGTTACGTCGCTTAGATCGTCGCTAGTAGCGAGTATTAGCGACGTTTAGACAAAACATCGCTAATGAACCCAATTTAGCAACGTTAATCGAACGTCGCTAAATATATGTCGCCAATTGAGCAGATTTTAGTAGTGTGTGTTTCCAAAGGACAACAGCAAAACGTGTGTTGTGTTCCCAAAAGAAAGGGGGAGATAGAGAACACTCTCTTAAGTTCTTAACTAACCTAGCTTCATGAAAGGGAAGAAAAGAGTGCGGGAGGGGTGCTCACCTTGGGGCGATGACCGGCTCTGGAGAGCGCGGCGTTGTGCTAGCACATGAGGGGGCATCTGTTAAGGTTATATACTAAAAGCATCACTTTTGTAGTAACCTTATTTCCTTAAATTTTGAATAAGAATCATATGGGCAAATGTTTGATATTCTATATTGTAGATAATATGGTGTGTGGTGTCACACAGAAGATCATATTGTCAATTCCCTATGGAGTATATAAATAGTTCACAACCTAGATAGACTTGGACAATCTATTGGAAAGGTTGTAGTGTAATATGGTATTAGTCTATCTTGACTATAGGTTTACACTAGTACACTTTGTGTGTATTGAATAGGACCACTTGAGGTTGTTCTCTTTGTACTGACTACATAAGAGAACAAACACCTCTGTTATTATGGATGCTTGTGCTCTTAATCCGGATATAATAACGGACATGAATATGCAGTGTGCATTACTTTAACATAAAAGAGTGAGATTCATTATGGATCAACAACCTCTATGAATTGGGTAATAACATTGTATGTATGATGGGCTGTTAATTATAAATGGAATTCATGTCCCAATACATCGGGTTGATGATGTCCCCTTAAGGAGCTCATAAGGATTGCCATGTAAACCCTGCAAGTGGATTATATCCGACATGACAAATAAAGTTGAGCGGTACTACTTAAGGATAAAAGATGTCGAATCAATATAGTTGTCAGTAACTTAATTTGATCGACAGACATACGATATCTTAACATGGGGAGCCAAACGAGCATATAATAAAAGGAGCCCATAAACATAATTTGGGATTAGGGAGGTAGTACAACAATAGCTCATTAGTGGACAGAGCTATTGTTAATGGGCCTGAATTGTGTGTTCGGGCTGAACACGAGATATCCAGATCCGTTATGAGGCCTAACCCTAATTTCTCCTCATGGTCCCTGCCGTAGCCTATATATATCCTCTATTCTCTGGCCGCCAGATTACTGATCAGAAAGCTGAAACTTTTTTTAAATTCGTGATTCACGTAAGAAGAGAAAGAGAGGGCTGCCAAGGAGAAAAAAAGGTTGGAAGATCGTCGCCCAAACGACGTCCAACTCGAGGAAGAAATACGTGCAGAAGATCTTGGGGTCGTCCGCTCGAGATTGCCAGAAATTACTTGTATCCTTTCCGCCGCAGGTATAATTCGTGAACCCTAGTTTCCGTCTACGAAGGGTTAGAACATGTATTAGATCCGTTTAACTTTCTATCGATCAATACGCACACCAAAGGAAGGGTCCTAGGAATTTCTAGTTCCATCAATTGGTATCAGAGTCACTTTGGATCTACGTATTGATTGATACGTCCATGTTGTCCAATAAAACTTGCGCTGTATAATAGTCGGTAGATGTAGATCTGTTCTAACTCAGTTTTGTAGGCATCTTAGATCCAACTATTTTGGTCCAATGTATGTTTTTGATTATGTTGTTTAAACCACGGACATGTCGTGGATGTTGTTGTTGCTGTGGATGTAATTAAAATTACAAGGGTTGATCGTACTTATTATTTTAATTTTTTAATCTAGATTATGTGTGAACTCCTTCGGAAGGTATAGGATTGATGTAATTTTAATTATTTTTGATCAATCATGATGGCGGTGGCGGCTATTTTTGACGCCGGACGAAATGCTAGTTTTAAGCAGTCCAGAGGCAGACAGATGATTTTTGATAAATGAATCGGATAGTTGAGGACGGAGCAGCAAAGATGACCATGATAGTTGGATATTTTCTCTTATTTTTGTCATTTTGCTTTTTCTGATTATGTATGTTTATTATTGTGTGGTTGTTATTTTTTTAAAAATAAGCCTACATTAATAATGGACAACATGGACATAATATCAACTAGTACAAAAACCCTCATTGTTAAATAACTAAGTGGGAGAGGATATTTATTTAGTATAAATCCTATGGTCTCCATTACTGCTTTGTAGATGATGTAATTATACTTGCGTGTTGGCTTTAGTGCTTTCCTCCATATCGGATGAGTATAATTATGGATCACCAGTACAAACTTCCTTAGGGATAATTATAGAAAGTTACTTAGTATGTGTTCACTTCTCCATTTGAAGGAACTCATTACAAGGTAATGGACTTAGTATTAAGTAATGGTATACACTTAGATACAAATAATGGTATCCTCCCCATCGGAGTCACTGCTATTATTTGTATGACCAGAGCAAGACCAGCATATTAATTTTATTTGTCATAAAGTTATGTTGACATGATAGTAAAATTAATAAGAAAAACCTACTTAAACAAAGTTGAATTTGTATACGTCCACACTATCGTGGCATGCTAAATTCATGGTGTTCAAGGTGTTGGTGAATTTCTTATTATTGTTTTGAGGGAATCAATATTTAGTTAATTCAAAAGTTTTTTTGTCCTACATAATTTTATTTATGTGATTCTCAGGATTTTAAAAAAATGGGTTCTTTCAGTCCACTTATGGTGATTCTTAAAGAAAACAAACTTAATAAACCTAATTATATTGACTGGAAACGTAATTTGGACATTGTTCTGACTGCTGAGGAGTACAAATATGTACTTATTGAGGAATGCCCACCTAAGCCTGATGCTAACTCTGATGAAGAGGTCAAAGAGGCTTATAAGAAGTAGAAAAAGGCAGATGAGATGGCACGGTGTTACATTCTGGCATCTATGTCAAATGTACTGCAACATCAGCATCAGGCCATGGCCACTGCTTATGACATAATGTATAACCTCAAGTAACTCTTCGGACATCAGAGTAGAGCAGCTAGGCAGTTTGCTATGAAATGTTTGATGAATACAAAAATGGCTGAGGGTACACCAGTAAGGGATCATGTTCTCAAGATGATGGGTCATTTGAATGAGATGGAGATCATTGGAGCTGAAATCGATGGGGAATCCCAGGTCGATATCATTCTCGGGACTCAGCCTAAAAGTTTTGACAATTTCTGCCTTAATTATAATATAAACAAAAGGTTGTATAGTTTGGCAAAACTTGCAAAAGAGATACAGGATGCTGAATCTCTCTTTAGGCAGAGTGGTCATGTTTTTGTTTCTGAAAAGGCTTCTACTTCTAAGCCAAAAGACGGTAAGAAGAAGAATAACATTCAGAAACAGGAAAACTTAGCAAAGAAAGGCATGGGACCTCAAGGCGCGGTAAAAAAGCCGAAAGGCAAATGTTTCAAGTACAAAGGGTCAGGACATTGGAAGACTGATTGTCCACTTCTCAAACAAGGGAACAAAGAAGGTATATCTCATTTACTAGTATTTGAAACATGTTTAGCGGTGTTATCTACCGGCACCTGGTGTGTAGATACAGGAGCCACTAATCATGTCTGCAATACATTACAGGGGTTCCAGGAAACCAGACGGCTCAGTGATGGAGAGATATGCTTGTTCATGGGTAATGCTGCAAAAGTATCGGTCGTTGCATTAGGAGATGTTACTTTATCTTTTGGTAGAAATAAGTCTTTGACATTGAGAGATTGTCTTTATGCACCTTCACTTAGAAGAAATTTAGTTTCTGTTTCTATGTTAGTTAAGGATGGATATTCAGTTTATTTTAATGACAATATTGTTATTAGAAAGAATAAACATTTTATCTGTTCTGGTGCATTGGTTGATAATTTGTATGTCATTAATCCTATTTTGCCCACAATACAACTTATGAAAATGAATAATATGTCATCTAACTTAAATAAGAGAAAAGAACCTTCTTGTATGAACCAAACATATCTTTGGCACTTGCGATTGGGGCATATTAACCTAATAAGGATGTAAAGACTGGTTGAAGATGGACCTTTGAGTTCATTGGAAGTGGAGGTACTATCAGTCTGTGAATCCTGCTTGGAAGGTAAAATGACCAAAAGGCCTTTTACGGCACAGGGGTATAGGGACAAAGATGTGTTAAAATTGGTTCATTCTGATTTGTGTGGACCCGTGACTATCCAAGCTAGAGTTGGCTTTGAATATTTTGTCACATTTATTGACGATTATTCAAGGTATGGATATATTTATTTGATGTTCCATAAGTCTGAGTGCTTTGAGAAATTCAAAGAGTACAAGGCTGAAACGGAGAAACGTCATGGAAAATGTATCAAGTCATTACGATCAGATCGTGGTGGCGAGTACCTCTTTGGAGAGTTTAGGGATTATTTATCAGAGGCTGGGATTGCATCCCAATTGACTGCACCTGGAACGCCCTAGCAGAATGGTGTAGCCGAAAGAAGGAATAGAACTCTTATGGAGATGGTTAGATCAATGATGAGTTATTCGGATTTGCCAGATTCGTTTTGGGGATATTCCTTAGAGACTGCAGCTTATATTTTGAACTTGGTTCCTTCTAAGTCAGTACCTCTTACTCCCACAGAGCTGTGGATTGGGCGTAAGCCTAGTCTGAAATGTGTTCGTATTTGGGGTAGTCCAGCACATATGATGAATGGGAAAGCAGATAAGTTGGAATCTCGTACAGAAGTACGCTTATTTGTAGGCTATCCAAGAGGAACGAAATGAGGTTTATTTTATAGTCCTAAGGATCAGAAGGTCATTGTTAGCACCAATACCCGATTCTTAGAGGAAGACTATGTGATGAACCATAAACCCACAAGTAGAGTTGTTCTAGAAGAACTCAGACATGAGACACCAAGTACTTCAGTACCAACAGTACAAGAGGATGAACCACAAATAACTGCACAACATGTCACAAATGTTACACCACAACCGATAGTACCTCGTCGTAGTGGGAGGGTTGTGATACAACTTGATAGATATATGTTCTTGGAAGAGTTGTCAGACTTCGTCCCTGAGGAACAAGATTATGATCCCTGTACCTACAATGAACACTCCAAGATAAAGATGCAGAGTCTTAGCAAAAAGCAATGATATCTGAAATAGAATCTATGGATTCTAATCAGGTCTGAGAGCTTGTAGAACCACCCGTTGGTATAAAAGCCATTGGATGCAAGTAGGTCTATAAGAGAAAAAGAGGATCAGACGGTAAGGTTGAAACCTTTAAAGCTCGGCTTATAGCAAAAGGTTTTACTCAAAGAGAGGGTATCGATTATGAGAAAACCTTTTCTTCTGTAGCCATGCTTAAGTCTATCCGGATTCTTTTATCTATTATTGCAGCTCATCTCGATTATGAGATTTGGTAAATGGATCCCAAGACAGCTTTCTTTAATGGAAGTCTTGAGGAAGACATCTATATGAAGCAACCAGACGGGCTCATTGAAAATGGCCAAGAGCATCTTGTTTGTAAGCTCAAGAAGTCTATTTATGGACTTAAGCAAGCTTCCAGATCTTGGAACATATATTTTGATCAGGTGATAAAATCCTATAGATTTGATCAATGTCAGGATGAATCATGTGTATACAGAAAGTGTGACGAAAACGTTGTGGTGTTTCTAGTACTTTATGTGGATGACATCTTGCTCATTGTAAATAATGTGAAGGTGTTATCTGATGTAAGGGTATGGTTATCCAAACAGTTTGATATGAAGGACTTGGTAGAAGTAGGTCACATCCTTGGGATCAAAGTTCTACGAGATCATAAAAAAAGGATATTGGGCTTATCCCAAGCTTCCTATATCGATACTGTACTAACTCATTTTAGTATGCAAAATTCTAATAAAGGTTTCTTACCTTTTAGACATGGAATTGCTCTATCAAAGGAGCAGTGTCCGAGGACACCTAAAGAGATAGAGAACATGAAGGCAGTTCCTTATGCTTCAACAGTAGGAAGTTTAATGTATGTAATGCTATGTACGAGACCAGACATCTGCTTTGCCATAGGCATGGTCAGCAGATATTAGTCTAACCCAGGACAAGAGTACTGGACTGCCGTAAAGCATATTTTGAAGTACCTGAAATGGACTAAAGAGTATATGCTAGTTTACCAGGTAGATAGTTTAGTTCCCTTGGGGTATACAGACTCAAATTTTCAGTCAGATAGGGATTCCAGAAAATCTACCTCAGGTTATGTGTTTACTTTGGGAGGTGGAGCCATTGTGTGGAGGAGTATCAAGCAAAAATGTATTGCTGATTCCACCATGGAAGCCGAGTATGAGGCAGCCTCTGAGGCAGCCAAAGAAGCGGTTTGGCTCAGAAACTTTCTGTTGGACTTGGATGTGGTACCTAGTTTACCTAAGTCTATTACACTTTATTGTGATAATAGTGGTGCAGTTGCGAACTCGAAGGAACCACGAGCCCATAAGACAGGCAAACACATTGAGCGCAAGTACCACCTGATACGAGATTTCGTAAAGAAAGAAAAAATTGCTGTGATCAAGATAGCATCAGCCGACAACCTAGCTGATCCCTTTTACAAAGAGCTTACCAGCTAAGGCTTTTGATAGTCATGTTGAGGGAATGGGAGTCAGATGTGTAGCAGCATGGCTTTATGTATAAGTGGGAGATTTGTAACAGTATACTGAAAAGCAATGCTTTGAGTATAAGTGGGAGATTGTTAGGGTTATATACTAAAAGCATCACTTTTGTAGTAACCTTATTTTCTTAAATTTTGAATAAGAATCATATGGGCAAATGTTTGCATATTGTATTTATTGCAAGTGTTAATACAAATGTCTGATATTCTATATTGTAGATAATATGGTGTGTGGTGTCACACAGAAGATCATATTATCAGTTCCCTATGGAGTATATAAATAGTTTCCAACCTAGATGGACTTGGACAATCTATTGGAAAGGTTGTAGTATAATCTGGTATTAGTCTATCTTGACTATAGGTTTACACTAGTACACTTTGTGTGTATTGAACAGGACCACTTGAGGTTGTTCTCTTTGTACTGACTACATAAGAGAACAAATACCTCTGTTATTATAGATGCTTGTGCTCTTAATCTGGATATAATAACAGACATGTATATGCAGTATGCATTACTTTGACTCATAAAAGAGTGAGATTCATTATAGATCAACAACCTCTATGAATTGGGTAATAACATTGTATGTATGATGGACTGTTGATTATAAATAGAATCCATGTCGTGATACATCGGGTTGATGATGTCCCCTTAAGGAGCTCATAAGGATTGTCATGTAAACCCTGCAGGTGGATTATATTCGACATGACAAATAAAGTTGAGCGGTACTACTTAAGGATAAAAGATGTCGAATCAATATAGTTGTCGGTAACTTAATTTGATCGACGAACATACAATATCTTAACATGGGGAGCCAAACGAGCATATAATAAAAGGAGCCCACAAACATAATTTGGGATTAGGGAGGTAGCGCAACAATAGCTCATTAGTGGATCGAGCTATTGTTAATGGGCCTGGATTGTGTGTTCGGGCTGAATACAGGATATCCAGATCCGTTAGGAGGCCTAACCCTAATTTTTCCTCATGGTCCCTACCGTAGCCTATATATATCCTCTATTCTCTGGCTGCCAGATTACTGATCAGAAATCTAAAACTTTCTCTAAATTCGTGATTCACGTAAGGAGAGATAGAGAGGGCTGCCAAGGAGAAGAAAAGGTTGGGAGATCGTCGTCCACACGACGTCCAACTCGAGGAAGAAATATGTGCAGAAGATCTTGGGGTCGTCCGCTCGAGATTGCCAGGAATTACTTGTCTTTTTTCCGCCGCAGGTATAATTCGTGAACC
Source organism: Iris pallida (assembly GCA_029216955.1). Classification (NCBI taxonomy): domain Eukaryota; kingdom Viridiplantae; phylum Streptophyta; class Magnoliopsida; order Asparagales; family Iridaceae; genus Iris; species Iris pallida. Next base: position 84,782 of record JANAVB010043513.1, on the reverse strand, counting down.
CTAGTTTCTGCCTATGAAGGGTTAGAACACGTATTAGATCTGTTTAACTTTCTATCGATCAATACGCATACCAAAGGAAGGGTCATGGGAATCCTCAGTTCCATCAATTGGTATCAAAGCCACTTTGGATCTTCCAAACTGCTATTAGGGAGGATCTGTATTGACGGCCACTTTTATTCTGAACAGAGTACCGTTTGCAACTTCTGACATCACTCATCATGAACTCTGGTTCAAAGTCAGACCTAAATTGAATATCATTCGAGAGTGGGGGTATCTGGCATATGTAAAGCTCCCGGATCTGAAGATTCAGAAGCTTGGGACAAGGAATACGTAGACGAACTTCTTGTGATATGCCGAGAAGAGTGATGCTCAGAGATTTCTTGATATAGAATCAAATTATATCATTGAATCTTGCGACACAAAATAATTTGAAAATAAATTTGCAAGGCACAAGAATATTGTTCTTGCGGATATTCCGGAGAATAATTAGGGTGTGCAGAAAATTTAAATTTCCAATGAGAACGTAGTTTAAGAAAAAGTTGTTGTGGAAGAGACAACACATGAACCAGAACTTGCTGAGCTGTCAACAAAGCGAGAGAGGATACCGAAGGACTTCGGATATGACTTTGTCATCTATCATGTGGAGGCAGATCTGCTTACCTATGATGAGGCGATAAAGACCAGAGACGTTGTTTTTTGGAAAAAGGCGATAGACAATAAAATTGATTCAATCACCTCCAATAATACTTGGGTGTTGGTTGATCTTACTGAAGGAACAAAACCCATCGGATTCAAATGGATCTTCAAGAAGAAGATGAAAGCAGATGGAACTATAGACAAGTTCAAGGCTAGGCTAGTAGCCAAGGGGTTCTATCAGAAGTAGGGGATTAACTACTTCAACACGTATGCTCCAGTAGCCCGGATGACCACCAACAGAATGTTGATTGCTCTCGCAGTAATACATAAGTTGGTGATACATCAGATGGATATAGAGACAGCTTTCCCGAATGGCGAGCTAACCGAAGAGATTTATATGCAACAGCCAGAAGGATTTGTCGTCAAGGATCTTGAAGACAAAGTATGTAAGTTCGTAAAATCCTTGTACGATTTGAAGCAAGCTCCCAAAATATGGCATGAAAAGTTTGACAATGTCATAAGGTCAAATGTCTACAAGGTCAGCAAAACTGACAAGTGTGTTTACACAAAGTTCGCTGATGGAAGTGGTGTAATTGTTTGTCTCTACGTGGAAGATATGTTAATCCTAGGTAAGGATATAGGCTGTATTACGGAGACAAAGAAGTTCATGTTAGCCCAATGATTATATTATTTTTTTAATATGGCTAATCAATTAAGTTTAACATAATGACATCACTAATATTCATGTAATCATAATCAGGTTGCTACTTAAACTTAGCATTGTCCTACTGCTCACTAAATGTTATCTTATTTGCTATTATATATTGCTTTGTTCGTCTAACATGTACTTGTTGATAAGCAGTAAGCATGATCAATCCAGGACATATGCAATAAAAAATTAATGATGGACGAAAGACGACGTTATACAAGGAGATTTCTCTGAACCGTCCAACGACCTATTCGGGGCCTCGCATTGGGGGTTTCGCTGCCGATCAGCGGACAGGGGTCGAGGGGACAGCGCCCCCCCATGAGGGTTCGGGGGTGAAGCCCCCGAAAGGTATTCAGATTTCCATATATTTTTATCTTTGGACGACCACCGTCAAGAAAAAAGGCATCTTCAAGTCTGCTCAAATATTAAAAGAAAGGCGTCATCAAAGGGCTATTAGTTTTCCTATTTTATTGATGTATTCTTCACATTTATTAAGTCTAAGAATATGATGTACACTATGTCATATTAGCAAATAGGCTACCCAAGAAACGTTTTCAAAATATCCTTTCATTTTGAAAACAAGTCTACTTACAAAAGCCTAAACTATTTTCAAACTGCATGACCTTCAAAAAGCCCAAAACCTGATTTACAAAACCCTAACCAAACCAATTTTGGACAAACAAAATTCGGACTGAGTTCGGCCCGAATTTGGCCCGAGTTCGGTTGGTGGAAAGTTGGACTTTGAACATGGTTATCCCGTAGTTACGGATCCAACGGCTATTTGTTGAGATTCTCTTAAAGAATTCTGCCCGAATTCTACCTTTCGAAAAACTATGAATAGAGAAGAATTTCCCTCATTTCAACACACACCTCTCTTCTCTTCTCTCTAAGCTTAATAAGTTCTTCCAAAGTATTCTGAGATATTCATTTTCAAATCCCAAGCCAGTTACAATCCTCTAGTCGATTTGTCAGTACGGTACGGACTAGAAGTTTCAGAGTGATTGTAATCAGAGGCTTGATTGAAGAAAGATACTTCACAATTGAAGTTGGTCGAGTACTTCGGATCAAAGCTCGCGTTATAGAAGTTACAAGGACTTCAGATGAAAACTTGCAGTATTTTTCTATAGTGGATTCAACTGGCAGCTAGAGTTCTTCCGACTGGACTAGTCCTCACAAGAGAGAAACTAGTATACATCCTTGTGTTTATGTTTGCTCTCTGGTCTCTCTTTTATATTTACTTATCTGTGATGTACATTATGTGATATTGCTACTAATATTTTTTAAATAGCTAATTTTCGCTGCCTACTCTATTCACTCCCCCATTAGAGTATAGTACTTTATATCTCGTTCCTACAGTTGGGGGAAGCTGATGTGATCTTGGGCATTAAGATCATCTGGACGAACGCTGGACTGGCATTGTCACAGTCTTATTATATTGAGAAGATGATCACACACTATGGGATCTTCCAGTGATTGATACGCCATATAGGTGTGACCTAAAGCTGAAGACGAATTCAAGGGAAAATGTTAAGTAGCTGGAGTATGCAAATGTCATTGGGAGTTTATGTACGCTACTACTGCCACTAGGTCTGATATAGCTTTGTCGTGGGAATGCTGAGTTGATTCACGAGCAATCCAGACGTTGAGCATTGGAAAGTTGTGAAACAGGTAATGAGATATCTCAAGAAGACGCAGACATATGCATTGTACTACAGCATATATTCGCCAATAGTAGAATGCTTCAATCATGCAAGCAGGTGCTCAGAGGTGGAAAGCGAAAGATCCACATGAGGATTTATTTTCTCTATGGGTGGAGCTGTTATATCGTAGAAGTCGAAGAAGCGGACTATGCTCTCTCATTCCTCCATGGAATCTGAGTTCTTTGTACTTGATTCTGTAGCAGAAGAAGCACAATGGCTTCGGAAGCTCATGTGTGATCTTTCTGTGGTTGGGGCACAGATACCAGCGATACCTATATACAGCGATAACCATGCAACTGATGCAGTAGCATCGAATGACCTCTTTAACAAAAAAAGAGAACTGTGCAGCTAAAGCACAGAGCAGTGCACGATCTCATCATGAGAGGTCTTATTATATTGATTGATGTTCGGAGTGAGGAGAACTTGGCAGATCCGTTCAAAAAGGGCCTCAAGCGCCAGCTGGTCGAAGACACAGCAAGTAAAATTGGCTTAAAGGCATTCTGATATTATATTATTGTAATCCTACCATAAAGTTTTATGTTATTAGTTCAAAGAAAAATCTACTAGGCATATAGCTTTTGGTTCAAGGGAGGACCACTAACTAGGAAAATATCAGGAACAGTGGGTACATGTCCTCTGTAACATGAAAGGGATATGGACCCACAAATATTATTGTCTACTATATATTTTTTGCGGAAAACAGATCCTGTGGTGAGGATGGCTTAAATGCCTTAATAGTTTCTTAGGCAGAGTGAATGCCTATTTTTCTTTACAAGAAGCACGGTAGCATAGCACTACAAGGAGTGTTACAACTTCATGCTACAGTGGGGTGACTCCACCATGTGGTTCCTAGGTAGGTATAATGCCTCGGCATTGCGAGCCAAGTCACGGCAGCGTAGCACCGCATATAAGAAGGTAGTGTAATACTGTATGATGAAATTAAAGAGTTGTAGACAGCACTACAAAGGGACAATGTCCTCATGTTACTGTGGCACGACACCACGAAGACGTACCCAGGTAGGGGTAAAGCCTCGACTACTCAAGCCATGTCGGTGCAGCGTAACACCATAAGGAAGCGCAAGGCTTCATGCTGGGTAGTTTGGCACTACATAGAGGCTTGTGACCTCATGCTACATTAGTATAATACTATGATAAGGTTTCCAGGTAGGGGTAATGTCTCGACTTTAATCTATGTTATAGCAGCATAGCACTGCAAGGAAGTGCAAGGCTTCATGCCATGTCTCTTTAACAATGAACTCACTTGGAGTGTATTAACAGAGATAGCAGGCCGTCTCTTGAGGGTAAACTTATAGATGCCTAAAATACATACGCCGAAACCAGACTAGCATAGAGCCTTTAATGTGCAACCAGAAGCACAGGTGACTACATTGTGTGAGTAGAAAGAATTACAGCTATAGTGAAGAATTCAAGGCTTAGTCCATTCTTGTATCATATTGTTGTTTAACCCATGCAGGAAGATTCAAGTCGTCAGCAACATCTATCCTATATAATATATGATGGACAGTCACTATAGGGAACACTCAAACCCGTATATAGAAATATGTGGGGGGTTGTTAATGTTTGGCCTTAGAAACTAGAAAAATAGTTCCACACTGCCTAGGCCAAATGGATTGTATCTCCATATGTAGCTTTGTTTGTATTAAGAGTTGTACATGAGGTGTAGAGAAGCACATGGGTGCCATGTGGGGGTATTTTTCTAGTGGAAAGAAGGCTAACTCCAACAATAAAGCATTAATGCTTTTTGTCATGCTCTTGGAATTTATTCCTTTAGAGCTAAGCCCTGTAGGGGCTTAGCGACTCGGACTCGGACTCATGAGGTATAATGTGGCATATTATTGGAATACTTTGCACTTAGCACGTCAATATCGTCGCTAGGCATATAGTACATTTTAGTTGCATTCGTTGTGCGAGCCTCTGCGTTGTCGATTGCGCAGCCAGATGACATGGCCCGATCGTACGGCCAGATGGCGTTATCGCGATCACGCGGCCAGATAGTGTTATCCGATGGTGCGACAGTTGGCATGGTAGTTTGTGCGACAACTTGCATGCAGTGCATACAGAGCGCACTATGCATATTTTGCTCGAGTGTGCGATCTATGCACGTTGCTCGAAGTGCACAGTTGGCACATTGTTGTGTATGTCTGCGATATGAACAGTTACGGAACGTTCAGAAACAGTTTCGAACACGTCCCGAATGTTTCGTATACTGGACGGTTGCTGAACTGTCTATATATTTTAGTTTCTTTCTTCTCTCTCAGAAGTACAAGTTCCTTACAAAATTTCAAAAAGCAGAAAAGAGAGAAATAGGTAGAGAGTTCTCGCTATCCGAGGAGTCAGAAGAGCAGAGTGTTCCAAAGTTATTTTTCGAACATGCTGGTTCCTAGAATCTATTCGTATGGGGCGAATCTAGCTTTGAGCTCCGGTGATCCTTCACCCCAGCAGGACTTCTTTTTTCCTCTGTTCATCTATTCTTCTATTGTAACTCGTTCTATCCCAATCGTAACACATTTATGAGGAAGAACAAGATCTTCTCTAATCTAATCAGATACATTCTATGGGCTTTCGTCGCTGCTATAATCGAAATTCATTTATGCCTTCTTCGAACTGTTACATTTGAATTCTTCTCTCTCTGAATCCTTCGGGATCTCAATCATGCATCTTCCTCAAAGTGTTGACAAAATCTATTTTTTATCTAAAAATCATGCCCTGAGACTAACAGTCTATGACACAAGCAAAGTTTATTGCAATGATAGAGACTTGCAATGAGTTATTATGGATGAAAAAGTTCTTGCATAAGATGGGACCTAAGCAAGAGCATTACATTTTGCTTTCCGATAGCCAAAGTGTTATTTATCTTGAAAGAACCCAACATTTCATCGTCGAACTCGGTATTACTAGGTACAAAATGATTTAGAGGCGAAGAACACGATGATTGAGAATGGTTATATAGAGGATGATGGAGCAGATATGCTCATGAAGGTTCTACCAAAGGAAAATTTTGAGTATTGTTGCAGGATCGTTGGAATGGTGAGCTCATCCGCCTAATTGGAAACGAAGGATAATTTGGTGTTGGGTAGGGCTACCTATGTTATTAATATTCTGGAATGCGACGAGCATTAAACATGTGTCAGGGAGTCGAATGAGACAAGAAGCTCGATTTGAGCGCGTGTCAGAATTTTAAAAAAAGTCGTATTGTCTGGTTAAACGTACTTTTGTTCCAAAATCCTTCTGACTCGAATTGTCCATTTTTTGGTATACTGCAATCGGTGTATCGAGGGTATACCGATTTAGGAGCTGAAAGCAATTTTTATAATGTTATTGTTAGTCCCGGGGCATAATTTTTTGATGGAAAATTAAAAAATTATGTAAAACTTCAAGGAAGGTGCAAGACAGAGTTCCTTGGAGGATTCTAAGAGATGAAAACCAATGTGTTACTTCGAAGAAGACACAGAAGAATTCGTAGCAACAGCAACGAACGTCCACTAACTTTTCTGATTAGGTCATAAAAGCTCTCGTTCGGAACGAGTTTCAAGTGGATAATAAAAGAACAGAACGTTCTGATTAGATCAGAGAAGAAGAAAGCCTGCTTGGGTGAATTATCACCGATGCTCAAATCTTGATTCGCCCCACACGAACAGCTTTCAGGAACCAGCAAGTTCGATGGAGAACTTTGGAACACTCCGCCCTTCAGACTCCTCGGATGGTGCGAACTCTGCTCTCAAAGGACCTCTCTTCTCTGCTCTGAACTTAGGGAATTTCGTAAGGAAATTTCTAATGCTTGTGTACTATTCCATGAAAGAGAAGAGAGGGACTTTATATAGGTGTGCCCAGTAACTGCTCGGCATACATAACGTTCAGGACATGGGTAAAATTATTTTGAACGTTCCGTAATCGCTCAAATCGTGCACAGACATGATTGAGCCAACTAGCGCACAGTGAGCGCCAATTAGTGTATAGTGTGCACGAACGGTGCACAGTGCATGCAATTGTGCACCGCTATGCCAACTATGCACATGCGTACTATGTACCAACTGCGTGCCATCTAGCAGCGCCATCTGGCCGTGCCAATCAGGTCGCGCCAACTGACACGCCACTGGGCCGTGCCAATGGGCATGCCAATTAATCAGCGCCAACTAGTTACACCATTTGTCCACATAATTGGGCCACGCGAATAGGCGCATGATCGGCTGCGCAGAGGCTTGCACAGCAAGTGCAACTTAAGCGAACTATGCGCCTAGCGACGATGCTGACGTGCTAAGTGCAAAGTGTGCCAACAAAATGCTATATTATGCCCTATAAGCCTATGAGCCCGAGTCCGAGTCCGAGTCCGAGTCCGAGTCTGAGTCGCAAAGCCCCTACGGGACTTAGCTCCAATGGAATAAATTCCAAGAGCAAAAAGCATTAATGCTTTACCATGGAATCTTATCCTTACCTCCTAATAAAATTACCCACATGGTTCCCTCCTTAGGGTCACCACCCCATGTGCACATCTTAACCACATACCAAGTATATATTGAGATACAACTTTTGGTGCTTTTCCAATGTGGGACTAAATATCACTAGGCATGTATTGAAAGCAAGCTTTCTCTACATGTCAAGGAAAAGCTCCAATAATCCTCCACATATCTCGATATACAGATTTGAGTGTTCCCGACAGTAATTGTCCATCATGCATTAGGAGAGATGTCGCTGACGACTTGAATCTTCACACATGGGTCAAACAACAGACTATAATACAATAATGGACTAAGCTTTGAATTTTGCACCATAGCTGCAATTCTTCCCACTCATATAATGTAGTTACTTGTACTTCTGGCTACATATTAAAGGTCCTATGCCAGCCTGGTTTTAGTATATAATTTTGAGCATTTATATGTTTTACCTTCAAGAGACGGCTTGATATATATGTCCATACACTGTAGGTGAGTTCTATATTAAAAAGACATGGCATGAAGCCTTGCGGTGTGACGCCACTATGACATGGCCTAAAGCCGAGGCATTACCCCTACCCAGGAACCTTATCGTAGTGTTATACTACAGTAGCATCAGGTCACAAGCCTCTTTGTAGTTCCAAAATACCTAGCATGAAGCCTTAGGCTCCCTTGCGATGTTACGTCGCAACGACATGGCTTGCAAGGTCGAGGCTTTACCCTTATTCTGGTACCTCATCGTGGTGTCGTGCCATTATAATATGGGGACATCCTCCCCTTTGTAGTACTGTCTACCCCTCGTTAATTTCATCATACAACATTAGGCTACCTGCCTAATTGTGATGTTACGCCGCTGTGGCATTACCCCTAATAGGGAACCTCATGGTGGAGTCATCCCAATATAGCATAGAGTTATACTCCTTGTAGTGCTGTGCTACCGTACTTCATATAAAGTATACCAGGCATTCACTCTGCCTAAGAACTCATTAAGGCGTTTAAGCCATCCTCATCACAGGATCCGTTTTTTGCAAAAAAATATATAGTAGACAACTGTGGATGTAGGTTCGTAACCTTTCCATGCCACAGAGGACATGTACCTACTGTTCCTGATATTTTTCCAGTTAGTGGTCCTTCCTTGAACCAAAATCTAGATGCCTAGTAGATTTTCCTTTGAATTAATAGCATAAAACTTTATGGTAGGATTGCAATAACGTAATATCAGAATGCCTTCAATCCCATTTTACTTGCTGTGTCATCGACCAACTAGCGCTTGAGGCCCTTGATGAACGAATCTGCCAGGTTCTCCTGACTCCGAACGTTAATCACTGTAATAACACGTCTCTTAATGAGATCGTGTACTGCCCTATTCTTTAATCGTACAATCCTCTTCTTCTCATTGAAGAGGTCATTTGATTCTACCGCCATAGTCGCCTGGTTGTCACAGTATATCAGTATTGCCGGTATTTGCGTCCCAACTACTGGAAGATCATACATGAGCTCTCGAAGCCATTCTGCTCTGGGGTATCAAATGCAGAGAACTCAGATTCCATAAAGGAATGAGATAAAATAGTATGCTTCTTCGACTTCTACGATATAGCAGCTCCATCTATTGTGAAAATGAATCCACCTATGGACCTCTCGCTCTCCAACTCTGAGCACCAGCTGGCATCACTGAAGCCTTCTACAACAGGTAGATCTCTGTTGTAGTGCAGTGCATATATCTGAGTCTTCTGTAGATACCTCATTACCCGTTTTATATCTTTCCAGTGCTCAATGCCTGGGTTGCTTGTGAAATGACTCAGCATTCCTACTGCAAAAGCTATGTCAGGCCTTGTGGCTGTAGTAGTATACATCAAACTCCCGACGACGCGTGCATACTCTAGATGCCTGATACTTTCCCTCGAATTAGGCTTCAGCTTTATATCACACCTGTAAGGCGTATCGATCCCTAGAAGATCCTGATACCCATGGCGTGTGATCATCTTCTCAGTATAATGAGACTGTGACAGAGCCAGTCCAGCATCTGTCTGAATTATCTTGATGTCCAAGATCACATCAGCTTCCCCCAAGTCCTTCATACTGAATTTGGTTGAGATGAACTTATTTGTCTCCGTGACACAGCCCATATTCGTACCTAGGATCAGCATGTCATCCACGTAGAGACAAACGATCACACCTCTTCCATCAGCAAACTTTGTGTAAACATACTTGTCCGTCTCGCTGACCCTGTAGCCGTTTGACCTTATAACCTTGTCAAACTTTTCATACCACATCTTGGGAGCCTGTTTAAGACTGTACAAAGATTTTACCAACTTGTAGACTTTATCTTCAAGACCCTTAACGACAAATCCCTCTGGTTGTTGCATATAAATCTCTTCGGTCATCTCGCCTTTTAGGAAAGCCGATTTTACATCCATCTGATGTATCACCAACTTATGTATTACTGCAAGAGCAATGAATATTCTGATGGTGGTCATCCGGGCTACTAGAGCATACATGTCAAAGTAGTCGATCTCATGCTTCTGAGAAAACCCCATGGCTACCAGCCTAGCCTTGAACGTGTTAATAGTTCCATCTGCTTTCATCTTCTTCTTGAAGATCTATTTGCATCCGAAGGGTTTTGCTTCTTCAAGAAGATCAACCAACACCCAAGTGTTATTAGAGGTGATTAAATCAATTTCATTGTCTATCGCCTCCTTTTAGAAAGTAGCGTCTCTGGTCTTCATCGCCTCATCATAGGTAAGCGGATCTGCTTCTACATGATAGGTGACAAAGTCATTTCTGAAGTCTTTCGACCTCCTCACACGCTTAGCTAACGGCTCAACAAGTTCTGGTTCAATCGTTGTTTCAACAACAACATCTTCTTGGACTACGTTCTTATCGAAAAACTTCAGTTTCTTGTGCACCCTCATTGTTCTCCGGAATATCCGCACGAACAACGTTCTTGTGCCTTGTAAATTTGTCATCAAAATATTCTGTGTCGCGAGATTCAATGATATAATTTGATTCAATATCAAGAAATTTTTTAGTATTACTCTTCTCGGCATAACCCAATGTCATAACCCGTACCCGAATATTCGGGAACGAGTACATCGGTCATGCGCAGCCTACGCTGCAGTATCGGTGGTAGAATGCTGTCAAGTACCCAATAACTATCTATAACATCTAGATGATCTATAACAACAATATGTACTCCAATCACAAATATCTAAGAAGATATGAATAAGAAGAGATAACAGTATCATTAGAACAACTATAATCTACAAAATGATCATATGAGACAAGAATGTATCGGCGACAAAACTATAACAAAACTAAATTAAACTACCAGACCTAGAACTCTCGAGAGACAACTCATGGTGAAAGAATATCGAGATCCGTCTCAGCTAGCACCATCCCGTTGACCAATAATGTCGGGCATAACAATTTCCTAAAATTTGTCAACGTATCCAGTCAGAATGGGAACGAGTACATAAACTAACAGCAGTTCCAAATGAATTGACAAACACTATAAGAGACAGTTATAATGGAATACAAAATGAAATATCAAGACATGAAGTAAAATAGTACAAGTGAACTGAATATCTTGTCATGGTGTGAAATACTGGAATGTAAAGTAGTACAGGAACATCTGATGTACAATATAAAATATAAACGGTGCCTTGAGATAATTAGAACGTTATGTGATCGGCTTGGGTCAAGATCCGGCTGTTCCATTTGACTGGCTATGCAGAAGAACAAGCACAGGTAAACCTGGAGATCAGGCCGGCCAAAATTGAAAGCTATTATTCCAATAGTATCAGGTCAGGCAACACCCTACGTACGGAGAGGGTGGAGTTATGCACAGAAAGTGACATGAGGGTTATTTATCACATAACCTCTAATAATTCTCCATCCCCGAGTAGTATAATGGATCCAACCGTAGCACGTTATGACACGGGATTCTCTAAGAAGGTAGCAAATTCCCTTAGGAATCGGTGTCTATACAAGTACAAGGACAATAGTCAAGAACAAGACATGTACCAGTACACCAGGTATACCAGAAGTAACATCTCATAACGGGATCCAATATATACTAATCCTTGTATCCTCGTGTCACGACCCATACCCTAGAGTTAGGGCACGAGAACGTAACAACGCCCAGCCTACGCCGCAGTGTCGGCAGTAGAACGCTGTCCTAGGTCTCAATGCATCTAACAGTATAAGACTAAACAGTTTATACTCCCCGAATGGGGGTGACATAGCAGAATATAAACTCAATCACATCTAAGGTAGAGCATAAAGGAAGATAGATAAAACATGAAATCGAAAAGAGATACAACAGATAGAAGTCTAAGTGTCTAAGATACATAAACCCAGAAATATATCTCAAAACTCAAATACAGTAATCCACAAAGTAAATACAGCTCCAGACAAAATGAAATAACTATCTAAACAACCTCTACTGTGTCTCCTCTAGGCTAGCAGGCAATCCCAGGCCATCTGTAAAATTTATCAACAAGTCAAGTGTTGACTTACAGTTGACTTTGGGTCAACTGGTCAACTCTGGTCAAACAGGGTCAATTCTAGTCTAATATAAAGTGTACTTGGTTATTTGTACGTCAAAACTTTCGATACGTAAATCGAGATAAGAAGATTATTGGTAAGGTTGATAATCTTATTATAGTGATCCACGTGTCCAACTTGTCAATTTCAGCGATGTGAGATCACTGGAATTGGCTGATCTTAGTTTCGTTGTACTAATCCCGAAATACGAACATTATATGAATTAATTATTAATTAATTATAAAAAGGTTAAACTCAGAAAAATTATCAACAAATATTGTCGGACGATGAAATGAACATCGCCAACGTGTCCAGAATGGTCAAATTAGCTAGGATAGCCTACCTAACGGTCTAGTTTGGACACAAGGATAAAAAGGTAATTTCGGGTCAAAACGGTGTCCGTATCGGAGCCGTTTTGTACCAAAAAACGTGCAAGAAGACAAGTCAATAAAATATAACAAATTATATGTCCACGAAACAAGAATGACGATACGAACTCAATGGTATCTCTAGAATTGGATTCCGTTGACCCGATCTCATTTTGGCCCGTTGACCAGAACTTGGAATTCCGGTTTGCACGAAAATGCGTGCCGGAGCCAAAGTTCTCAAAACTCAGCAAACTACCTGTCAACGAGTCCAGAATGATGATACGAACTCAACGGTATCTCCGGAATTGGATTCCGATGAGCCGATCTCAAAATGACCCGTTGACCCGGATATTGGTATCCGACTTGCACCAAAATGCGTGCAGGATCCAATGTCCACCAAAACCTAGCAAATTATATGTCAACGAGTCCAGAATGATGATACGAACTCAACGGTATATCCGGAATTGGATTCCGATGAGCCGGCGTCAAAAAGTCCCGTTGACGCAGAATGTGGGACCCACTTTGCACCGAAAAACGTGCCAGGGCCCACGTTCTCCAAATCTAACAAATATTATATGAAAATATGCCAGAACGACGCCACAAGTCTACTGGTGGTGTCAGAAATGAAATCTGGAGTCCCGTGTTCAAAAATAGAATTTTACAAGTTGGAAATTACGAATTCGGACGGCCAACTTTGGCGTCGAATTCAACCAATCAAACAAGCTCACAATGAAACGAAACTGGAGGGGTAGCAAGAGGGTTATACCAGCTTAGCACCGGAACTGGTAGCACGCCAAACGGAGCTACGGTGGAGGAGGTACAAGCTGACGAAGTTGGCCCCGCGAAACTGTCCAAATTTAATACAATTTAAACGGTCAACTTGGTGGCCGGTTTTCATATATCAAATGATAAAATTAACGGACGAAAATTGACAGGGATGAATGTGGATATACCGAGATTGCGATGGAGCAAAGAAATAGACGATCCAACGGTCGGATTTCTCGGAAATCATGCGCAAAGTTGCTGCGACGGGGCGCCAAAATGAACTTGATTTCGCGCGCGTCACGACGGGACATCGTGCAAAACGCACGAATCGCCTATACGTCGTGCTGGAGAAGGAAAGGCCGACCCAGGGGGGTCACCGGAGTTTGCCCGTCGTGGGGGAGGCCACGGCCACGTCGGCGCGTGGCCGGCAACGACACGGCAGCGCTCGCGCGCGCGCACAAGGTACGCGCGGCTGTGCTCGCGGACGCTGCCGGAGCTGCTGTTGCGGCGCGGGAAGGCTGCCTGGCCATAGCGAGGGCCGCGTGCTGTCGAGCCTGGCCCGGCGAGGCCATGGGCGGCACGACCATGCACGCGGTGGCGCGGCGGCTTGGGTGAAGTGGTGGTGGCGGTTGCATGGTGGAATGGTGGTGGAGAGGAGTTGGAGGAGATGAAGGAGATCGGCGGTGGCCGACGACGGGGATGGCCGGGGGTGGCCGGAGGTCGGTTGCATGGGAGCTGAGAGGAGTGGTGGTCGGGTTTTGAAGGAGGGGTGGTGGTGATGGCTTGGTAGTGATGATGAGGGAGGAGGAGGAATAAGGAGGAGGAGATCGAGGAGAATGGTGTGCTCGGGCTCGGCCAGGGTGGCCGACGGCCTGGAGGTTGGGGTCGGGCCAAGGAGGAGGTGGTCGAGCCATGGGTGGAGAGGGAGGTCGGGGTGTAGGCTGTTGGAGTTGGTGTTGAAGTTGTTTTTGTTGCTGTGGTTGCTTGTGTGGGAATAAAAATAAAGGAAAGAGAGAGAATAGAGAGAGGATAAGAGAGAGAGAGAAAGATTCTCTCCTCATTGAAATTAGGGCCGGCATATGCTGCCGAGGGGTTGGGGGAAAAAGTGAATGAGGGAATTAGTGGATGGGATTTGATAGAATAATCCAAAGGCTAGGATTAAATTAGCTAAAAATAGGTCATTCCAAAGGATGGAAATTTCCCATAAATATTAGAAATAGGTAGAAGAATAATTAATATTTTTGGGCAAAAAAATGTGAGGGCATCACGATGGAGAGTAACATGGAGCTGGACTGGACTCGGTGGAGCCGGATTGGGTCCAAAACCGGACATGGCAAAATAATCGAATTAAAATAGATGTTGATGATCATGGGTAAATAAGTAGCACATGGGGATTCCAATAAATGGGACACAAGTGGCGGACGGATAGTAGGCTCAATGTGGGCCATGTCCATAGTTAGGGCAGACAGGTTTTGGTCGACAGGGGACCCACAATTCAAGTTGGAAAATGAATGTGACGCTGTGGAGTGAAATAAAATCGGATCACGTGTCGAAAAAGTTGTGCAAAGAAAATGGAGCACAAAATGACGTGTCTGAGTGGGACACGAAGGTCATGGATGACGAGCGTCTCGAGTAGATCATCAATGAGGAGTTGGTTTCGAGAAACTGACTGGTCTTGCGCTCCCAAATTAAAAGTCACGGTAACGTGCTAATAATGATCAAGTAAAAGAGTAGGAAAATCAATTAATAATCAAATGGTCTAATTCGACCCGAGGTTCAACGAAGCAAAAAGAGCACAAGGGAACAAGTTTGAGTGAGACGCTATATACCGTCAAGAAGGTAATCATGTCCACTCCAAAACTCGTGAAGAAGATTTCCAGAATTGAACATCCCTGATACTCCAAATATCAATGGCACAAAAAAGTACACTTAGAAAAAAATAACAGAATAAATTATTTATCGAAACCAATAAATCAGAAAATAAAATAAAATGAAAAAAAATCAACCCGAAATTCGGGGTGCTCACATCCTACCCACCTTATAAAAATTTCATCCTCGAAATTAAAATGTCCATACTCCCTCTAGGTCAAACCCCCACAATCAAAGTCCCAGAACTAAAACAAATCATACCATCAAATAAAAGAATGGCATACAGGGTCATGGCATACGGTGGTAGTGAAAGTCTCATCTAGGCACACTAGTCATACTAACCAAACGGTCATAGGGTATCAAAACACACAACCAATCCAGGGTGCTAAACTTAGAAAAGATACAGAAATAACAATTATCAAAACTGTAAGACAGTCTACCATCCTATGCAAAAATTGGTACTCATCAAAATGATTAAAGAAAGGTAACTACCAATCATCTGAAAAAAAGTACTATCCCAAGAAAATCAAAATCACAAGTTTAATTAACGAATGTTGATTACATTGAAATCCAATCACAATATATAATATAGAGAGCATTAGAGAGAAAAAGCTAACATTATGTGTATGGGGACATGTTCATATGGTTAGATAGTAGGCGTGTGTATACGTGAACATACATGAAAGTGTATATGAGAAATTGGGTTTTAAAACAACGGCTATCAAGTTACACTAATCATGGCATATTGGTTAAACAATCCATAATACGCAACACGCAACTTATTTAATCATAACATGCATAGCTAACCATATATATATAAAAAGGTAGAGACTTAGTTATGTATTTATATATATATTATAACATGTATGCTTAAGCTCTATATACATCTATCTAGATATACAATCATAACATAGAGGGGAAGGGTTTGGTTACACGACAGTGTATACTAAGTTAGGGGGTGTGTGTGTGTGTCCTTGTACAGGATTATAGCTTAGTATTGAAAGGTTAAACCAGGTATTAGTTCAACATTTACATAAAAATAACTGAAAATAAGCTAACATTTAACCAGTGCAATATTAACATAATGCAATTTCAAAATTTAGGGGTTTTGAAACATCACGACTAATCTCAATGCTCCCAATACATCCTAACATGATAGAAATGAAACCCTAACATATTACCAATACATTTATCTACGCATACAGTTCGATATTACATGTTAAATCTGAATTTTAACTAAACATGGAAATCAATGTAAAAATGTTAACATGTAACTAGTTTTCAAGATTTTGGAGGAATTTGAACATTAAAACCAACTCAATGTTTATCACAAACTAACATGTAAGAATATGAAACCTAACATTATATCCCTACATACAACAATGTACACAGCTTTAAATATTATATTAAAGAAAATTAAACCGTAATTTAAACTAAACATTTGGAATTCAGTATTAAGGGTTAATATGTACACAGTCTTAAATTTGACAAATTTAAACACAAATTTTCAACCAAAATTCTTTTGAATTGAAACCCTACGTATAACATACATGTGCAGTGATGTAAACCTAAATAATAACATGAAATTTATATTTAAATTACGAATTTAAACATGGAAAAGCAGAGAACCAGAATTATTGGTTATGAAAATTTGGACATCAACAACATATCAATATGTATCTAGATATGTGGAAAAATCGAGTGTAGCATACATACGTGTTAGGCAAAGTGTCTGTTATATATATATTCATATACATATTCTCATGTCCCAATAAAAATTAATTAATTCTACGTTAAGACTAACATTTAGATTCCTACCAAGATTGCAAGCAGGTGATTGACGAAATCAAGACAGTTTTATTATCATTATTATTTAATACAAGAATAATAGCAAGAAAAAATAACGATAAAATCGGTTCTGCTTATCTGTTTAAAGAAGGAACTGTTTTGAAATCCAGAGTTAAAATATCAAATTCAGATAAAGTCTAGCAAAATCATCGATTCATTGTATTATGAAAACTCCTAGCAAGAAATTTCACAAGGTTTATAAAACCAACTAAACTTACTCCTGAGTTAAATAATAGGAAACTAGACAAAACAACAAATAATAATTATTTTCTCCTTTTTTTGACTGAAACAAAAGTAGAGAAAATATGTTCAAAAATATTTAAGGTGCAATCCGATAATCATATGCGTCTATCCAAAATCATGGTACTCTAAATCCTCGTCATACTAGTAAGCAAGGCTACGATAATCACAGAGCCCTTGACTTATGCATATATCTCTAGAATTATGGTATTTAACATTTTCGCGGTGCCGCATGCTTGGCTGCGAAAACCTTAAATTCCCACACCCGAGAAATATATCCAGAGTCAGACTATATGTCCTCACCATGCTGGCTAATGTAACTATAAAAGACTAGATTCCATAACATAGATGACCTAGCCCATATAATTTCATCTTGCCAAAAATTAAATTAAATCAACAATGAATACCCAAAAATCAAATCAATTTATCAACGAATATCAAAATTCAAAAATGAACAAAAATCCATCAAAATACAAACTCGGATGCAATAGCTATCATCAAAATTCAAATTCGACAATCATCCATCAAAATCAATAATTACAAACTCGAATTCAACAATAATCTATAAAAATCAAATTTAACAACAGAAAGTAAAGATAATTAATTCAAGGGAAGAAGAGTTTTCAAATCGAAGTTAAATAAGATTCTCCAGGGTCGTCCCAGGAATCTCTCAAGGGTCCCTAACTGTGATTGAGTACCTTCAAAATATATTCTAATCCTACTGCAAGCTGTAGTGGTACTCAAGTTCGAATACCACTACATAAACTCGACCTGCATGGGCCACCACTAAAAACGTGTCACGACCCGCACCCTAGAGTTAGGGCACGAGAACGTAACAACGCCCAGCCTACGCCGCAGTGTCGGTGGTAGAACGCTGTCCTAGGTCTCAATGCATCTAACAGTATAAGACTAAACAGTTTATACTCCCCGAATGGGGGTGACATAGCAGAATATAAACTCAATCACATCTAAGGTAGAGCATAAAGGAAGATAGATAAAACATGAAATCGAAAAGAGATACAACAGATAGAAGTCTAAGTGTCTAAGATACATAAACCAAGAAATACATCTCAAAACTCAAATACAGTAATCCACAAAGTAAATACAGCTCCAGACAAAATGAAATAACTATCTAAACAACCTCTACTGTGTCTCCTCTAGGCTAGCAGGCAATCCCAGGCCATCTGTAAAATTTATCAACAGGTCCAGTCAGGACAGGAGCGAGCACAATACATCTCAACAGATCATAGCAGGTTAGAAAATATATTCATGCAGTAAAGTAAGATACAAGTACTGAAAGAAGTGCAGTATATAAACAGAGAGAGAAAGCTGTAATAGAAATATCTACTATAAATAAAGAACTAACATGTGGCTAGTGAGTCAGAGTACAATATAGACATGTAAATGGCATAGGAGATTCTGATGCTACACTATGGAAGAGATTCTGATGCTACACTACTTGGGTATTATTCACATGTCCATTTATACTCCCCCGTACCCCCAATCAATACACAAGGATCCAGCCAGGTTATGTTATATGATGCTATGTAACAGCCTCCGAAGGGTGGTAGATCCCGAAGGTGATAGACCCCGAAGGTGATAGACCCCGAAGGTGATACATAGTAGTCCCATAAATGGGATAAGGATTCTAGAAAGACTCTGTGATCATAAGAGTATATGTCACAAGTGATCGAAGAACCAACGAAGCATAGTGATATGCCATGTAAGTGAAACGCAAAGAACATAGAGTACCCGATGCTCCCTAAGGATAATATCTCAAGAAAGGATCCATATAGTACCAATCCGTGTGACCATCGTGACGGTACAAGTAAAGTAATCTACTGCAGGAAATAATTCTAAGCAGGATATAAAATGATCAGAGAATGTACTCGCCTCGATAACATGAACAGCTGATAAGTAAAGGGGGGTCCTACTGAAGCCACAGAGTCCTATTTAAAGCAACACAGGTTAAAAGGTGTTCAAGTTGTAATAAAAGAATCTCTACAATCAATCTACATTATTCTAGGTTCTTCTAAGTCAAAACAACTCTAGGTCGACTCCGGTCAATAATCTAGTCAAACTAGGTCAAGTGTTGACTTACAGTTGACTTTGGGTCAACTGCTCAACTCTGGTCAAACAGGGTCAATTCTAGTCTAATATAACGTGTACTTCGTTATTTGTACGTCAAAACTTTCGACACGCAAATCGAGATAAGAAGATTATCGGTAAGGTTGATAATCTTATTATAGTGATCCACGTGTCTAACTTGTCAATTTCAGCGATATGAGATCACTGGAATTGGCTGATCTCAGTTACGTTGTACTAATCCCGAAATACGAACATTATATGAATTAATTATTAATTAATCATAAAAAGGTTAAACTCAGAAAAATTATCAACAAACATTGTCGAACGATGAAATGAACATCGCCAATGTGTCCAGAATGGTCAAATTAGCTAGGATAGCCTACCCAACGGTCCAATTTGGACGCAAGGACAAAAAGGTAATTTCGGGTCAAAACGGTGTCCGTGTCGGAGCCGTTTTGCACCGAAAAACGTGCAAGAAGACAAGTCAATAAAATATTACAAATTATATGTCCACGAAACCAGAATGATGATACGAACTCAACGGTATCTCTAGAATTGGATTCCGTTGACCCGATCTCATTTTGGCCCGTTGACCAGAACTTGGAATTCTGGTTTGCACGGAAATGCGTGCCGGAGCCAAAGTTCTAAAAACTCAGCAAACTACCTGTCAACGAGTCCAGAATGATGATACGAACTCAACGGTATCTCCGGAATTGGATTCCGATGAGCCGATCTCAAAATGACCCGTTGACCCGGATATTGGTATCCGACTTGCACCGAAATGCGTGCCGGATCCAATGTCCACCAAAACCTAGCAAATTATATGTCAACGAGTCCAGAATGACGATACGAACTCAACGGTATATCCGGAATTGGATTCCGATGAGCCGGCGTCAAAAAGTCCCGTTGATGCAGAATATGGGACCCACTTTGCACCAAAAAACGTACCAGGGCCCACGTTCTCCAAATCTAACAAATTTTATATGAAAACATGCCAGAACGACGCCACAAGTCTACTGGTGGTGTCAGAAATAAAATTTGGAGTCCCGTGTTCAAAAATGGAATTTTACAAGATGGAAATTACGAATTCGGACGTCCAACTTTAGCGTCGAATTCAACCAATCAAACAAGCTCTCAATGAAACGAAACTGGAGGAGTAGCAAGAGGGTTATACTAGCTTAGCACCGGAACTGGTAGCATGCCAAACGGAGCTGCAGTGGAGGAGGTACAAGCTGACGAAGTTGGCCCCGCGAAACTGTCCAAATTTAATACAATTTAAACGTTCAACTTGGTGGCCGGTTTTCAAGTATCAAACGATAAAATTAACGGACAAAAATTGACAGGGAAGAAGGTGGATATACCGAGATTGCGACGGAGCGAAGAAATCGACGATCTAACGGTCGGATTTCTCGAAAATTGTGTGCAAAGTTGCTGTGACGGGGCGCCAAAACAAACTTGATTTCGCGCGCGTCACGACGGGACGTCGTGCAAAACGCACGAATCGCCTATACGTCGCGCTGGAGGAGGAGAGGCTGACCCAGGGGGGGTCACCGGAGTTCGCCCGTCGTGGGGGAGGCTACGGCCACGTCGGCGCGTGGCCGGCGACGATACGGCAACGCTCGCACGCGCGTGCAAGGGGCGCGCGGCTGTGCTCGCGACCGCTGCCGGAGCTGCTGTTGCGGCACGGGGAGGCTTCCTGGCCATGGCGAGGGCCGTGCGCTGTCGAGCCTGGCCCGGTGAGGCCATGGGCGGTGCGACCATGCACGCGGTGGCACGGCGGCTTGGGTGAAGTGGTGGTGGCGGTTGCGTGGTAGAATGGTGGTGGAGAGGAGATGGAGGAGATCGGCGGTGGCCGACGACGAGGATGGCCGGGGGTGGCCGGAGGTCGGTTGTATGGGAGCTGAGAGGAGTGGTGGTCGGGTTTTGAAGGAGGGGTGGTGGTGATGGCTTGGTAGTGATGATGAGGGAGGAGGAGGAATAAGAAGGAGGAGATCGAGGAGAATGGTGTGCTCGGGCTCGGCCAGGGTGGCCGACTGCCTGGAGGTTGGGGTCGGGCCAAGGAGGAGGTGGTCGAGCCATGGGTGGAGAGGGAGGTCGGGGTGTAGGCTGTTGGAGTTGGTGTTGAAGTTGTTTTTGTTGCTGTGGTTGCTTGTGTGGGAATAAAAATAAAGGAAAGAGAGAGAATAGTGAGAGGATAACAGAGAGAGAGAAAGATTCTCTCCTCATTGAAATTATGGCCGGTATATGCTGCCATGGGGTTGGGGGAAAAAGTGAATGAGGGAATTAATGGATAGGATTTGATAGAATAATCCAAAGGCTAGGATTAAATTAGCTAAAAATAGGTCATTCCAAAGGATAGAAATTTCCCATAAATATTAGAAATAGGTAGAAGAATAATTAATATTTTTGGGCAAGAAAATGTGAGGGCGTCACGATGAATAGTAACATGGAGCTGGACTGGACTCGGTGGAGCCGGATTGGGTCCAAAACCGGACATGGCAAAATAATCGAATTAAAATAGATATTGATGATCATGGGTAAATAAGTAGCACATGGGGATTCCAATAAATGGGACACAAGTGGCGGACGGATAGTAGGGTCAATGTGGGCCATGTCCATAGTTGGGGCTGATAGGTTTTGGTCGACAGGGGACCCACAATTCAAGTTAGAAAATGAATGTGACGCCGTGGAGTGAAATAAAATCGGATCACGTGTCAAAAAAGTTGTGCGAAGAAAATGGAGCACAAAATGATGTGTCTGAGTGGGACACGAAGGTCATGGGTGACGAGCGTCTCGAGTAGATCATCAATGAGGAGTTGGTTTCGAGAAACTGACTGGTCTTGCGCTCCCAAATTAAAAGTCACGGTAACGTGCTAATAATGATCAAGGAAAAGAGTGGGAAAATCAATTAATAATCAAATGGTCTAATTCGACCCGAGGTTCAGCGAAGCAAAAAGAGCACAAGGGAACAAGTTTGAATGAGACACTATATACCGTCAAAAAGGTAATCCTGTCCACTCCAAAACTCGTGAAGAAGATTTCCAGAATTGAACATCCCTGATACTCCAAATATCAATGGCACGGAAAAGTACACTTAGAAAAAAATAACAGAATAAATTATTTATCGAAACCAATAAATCAGAAAATAAAATAAAATGAAAAAAATCAACCCGAAATTCAGGGTGCTCACACCTCGTATCGAGATCAAGTAAAATACTACAACTGAATCGGATATAGTAGATATCAAAGCAATAAAAATTATCAGAGAATGTACTCGCCTCAATTTAGTTGGAAATCGACGTGCACGATACGAATGTGTCGACACGAAATAGGTATGATGCTAAGCTCCAAAAGATGGTCTCATACGATGGCACAGGCGGTTCCACTGACTCCAGAATAGTCCAAATAGTCTAGTTTGATATATAACAATCTAGAATCAGGATTTGACACAATAATAGGGATGAGGAATAGGAAACGACTATAATAGTCATGACTTACGATTTAAGGAAAAAGAATAACTATAAATACATATCTATCTATAAATCAATTATAATATTTAGAAACTATAATTTTTATTCATAAAATATTATTAGGTAATACTAGAAACCCAAAAATCATTTAGAGTTTTAAAAAACCATTTATATATATATATATATATATATATATATATAAATATATATATATATATATATAATAGCTAATAATATGAACTGTAAGTTATAGATTATTAAAATATCAAATTGTAAGTTATAGATTATTAAAATATCAAATTGTACCTCGTTATTCGTATATCGAAACCTACGACACGCAAATCGAGACAAGACGATCAACCGTATGGTTAACAATCTTATCATAGTAACCCACATGATCATCTTGTCAATTTCAGCGATGTGAGATCACTGGAATCTACTGATCTCAGTTTCGTTGCATGAATTCCGAAATACGAACATAATACAAATTTATTATAATTATTACTGATATATAATGAAAATATCTACAGACGTTGTTGGATTATGAAACAAATATCACCAACGTGTCCAGAATGGTCAAATTAGCTAGGATAGCCTACACAAGTCCAATTTAGATACAGGAGCAAAACGGTAATTTCGGATCAAAATGATGTCTGTGTTGGACCCCACTTTGTATCAAAAAATGTGTAACAAATTATATGTCCACGAATCCAGAATAACGATACGAACCCAACGGTATATTCAGAATTGGATTCCGATGAACCGATCTCAAAATGATCCGTTGACCAGGACAATAGAATCCGATTTGCACAGAAATACGTATCGGAGCCAAAGTCCAATAAATCTAGCAAAGTATATGTCAACGATTCCATAATGATGATACAAAATCAACGGTGTAACCGGAATTGGATTCCGACGAGCCGATCTCAAAATGTTCCGTTGACTCAGATTGTGTGGCTTGCTTTGCACCGAAATACGTGCCAGGGCCCATGTCCTCCAAATCTAACAAATTTTATATGAATTTGTGCCAGAACGACGCCATGAGTTGCTAGTGATATGATAATTAGAATTTGGAGTCCCGGATCCAAAATTAAAATTTTACAAGTTGGAAATTATAAATTCGGACATCCAAATTTGACGTCAAATTCAACTAATCAAACGAGCTCACAATGAAACAAAACTTGAGGGACAGGAAGATGGTTATACCAGTTGTGCACAGGAACTGGTGGCGTATCAAATAGAGCTGCAACGACGGAGATACGAGTCCACGAAGTTGGCTCCATAAAACTGTCCAAAAATAACATAATTTAAATGGTCAACTTGGCCGCCGGTTTTGATCTATCAAAAGATCAAATTAAAGGTTGAAACTTTAGAGGAGTGAAGGGTTATATACCAGGACTGCAACGGAGGAAAGAGTTTGTCGATCCAACGGTCGAATTTCTTGAAAAATGTGTACGAAGTCGCTGTCTTGAGACCCAATTTCTAATTTTTCAAAATCGTATGTCACGACGAAATCTTGTACGAAATGCACAAATCGACAGTTGTACGCGTCGGGGAGGAACGTGGCTGCTCAGGAGAGTTCATCGGAGTCCCACAGCCTCGTGGTCGCGTGCGATGGTAGAGCACGGCCGTCGTCGTGCTGCTGTACGTGCCTGCTATTATGCTCGCACTGCAGCACTCGTAGCTACGTGGTCGCACGCTGGTTATGCCTAGTTACACCTGACTATGCCTCACTGCACACTGGTTGCGCCTGGCTGTGCATGGCCTGTGGCGATTGGCCACGGTGGCGTTGGTCGGGAAAAACGACAGCAACTGCAGTAGAAGCTGTTGCTCATTCGCGAGCGCACAAAAAAAGCACGGCTGCACGCAGGCTCGCCAGAATGTGGGGAAGAGTTGTCGTGGTCCGCCTAGGACAGCTCTGTTATATTCATAAACGGCAGCAGTTGTCCAAGAAGAAGAAGAAAGGGAGAAGGAAGGAGTTTGAAGGTAATGATGGTGGAGATGGTGAAGATGGTGGCTGTAACGTCCCAGTCCCAAAATACGTAGGACTAGGAACGTAGACATGCCAGCCATATAATAAATATACGTAAGCTGTAAAATGAGTAACCAAGGCACTAAATCTCATCTACGAAGTTAAAAATCTTATAAAAGAAACTTTGAATTTGTCATGTATACAATCGTTGGACGGAGATAAATCCACTACCAACTAATTTAAATAAGAAAGAATTTTACAAAGAAAATGATTTGGTGAGAGAAGGAGATGATGATCCAAAAAGCAACATCTCGAAGAAATATAGATGATCATGGCCACGGCTAGAACACTTGCAAAAGATAAGTGAACACACCTGGCGAGATAACCATGTCCTCAGAGGGACGTAACAAGATACAATAAACATGACGTTTAAATACTGAATATAAAATATGCCACAATCAAACAAAGTGATAAAACATAAATAAGGCAACCTAACCGTACTAAAGTGAACATGCAGTTGACAACAAACCTTTCGTCGCATGAGTCCTGGCTGTAAATGGGATCTGGTATAGTCCCCACTTTGGCACCAGTGACCTAAGCGCATGACGTTCAAAAATGATAGTGGCCAACCTGAGAGGATCATGCCCGTATCTCCAGCAGAGCTTTCGGGTTACAAGAGAAGTGCAATCGAAGCCCATACGACAAGGAAATATTCTCCCCACCCAATGTACCTATCATGTCGCATCCATGACCATGTAACACTACTAACCGTCAAGTCTTCTAACGTACAACTATCGACAGTTAGACCTAATGCACGTCCTGTACGCATCAGTGATCAGCCAACACGCAAGTCCGGATGCTATATGCTACTCACAACTCACACATCTCGTGGCACATCAGTGTCAAAGTTTATATAATACACTAAGCTAGTGGTAGTCCCTTAACTCTAGGTCCATATGCAATTAAAGGATAAATAACAAGGTACAGCTAATATCACTGAGCAGACAGTAAAGCAGGAAATAGAATAATGGTACAGCTAAAAGAACTGGAAATAAATACACAGTGATATGCAATAAATAAAATACAGACTAATTTATAAACAGTAAATTATGACAAGGTATCTTGCCTGGTGTGTCGCCAGGTGTGGTGCAGTGTTCTGACATGTCTCATTAGTCCACTAGCCATGGTCGTTGTACTTGGTCAAATTTGCAAAGAAGTAGGAACGTGGAGATCAGTAGTGGTCAATGATGATTAATCGATGAGAAGTCTGCGGAAAAGTGTTTTATGCTATTTTTGAAAAAAATTATTTATCTAAAATATATTTTGGCAGTTAAAATAGTTTTGGAGAGAAAATACTTTAAAATCGAAAACCTTTTAGGCTGAAAACTAATTTTAGTAAAACAATTTAGATAAAGATCTTAAAAACTACATTCTTACGGGTAAAAATAGTTTTATATCATATTAATAATCTATGAAATATGTCTAGGATTTTATATCCACATTTTGAGTTATAGACTAGTAAATATTTTAAATCTTAGTTCAATTAATAATAATAATAATAATAATAATAATAATAATAATAATAATAATAATAATAATAACCATAATACAAAATCTATCTAAAATAATAATTATAAAAACACATAGTAAATATTTTTATTTACTCAAGAATTTAAAGGCATATACTGTCCTTTAATCTAAGGTCATAAAATAATAATTTTTTTGCCAATAAACAATTATAACATTTATATACTAATAATATATTATATAAATTTTATTTAAATTATATGTTTAGAATTATAAATATTTTAACAAAATATTTAATGTATAATGATTATTTATATGTAAGTTTGCTGATTTCTTTTCCAAGTCAGCAGTATATACTAAGATATAATAAATAAATAAAAAATATATAAAACACTACCATAACTCTATTCTCTGAAGAGAGAGAAGAAATAGGATCTTAACCAAAAGGAAAGAGAAATCGAGGAGGAAGAGCGGCGAAGCTCACCGGCGGTCGGCGAAAAAATTGGCGGAACCAGAGACCAGGGTCGGCTGGCGCCGGCGATAGCACTGCGCCATGCACGGCGGGGCGTGGAGGATCGAGCGCGACTGAGAGAGGACGGCGGCAATGGGGTTTTCGGCCGGAGCTGCCGGGCACGGTCAGGGCGCCGGACGAGAGTGGCGGCGGCGGAGCTTAGGCACTGGGATCGGCGGTCTCGTGCGGTGGCGCCGCGGCTTCGAGCGACGACCGGTCTCGCCGCGAGCGGCGCGGAGCAGTACGCTCGTCGTGGAGGCGGCGGATCTGGGTGGAGGCCTCCTGGTGATGCGGCGGTTCTCGGGAGGACGGAGGTCAGCGCCTTGGCGACACCGGACATGGCTGCCTCGCGGTGGCTCAGGTTTGATCTTCCTCTCCCTTCTTCCTTCGTGGGTAATGGTGATGGTGTTACGGATTTGGCGGTCGGGAGAGGGTGTGTGGTTGATGAAGGGTTGGTGCTGGGTGGTTGACGCCGGAGATGGTGGTGGGTTCGGTGAGGGTCAAGGTGATGCTGATGACGACGGGATGGTCGTCTGTTGTCGGGTGGAGGTGGATCGTTGTTGGTGGTGTCGGTTGTGGCAGGACATGGGTTGAGGAAAAAATGGAAGTGGCCGATGATGGCGGTGGTGATGGCTAGGGTCGCCGGGACGAGTCGGAGGCGATGATGGTGATGAGGGTGACGGTGGTGACAGCCTAACAATAGGGAGGATACAGGAAGGAATGGCGATGGTGCATGGCGGGAAACAGAATAGGGATTAGGATTCGTGTCGTGTCGGGGAATATCCGACAAGACGACGGTGACGGGGAGAGATGTCCGAGATTGTCGGATACGTGGAATAATGTATATGTAATGGGGGGATATAGTAGATGGGAGGCACAGACACGATGGACAATCTGTGGATGGTAGAAAATTATGGAAGAGTACCTCTCCTTATATAGGAGGTGGGAATTTCCATTAGGATAAGGATTGGGATTATTTAAATCCCCATGGATAATTCCTCCATTAATTTAAATCAATGAAAAAATTATTCGATTCAATCCTAATCAAATATCGATAAACCTTCATTTAATTTAAGTCTATAAAATCTTTTCCAATTTAAATTAACAAAATAATTTAAATATTAAATAAAACAAATTTAAAATAACTTTTTTGTAAATATTAAAATATAGAATTAATTAATACCGAAAATCAAGATAATTACTTAAATATTAACTCATAAAATAGCTTTTATAAATAACAAAATATATTCATAAACAAATTTCCAATTTCGTAAAATATTTGGAATACATTTCATATAAACCACAATTTTCCAAATCACTACTTATTTTTAAATGATGAACAAAATAACCCTTTTTAGGAATAAAAATATTTATCACATTATTTTGAAAATTAAATTCTTCTATATATATAAAATCTCTAATAAAATGTTTTACAAAAATATATACCTCGCACATATTCGCATTCGACGAGCAATTACGAAACGCAAATATCGCACGCTACAATAATGTGAATTCATATACGACGTGTAGATACGAAGTACAAAATAAATACAATAATATTTAAAAAAAATTGTAGAAGAAATTTTAGGGGGTTTACAATGGCTGTGATGGTGAGGAGGATGATGATGAAGAGATGGGGGTGTCGGCTAAGCCATGGAATTAGGGAGTTATTGGTGAGGATGATGGAGAGGGTGCTGAAGAGATGGGGGTGTCGGCTAAGGCATGGGGAGAGGGAGTTGTTGGTGAGTTTGTTGGTGTGTTAAAAAAATGATATGGAAAATGGTTGGCTGTGAGTATTATTTGGAAGGAGGGAGAATACAAAGAATCTCTCTCAAAAGTAGAGAGAGAGATTGTAGGGGGTAGGTTCGGCCACCTTTGGGGGTGTGTGGGTTGTATGAATGGATGAGTGGTAGTGATTGATGGAGGCAAAAACAAGGGCCAAGATTAAGTGTAGGCTAGATTAGGTCGTTCTTTTGGAATTTGATCAAGGGGGTTGTCCATTGAATATTTTGAGTGGGTATAGTAGGTGTTTGGTATTTTGTATGGGGATGAGTGTGTTGGTATCCATGAGGGGATAACATGAAGCTTGGATTTGGTTCAAATGAGTCGGGTCGGGTCAAAATCGGATTTGGCGCGATAAATAGCTTAACTTTAGCCACTTATGATCACGGGTAAAGAAGTAGCATGAGGGGCCTAAATTGAATGGGACACAAGTGTCATGTGGGTAGTAGGCTTAATGTGGGCCGTGTCCATATTTTGGGTCGACAAGTTTAGGTCGAAATGGTGTCCCTAATTCGAGTCGGAAATAAATGTGACTTCGTAGGGTGAATCAAGATTTGGTCTTGTGTCAGAAAAGTTGTGCGATAAAAATAAAGTACAAGATGGTGTGTCTGAGTAGGACACGGAGGTCATTGGTGTAGGGTGTCTTAACTAGATCTTGCTTGTAAAGTTTATTTTAAGAAAACAACTAGTCTTGTGCTCCTAAATTAAAAGTCATGGCAATGCGCATATGATAATCATAAATAAAAGTGGGAATGGTCAAATGGCCTAAATTTATCCAAAAGTTTTGCGATGCAAAAAGAATACAAGAGAAAAACGTTCGAGTGGGACATGATATATCAAAATGAAGATAATCTTGTCTACTACAAACTCATGGAAAAAAATTTCAGAGATTAACATCTCTGACGCTCCAGAAATCAAAACCATGGGAAAGAACATTTAATGATCAAAATAAATAAATAAAAATATTTATTAAAAATAATTCATTTAGAAATTTTAAAATAAACCCTAAAATTCAGGGGGCTCACACCCAAGAAGATCGTCTTCGTAGTCCTTGTCCCGAGCTTCTGAATCTTTAAATCTGGAAGCTTCACATATGCAAGACACCCCCACACTCGAATGACATTCAAGTTTGGTCTGACTTTAAACCAGAGTTTATGAGGAGTAATGTCTGAAGTTGTATGAGGCACTCTATTTAGAATAAAATTGGCCGTCAATACAGCTTCTCTCCGGTAGCATTTTGGAAGACCCGTAGTCAACAATATTGAGTTTATCATTTCTATCATCATTATGTTCTTCCTCTCTGCTACTCTATTAGATTGAGGAGAATACGGAGCATTAGTCTCATTGACAATTCCATGTTCTTTGCAGAACGATGCGAATTCATGAGACCGATACTCTCCTCCTTGATCACTTCTTATTCTCTTAAGTTGTTGTCCAGTCTGCCATTTAGCCTCGGCCCTGAACTCTTTGAACTTCTCGAATGCTTTGTCTTTGGCCTTCAGCAGGTAGATGAATGCGTACTTTGAGAAGTCATTGATGAAGGTTATGAAATACTTCATCCCGGCCTTTGTAGAGAACTGTTTGAAGTCACGTATATTGGAGTGTACCAACTCCAGAAGATCTGTGCTTCTATTAACCCAAGGAAAGGGTTTCCTTGTGATCTTCGTTTGAGCACAAACTTCACATTTCTCTACTTTATCCAAATATTTGGAGATAAGTCCTAGACTAGACATTTTGTTTATTATTTTATAATGAACATGTCCTAGTCTATTATGCTACAACTCAAAAGTATAAGCAGAATGAGTGATTGCATTAACAATAATGGACTAATTTATAATCTAAATTTTAAACATTCCTTCGGTATAAAAAGCTTTTCCGAAGTATATTCCCTTTATGGACATCACCATCTGGCCAGCATTCACTACTAAAATAACTCATTTTAGCGACGTTCGGAAACGTCGCTAAATAAGGAAATTACGTCGCTAAAACCAATTAGCGACGTATTTAGCGACGAAAAAGGGACGTCGCTTAAAGGCAAGTCGCAGATGGCACTTTAGTCGCCGGACGTCGCTATTGGCGATGCGTAATTAATTGTCGCTAGCCGTCGCAAAAATTACGACATATAGCGACGTCCAATTACGTCGCCAAAATGACGACGTAAAGCGACCACTTGCGACGCTCTGTTATTTATATATGATGACATGGCATGATAGCCACGTGGGCAACGTAGCGACGCATACCGACAGATTTAGCGACGTCCACCCTCAGCCCACGTCAGCATATTAGCAACGTCTAGCGACGTAACGTCGCTAGTTAGCGACGTATAGCAACGTCTATCTGCCGTCGCAGTACGTCGCAGAATGTTGCTATACATCACAGATGTTAAAAAAAAAAATTTAAAAATATAATTGATATTTTTGTTATGCTGTATTTCTGTGTTTACAGTGTGTGTGAAGTGCAGTGTTCGAACCATCGACAGTTTCGCTTACTGTTCTATGTTTTATCTTGGATAGAAAGAGCAACAGTTCAGGGTGCACTTCTCAGAGCTTCCTCTTCACGTCCTTCACCTTCTCGGGAACCTTTACGACGTCCGAGAAAGTGAAGGACGTGAAAATGAAGCTCTCAGAAGTGCACCCTGAACTGTTGCTATTTCTATCCAAGATAAAACATACAACAGTAATCGAAACTGTCGATGGTTTCCGAACACTGCATTTCACATTCACTGTAAACACAGACACACATCATAACAAAAATACACAATATATTTTTTTAAAATTTCGGCAGCACCTCCTTTGTATATCAGATCATCGCTTATAACCCAGCGTAGGTATATTTGTCATCCCCGTCGCAGATATCACAAAGTAAATATTACAAAGTAAATATGACAATAAAAATACCAACAAAGTAAATATCACAAAGTAAATATCCAACAAACATACATGTCCACAATGGAGGGCAAATAAGAATGAAAATCAGTGTACAGAACGGTCAATAGGCCCATAGGGCCAATACATACAAAGATGATAAAAAATATCTACTGGATCACTGAGGACTCCTGTCGCGCATCTGGGATAGCATGTACTCATGCTGCTCCTGGGTGAGCTGCACCGTAGGGGCAGTAGGAGGCAGTAGAATGTCTGGAGTCGGCGCCGTCGATGGACCGGGAGGACGTACCTGCTCCAGCTCTCGCAGTCGCTCACCTTGCGCAGCAAGGGTACTCACCACCTTCTCAGTATACTGAGCGAGTGAGGCAGATATGCTCCTCTGCGATCCCTCCAGCTCGACCTGTCTACGCTCTGTACGATGCGTAGATTCGGTGAGCGTCTGCAAGCTGGCAGCTGTAGCCTGATGCAGACTCATCAACTCATGTATACTGCGCTCGACCGCATCAAATCGTCCGATGACGATCGGAGGGTCGGATCGTCGCTCGACCGCATCAGAAATCTGCTGCTGCAACTCGCGATGCAGCTCCTCGATCTGACGACGAACATCCTCAGCTCGTGACGACGCCTGCGTAGCCGGAGACTGCGTACTGACAGAGGTGGCCCGAGATGACTCCGAAGCCAAATACGCGCCGTAGGATCCCGTACCGTAGTACGTACCCTTCTGAAGACCGCCAACGGCGGTCATCCAGAGCTCGTCCGGCGATAGAGCTGTAGGCGGCTGGGAGGAAGTACCAGCCCCTCCCTCTGCTTGCGCACTAGCAGCAGCAGCAGCAGCCGCCTCCTCCTGTCGCCGAACAAACTCGGCCTAGAACATGTTTGCTAACGTGTAAGTGTTTGCTAAAGTCTATATTGATATATATTTTCATGTTTTCTAAATTATAGTAAATTAATATAAAGGATAGAACGTACATATGCATGCGTCGCTGGCTCATCAATGAACTCCCTAGCCCTCCGATGGGTGACCAGGAAGACGGTCACCATGTTCGGGTCCTCACCCTTTTTTACCTGTTAAAATATATTATCTATTATTAGTATTAAACATTCTATAGAACTACATATAAATTAATGTCCGTCATAGGAAACGTACCAGATGACGAAAATGCTCCGTCATCGGAATGGAGCCACCACACCACTTACCGGCGCTCGACCGCGCCACCTTGGCCTTCTCAGACCGCTCCTGGTACTTGGGCTCGCTGAATCTAGCCTTCATCGCAGTCCACTGCTCTGGCGTAATCCAACCCTGGATCGGCTGTCCGTAGCGATCACGACGCTTCTGGTCGTCGATCGCATCACGAATGAGCTTGGCTATGACGACAGAAAATTGTCCCTCGATCCTCGCCGCCTGGTGTGGTGGATAGAAATAGGTCCTCTACAAGAAGTAAAATACAAAAGTTGTATAATATACACAAATGATTATTAAAATTTAAAAATAAACAAATTTTTTACCTTGAAGTGGGCGAACCAAAAGGCCTTCCTATCTGCGGGAGCATCTGAGTAGTTGAGCCAAGGCCCACCATAGTTCTGCCTCACAAATGTCCCCAGCTGTCTCTGTACTGCAGAAGGCCGATATCTATACAATAATAATTTTTCATGAATATATATGTACATATAATCATTTGAGAAATATATAATAATTAATTAACTTACTTCATAGGCCCGTCCGTCCAAATCTCTATACGCATCTCGCCCGGGGGAGCGCATGGAGGGTCGCTCTCACCTCATGCCTGGGCAGGATCAGTCTGATCGCCGTCCTCCATATGCTCGGCGTGGGCTCCCTCCATAGAGCCGTCGGCAGTAGGAATGCTGGACGGGGGATCAGGGATGCTGGACGCGAGATCAGGAAGGCTGGACGACGAGGGAGGAGTCGCCAACCTGCTGGAACTGCCCTGTCCCGGTAATGGACCGGGAATAGAATGGTACACTTGCGTACTCGAAGATGAGGATGATGGTACGGAACTGCCCTCTCCATCCCCAGCCCGAGGCTGACGGGACTGCCTAATATATAATCCTCCGCATCGTCCAGATGGTCTAGTCATACCTGACAATAAAACATATGACAATAAAACAAAAAAACATATTTATATGATAGACATCACAGATTTATGAAAAATATCATAGTCATAAAGTGTCACTGAAGTGTCAATAAAAGTGTCAATAAAGTGTCACTGAAGTGTCACAGATTTATATGATAGAAGTGTCACTAAAGTGTCAAATATGATGATAAAACAAACGTACAGATTTAATCATCTTCTAAAAATTTATCTAGTTCGTTTAGCTCATCTACTTCTTCTTCTTCTTCTTCTTCTTCTTCTTCTTCTTCTTCTTCTTCCTCCTCTACATCTTCACTTTTATCTGCATCTTCCTCTTCAGATAATTCTACTTCTTCTACACAATTAGATGTGTAATAGGGAACTTCCGTCGTGTCCACTTCTATAATATTTGTTACAAGAGGTAGTTTATCCTGTTGATAAGCTATATCGTCAACCTCAAAGGTATTTCTAGCTTTGGTCTTGCATACTGCCCACCAGTCCGACCTTGTTGTTCCCCGTTTAGGATAACTTGTGAAGTACACGAGCTGAGCCTGACTTGATAGGACAAATGGTTCATAGGCTTGATATCGACGCCGATAGTTTATATCAACAAGACCGTGCTTGTCTACTTTCCAACCTTGACCTTCAATCGGATCGAACCAATCACACCTGAATAACACAATCTTAGCAGGCTCTATTCCATAACTATATGTCATCTCCACGATCTTCCGTAGCACGCCATAGAAATCGTTGCCCGCATCAACATCTTTGTAGTTCGAAGATCTGATACACAAACAGCTGTTTTTGGTGGAATCGAGATCCACAAAGTTGTCTCTGATCGGACAAGTTGTTGACTTGAACCTAAACCCATTAACACAGTAGCTTGGCCATATTTTTGCAGCATAAATTGGTCCCTTGGCTAGCGTTCTAATAGACTCATTCTCAAGTCTTGCGTATGGACGATCGACCTAAATACCACGAAAGAAGCAATTAAGCTCATTCTCAATCAAGTGCATATACAAAAAGGTAATTACAGAGTTCTCAAGTCTTACATATGCACTCAACCATGATAGAAAATAATGCCTCATTTCTTGTTCTAGTTCTTCTTCTGTTATGTGTGGCCTACCCGACCTCACATCATCATTAAATATGCTGAAAACTATATCGTTCAAATAATGTAATAGTATAATAATTAACACTATTAAAATAATATAGACGTATTAATTACTTACCCCTCCAATTTCTCTACTTCCTCCTCGTCGTAGTTGAGTAATACATACACCTGAGCAGCCCTTAGCTCATCATCGTTCAGATATCGCTTTTTCATCTTACCCGATGGCTTTCCTGGAACATTGAATACCTTCAGTATTGTATCATTACTTTCATGATCTCCCTCGTCGTTTCAGGAAGCTCTCGTTCTATTAGTTGCAATATGAGGCTTGAAATACATCGAACAAAAGTTTGTAATCTCCTCGAGAACATAGGCTTCACAAATAGAACCCTCGACCCGTGCCTTATTTTTCACCTTTCTTTTTAGGTGATTCAAATGTCGCTCGAACGGGTACATCCATCGATATTCGACGGGTCCACCAACACGTGCCTCATAGGATAGATGAATCGGCAAATGCTCCATAGAGTCGAAGAATCCAGGAGGAAACACCCTCTCTAGCTTGCATAGTATTATCGCAATATCCTTCTCTTGCTTTTCTAGACGATCAACGAGCAATTTCTTAGAACAAAGATCCCTGAAGAATATGCTAAGCTCCGTCAATGGATCCCAAACTGCCTGCGATAAGAATTTCCGAAATGCAATCGGAATTAACCTCTCCATGAATATTTTCGAGTGAGAATGAGGGGGAAAGAAGGCAGCGGCGTACCCTAAGTAAAATAACTTAGCGACGTCACGTTTTGACTTCGCTAAACGTCGCAAACTTGGCGACATGTACATAAAATATGTCGCTGAACGTCGCTATTCGGCGACGTAGTACACTCCTGTCGCAGAACGTCGCTAGACAGCGACGTTTTGCGACGTGTTTAAAACGACGTCGCTACTGGCGACGTCATTTATTGCCGTTGCTACATTACGTCGCTATTTGATGATATTTTAGTAGTGATTGATGTCCATCCTTAGGCCTGCATTACAGAGTAGGCCTCCAGAGATCAAGTTCTTTGCAATAGCAGGTACATGCTTCACACCTTGAAGTATCAGAGACTTCCCAGAAGTCATCTTCAAGACCACCATCCCGATCCCTTGTACTTTAGCTTATTCCTGGCTTGCCACCAAACTTCAGAAGTTGGTGTATAGGTGGTGAACCATTCCTTGCTTGAGTAGACATGGCAGGTAGCACCAGTGTCGACCCACTAGTTAGAGTCAACCCCCACCGTAGTGACCTGAGCAATCATTGCAATAACGTCAGTGATCATTGAAACCTTACTTAGCTCACCTTGCTCTAATTGCTTGGGCTTGGATTTGCATTCACTCTTGAAGTGGTCCTTCCTGCCACACTTGAAATATGGCATCTGGGACTTTGCCTTCTGTTGCTTGTAGGAAGTCCCATTTACTTTCAGATTATTGGGGTCTTTCTTCTTGCTGTGGGAAGCCGCATATTTTTTCCTGTATTCCTCGGTGTGAACCAAATTAGCGTTACCCATCTGTTTGGATAGTGCGTCCACCTTCAGTTGAGCCCTTATCTGGTCCTCAACATAGATTTCTTGTAGGAGATCTTCAAGACTGATCTCCAACTTCTTCCTATGCATATTTACATAGAACTTGCTCCACCCAGTGGGAGCTTTGAGACGATGCCTCCAACAACAAATTTGTCGGTGACGGGCATCGCCTCATCTTCCTTCTGTCGTAGCTTCAGAAACACCTTTACCTGCAGTAGCATAGAGTTCTCGTCTTCAAAGAGCAGCTTATGATATTTTTCAACGATAAATATCTTGCTCCTGTTTTTGTCATCTTCGTAAAGTTTCTCCAGAGACTCCCATATCTCTCTGGCAATTGTCTTCTTTGAATATGATTCCGCTAGGGAGTCCTCCATAGCATTTAGGATTTAAAGACTATAGATGCTATTCTCCGTTCTTCATTTGGCCTGATTTTTAGTAGAAGCAATAATTGCGGCTACAGACCCAGTTTCTGGAACAGTAGGTTCTTCTTCGGTTAACACGTGGTCAACTTCGAAAAGTTGATGATTGAGAGTAACCTTCCTCTTCCAGACTTGATAGTGCTCTCCATCAAATTGCTTTAACTTGGTGAAGTTAGGCTTGATTAGTGAAGCACAAACGTTTTCCATCTTGTGAAATCAAGCTTTCAAATTGTTACTTCCGGGGCATAATTTTTCGAAGAAAAACTGAAAAATTATGCAACACTTCAAGGAAAGTGCAAGACAGAGATCCTTGGAGGATTCTAAGAGACGAAAACCAATGTGTTACTTCGAAGAAGACACAGAAGAATTCGCAGCAGCAGTAACGAACGTCTACTAACTTTTCTGATTAGATCGGAAAAGCTCTCGTTCAGAACGAGTTGCAAGTGGATAATAGAAGAAAAGAAGGTTCTGATTAGATCAGAGAAGAAGAAAGCCTGATGGGGTGAATTATTACCGGCGCTCAAGCTTGATTCGCCCATACGAACAGCTTTCAGGAACCAGCAAGTTCGACGGAGAACTTCAAAACACTCCGCTCTTCCGACTCCTAATATTGTACGAACTCTGCTCTCAAAGGACCTCTCATCTCTGCTCTGAACTTAGAGAATTTTGTCAAAAAATTTCTGATGCTTGTGTACTATTCCACGAGTGTCACGCCCCAGAACTAGAATACTGGAGAGCGGGGGATGACTCAGCCAGCTACGTATTACGGGTAGATGAATACCGTATAATACGATCAATGTTGTCTAAAAGATGAGGGGGTGCATACTACATGAAAGGCTCACTATGGTCACTCAACATCTATTGTCTCAATCATTCAAACAAGAAGCAATAATAGAGAACATATAAGATAAAGCATTAAGGCATCCCAAACGCTCAGTCAAAATGTTCTTGAGATCTGGCTTTACAAAACATAGCCAGATGATATAGCAAGGTATACACAATTGTTATCAGCTGCAGTCTGACTTAGTTACAATTATGTAAATGTAAGTACAAGGCAATCCGACTAACATGTCGGTGCCAAGTGGTAAAATGTAAAGTAAGTAGCAAAACGAGCGGGGAAGCAAGAAATCCACTCGTGTCCTTCTGCGATCATCCCTCTAGTATTGACCATCTTGGAGGTAGAGGTAAGCTGAGTCCTCGAAAACTGGCTCCAAATCTGGCCATACAAAACTAGAGAGGTTAGACCTCTAATAGCAAGTACCACAAGAAAGTACGACATGAGAATTAAAACCAGTAATAAGAGTTAAGAATATAATAATAAGTCTGCTTGCTACTGGGATTCACACAACATCCCGACACTTCAAAACAACTTCCCAACCAAACAATGACAGAAGTTGACCCGTCATGTCCTGACATTCTGATCATCTCAGTAGTTAACAGAGTAGGTACAGTACATAAAAAAATCAATTTAAACGGCCATACAACTACTACGGCTTGCTACTGTAAGTTCCAAATTGTCTTGAAAATATGCAATCAGGATTTCTCAGTTCTTACTATGTACAAGCAAGACTAGTCTATCCAATAATCAATTACGCCAATCATAAATTAGACGAGTCACAGCGGGATGCCCGTCATCAATATACAATAAATAATATAAGCAGATATCGCTCCCTGCCCGTATGGCAGATTTACAGTATCTGTAGGAACCAGCCGGCATGTCGGGGCACCAATTGCCCCGGGATGGCTGCCATGTAAGAACTGGGGAATCCATTCTCTCTCCATGCAATCGTTATTTTATTTAACTTAATATTCCCTATGTTGATTGAAATCTCATACCGTGGATCATGGTCATTCAGAATGAGTACTTTCGTACAAAGTACGATATGCACAACTCTACAATGATGTCCGTACGTTTAGGTTGTAGGTCTTACATAGAGTAATGCAACAATCAGACCTAGTCACGGAATAATCATGCCTTGACTGTAAAGTACACATACTGCTTCTATAGAGAATCAGTTGAAGTCTGCACGTGTCCATATGCCAATGTTCGGGATCGGCTAGTCGATTGCAATAGCTCATGTTAATATGAACGTGTCTCATTCAATTACAATAAGACGACTAGACAGTCTCTTTAGTTCCAACTAGGAACGCATGATCAATCATTCAGTCAAGGTAACAAATAATGTCAATTCGTGCCAAGGTATGACAGTCAGACTGGTATTTAATATGGTCGAGTCTATAACTCTCGGGGTTGAGTTCCAGACATTTTGGGCATCCATAAACCAATCGAGACACAGGACACATTCCACACAACAATATGTATTAAAATATTAACATATCATGATTTTATCGAGTTCATGCAAAAGGTGTAAGGATAAATAAGATATGCCAGGTACGCCCAAGGAGTAGATTCAATAAAAATACGTCAAGCCAGAAGAGTACGTCCGATGAAATACGCGAAAGGAGATTTACGCGTGAGGAAAGTTTACGCGTGAAGGAATAAAGCTAACGCGTGAAGGAGTATGCTCAATAAAGGAATAAAGTTGCACGTAAAAACTCGTCTTACGCCAAACCAGAGGAGTACGCATAAAGAATAGAGTTAATCATAGATGAATACGCGTAAAGTTACTCGTGAAACATTGCACCTGTAAAGAATAACATTACGCGTGAAACATTGTACGCGCGTAAACTTGTACGTGTAGAACAATATCATTACGCGTAAAGGGGTACGCGTAAAAAGGGAATTCATTACGCGTAAAGGAAATAACGTTACGCCTGAACTTGTACGCGTAAAAAGGACTAAAATTTTACGCATGAATCTTGTATCCGTAAAGAGTCAAAGTTTACGCATGAATCTATACGCGTAAAGAGTCAAAGTTTACGAATGAATCTATACGCGTAAAGAGTCAAAGTTTATGCATGAATCTATATGCGTAAAGGAAATACGCCAAGCCAAAGTAGACTTGCGTAATCCAGATTTACGCTGACATAAATAATCGTGGGTGTAGAGCTCGATATTACGCTGGCACGTATAAACGTGGGCGTAAGGCTAGATATTACGCGGGCACATATGAACGTGGGCGTAGAGAACTTCCAGAACTTCTAAATTTCATGAATCCCTCAATCCAAGCTGAAAATGGGGCTTCCACGGATCAAGATGAGTTACAACACAAATCTCAACAACCTGGAGCGATCAAAACTTGAAAATAAGGAAGTTTGATAGATCAAAAACCCCAAAATCTGAAAGTGACAAATTCTAGATCTATAAA
Organism: Iris pallida; assembly: GCA_029216955.1. Lineage (NCBI taxonomy): Eukaryota > Viridiplantae > Streptophyta > Magnoliopsida > Asparagales > Iridaceae > Iris > Iris pallida. The sequence goes on along the minus strand of JANAVB010043513.1, from coordinate 44,971 downwards.
AATAAAACTTTCAAATGCAAAAATGTCAAGTTCTAATCTCTCTTAGAATCACGAAAGGAAGAAAATTGAACCATAAAAATTATTCTTATGTGGAAGCAAGATGTACTTGCCTAAACCTCTTGGTAGATGGAGAGAGTTATGAGGAAGAAGAAGAGTAAAAGAGAATGAGAAGTAATAAAGAGAGAGAAAGGGGTTGGAGCTTTAAATGGAGGTGATGGTAGGTTGGTCGGGTTTATGTTGAACCACCCAAATCCCGAAATAGTTCGTAAACGCTTGCTAAACATTTTTCTCTTTCACAACGGTTAAACAACAGTTTTATGAAACTGTTGTCAAAACGAGTTGAATGGGATCTCTAGGTTACTCCTGAATGCTGGGCTTGATCTTCCATTTTGCAACGATTTTACAGCAACGCTTATATGGATGTTGCTAAAACTATAATTTGCAACAGTTACCTAACGGTTGAAATAACCGTTACTAAATTAAATATATTTACAATGGTTAGAGATTAACCATTGCCTAATACACTTTTTACAATAGTTCGTAAACGCTTGCTAAACATTTTTCTCTTTCACAACGGTTAAACAACAGTTTTATGAAACTGTTGTCAAAACGAGTTGAATGGTATCTCCAGGTTACTCCTGAATGCTGGGCTTGATCTCCCATTTTGCAACGATTTTACTGCAACGCTTATATGGATGTTGCTAAAACTATAATTTGCAATAGTTACGTAACGGTTGAAATAACCGTTACTAAATTAAATATATTTGTAATGGTTAGAGATTAACCATTGCCCAATACACTTTTTACAACAGTTCGTAAACGCTTGCTAAACATTTTTCTCTTTCACAACGGTTAAACAACAGTTTTATGAAACTGTTATCAAAACGAGTTGAATGGGATCTCCAGGTTACTCCTAAATACTGGGCTTAATCTCCAGGTTGCTGCTGGTCCGCGGGAGGTGCTCCACCCTGCTGATCGACAGGTCCAGGAATAATGTCGCTGAAGAAGACGACATAGGAAACAATAAGGAAGGACCAGGACCGATCAACGATACAAGCATGTGATCAGGTCAAGATTACAGGGATTCAAAGGATACAAGCAGAGATCAAGGGCGAGTACTGATTGAGACTCTATTCGGTAAACCCTCACATATCTTGATTTACAAGACCTGCATGGGCCACCACTTAAACCATGTAAACCCCAGAACCAGAATACTGGAGAGCGGAGGCATACATAGCCAGCTACGTATATTGAAGTGCAATCCACCTCGCTATACGGTCACGGCTGTCTAGATACATGAGGGTTTAACTACAAGCCAACAGTCTCCTATGGTCATGAACAAGCCTATTGTCTCAATCTCAAGCAAGCAATAATAGTTACAAGATGTCAGAGCACCAAATATATAATAGCAAGGCATCCCATACATTACATATTGGGTGATCATGAAGTTAGTCGTACAATGTGTCAAGACTAGCAAGAGTTCAGTCATACATGATCAACCCTAGGATCTATCAATCATGTTACAGCCCGTAGACAGACAGTAAATAAAGGTGCAATACGAGCTAACACGTGCTCGCCGGCTAAACGCCTCAAAAGAATAATTTTTACAATAAAGTGGGAGGACAAAAGAAACCCACTCGTTGCCAAGGTTACGCTTGGTGATCACCATCTGGCTGGAAGACAGGTGGATCCTCTGGTGCTGCTCCGATATCTGGCCACACAAAACCAGCTGGGTCAGACCCCAGAAAGAGCAAGTACCACAAAGGAGGCTTCACTTAGGAACTAAAACCAGCAAATCACAATAGAATATTAAAGATAATAAATAAAGAACTGATAATATTAGAGATAAAAATAGTAAACTGAGTACGAGAAAACCATTCAAGTAGCCAGGTCATAACCCTTAAACCAAACAAGAAACGGGGTTGCATCCCATCACCAGAATAAAAACCCGTCTCAAATAATATTGGTACAGTGAAGACAATAAACGAAGAGAGGACACTGAAATGCTCCGGGAGCCAGGTTACAACCCTTAAACCAAACAAGGACCGGAGTTGTAACCCTTCGCCTGAACAGAACTGGACCCCTGATCTTTATTGCTAAGGCCAGTATAAATAATCATGCTATTGAAGTAAGGTAAGACATGACGAGCATGGCATGGGATGCAATAAGACAATAAACAAAGAGAAGACACAGAACTGCTCTGGGAGCCAGGTTACAACCCTTAAACCAAACAAGGATCGGGGTTGTAACCCTTCGCCTGAACAGAACCGGCCCTCCGATCGTTATTGTTAAGGCAAGCATAATAAGCCATGTCCTGTCACAATCTTGTACAGGATCAGGACAAGTCAAAGCTGGGCTAGACTTCATTCAATCAATCACGGCCAATCAAGAGTACGGCTTGATACTTTTAACTAACTAGGGTTATCACATGCCTAGTTACTAGCAAGATGCAATAAGATTATCCCAACAGCCACAAGCCCTGCAGACCATCCGGTTATCCAGGTCGAATGTCCGTTTATAAAGAATGCAACACGTGACTGTGTATTGGAAATGTGCCCTACTCGTCGGTAGGCTACAAGTCCACTTAATGCACCTAGATAACGGGATTGCCTGTAGCTGGGAATCTCTTCATGTCTACTGAATTATTCTGGTTTATTAGCCTTAGTCAATTACAGTAGGAATCCCTGACCGTGGTACTCAGGGATTCCTATCCTAGACATGATGCAAGACAGTATTGGTTTATTTGTACAAACACAATCGCCCACGGTGTCCTGGTCTTTCATACTTGTCATGTCAGGCTAGCTGTCATAACAGCATGTCGAGATATATCATGTCAGTTTACTTGTCAAGAGTGTGCCACAGTGGGCCACTATCGTGTTCTATTCTTACATTATCAAGAATGAGAGAAACTTGCATAAAATAACTAGTGACATATTCTTAAAGCCAAGGAAAAGATCTACAACTTTCATGTTTTGAGTTTTTCAAGATTCTAGCTACAAAATAACTTAAACAGGCAAAAACAGTAAAATAGAGCAATTTCGGCGCATGGGATTCCTGTACATCCGTGCGTGGGAATTCCTGCACATCCGCGCATGGGAATTCCTGCACATCTGCGCATAGGAATTCATGTACATCCGCGCATGGTGCGTAGGAATTCCTGCACATCCGCGCGTGGGAATTCCTGCACATCCGTGCATGGGAATTCCTGCACATCCGTGTTTGGGAATTCCTGCATATCCATGCGTGGGAATTTCTGCACATCCGTGCATGGGAATTCTTGCACATCCGCGCGTGGGAATTCCTGCACATCCGCACATGGGAATTCCTGCACATCCGTGCATGGAAAACTCACGTTGCGTCTTCAGTACATGCGGATAAGGAACCTACGTGCATGTGTAAAACCCCTCAAATTAAATTTTTGTTTTTTTTATTTTATTATTTTATTTTTATTAAATTGTTATTTTAACTAGTAATTAATTAATGTTGATGATATATAGTAACATATATATATAAATATATATGTATATAAATATGTGGCTATATTCAACTGTGGATGTGTGGTAATGTGTAAACCTAATTAAAACTCTAGATAACTTAACCTTTAACCCAAGTTTAGTCCTAACCCTAATCTATTTTTAGTCTCTATTTTAATTAAGAAATAAATTCACATGTTTATATAAATATAATGCTTGATTTACTTAACCAACCCTTAACCCATTCCCTACCCATTGATTTTCGGTTACCACAAAGTGTGGATCTCATGAAACCGAATGATAACCTCTCCTTCCCTTCCATTTTTTCGGCCACACCACAACTTCTTCCCCCTCCATTTTTCCGGCTACCCGAGAACTCCCCTTCCCTCCTATCCCGGCCGGCGTGCATTCAGCGAGGAGATCACCTCGTCCTCGGCGTTCAGGCCATCTTCGGCAGCGCCATCGCCTCCGTAGCGTAGCCCCGACTCCCTGCAGTCGGCAGGTACGATCTCGAGCCTCCACGTGGCTTTGTCACGAGGATATCCCCCTACAAAACCTAGAGCATTAATTTCTATATTCTCTTTTCCTGCAAATAGTCATTGATTAATAATTTGTGTAAGGAAGAAATAATGATTTTAATTAGTATTATTAATGTTTAATGATTGTTAATTTAGCGTAGAATCAGAAATAAATTGTAGAGAAATTGTTGTGAATTATTATGATTTTATCCATATTAATTCGTGAATGTGAAGTAATTATTTGGTGTGATTATGGCTGTGTAATTAATTAAGTAAGGATAAATTGATAGTAATTTGTACCTAAATTATTAGCCTATTGATTAGAGACATTAGTATAGATTCTATATTAATTGTATCAGATTTTTATACAAATTATTCGTATTTATTAAGTATTTTAACTGATGTCAAAAATGCAGTTTTTGTGTAAAGTTCCACAGAATTATATATGCTGTTTTTGATTTTTAGAATTTAATCCATTAGGAATCACTCGTTATGATCTATACATAAATTGTAGGTAATTATGTAATCTAATTACTGTTAAATTTTCAAGATTTAATAAATAGTTTAGATATTATATTTATATTTTAAACTGTGAATTACTGATTCTAAATGACTGTTTATTTACACTGTTTTGGATTTTTATTAATTAATTCATTAAGAATTAATTAATGAGTTTTATACAAAACTGAGAGATAATAATTATACCTATTTACTGTAAAATTTTCAAAATAGAATAATTATGTTCGGTATTTATTTGGCATTAAACCAGAGTTAAATATATTTGATTATGTAATTAGTTCAATACTAGTTTTAATTTATAATAAATATAAATTATTATTGGTAATGCTCATAAATGTAAAGTCACTGTTGGAAATGTTATTTTCTGTGATTTATGATTTTTCCCAATTTATTAGTGAATTTTTAACATTTAATTCTAATTGCAATAGCTAAAATAGTGATTTTTATATATTAGTAGTTAAATGTTTTATTTACTTATAAATTAGGTAAATAATATTAAAAATATTATTTACAGTAGAATTTCATGGAAAAGTATTTTTTTTTACCAAATTTAGACTTGTCATGATTTATTAACTAGTATTTATCATTAATGGGAATTTGTGAATGCATGTGTTTCCTAATTGTTTAACTAATTAGTTATAAGTAATTTATTAATTATTAAATTATTAATTGTCTTAATAATTTCAGAAAATAAAGTATAATAATAAGTGCTTCATACTTATTATTGTATGATATTATTCATATTTATTAGTAATGATTAGTTAGTAGTAATGGTTTGATATTAATTATCAATTAAATGTATAGTTAATTTGGGTAAATAGTAATGAATTAGGGTTAATGTTATTGTAGGATTATTCATTTCTCGGAACTTGGACTCGATACCAGACTCGGATTTTCAGCTATTGGACACAGGCAAGTACACCTTGCTTGACTTTACTATGCAGTATTACATTTGACCAGTTATTACAGTTGTGTGCACTCGTCACCATTTATGACTACCCTGTGAATAGTTAGTATAACTTGACACGTCTCAGACACGCATCACAAATGAGTGAGTTGAGTGCAGAGATTTTGTGTTGATTGGCCATTAACATGTGATCTTGAGTTGTAGCAGTGGTTAGTTACATTATATGTATATTGCCGTCTTGCATATTATTTGTACCGTGTATACGGTACAGGTATTCATTGGGTGGGGAGAGTCTACTAGTGGTGTATGAGAATTATGTTTCCAATGTACGCTGGATGCTCGAAGCCCCTCGTTCTCAAACCGTAGAACGCTTGGTGGACGTTTCTTCTTCTTCTCCCCCTCTCATGTGCCACTAGAGATGTCTCAAAATGCATTTACACTTAGATGGTTAGAACACCTTAAATTGTGTACTACGTATTTCCTGTCCTTGTTTGGTTAAGGAATTACTTAGTAACATATTTATTTAGTTACTTTTACTTTACTGCTCAGTATTATCTTGCATGTCATTTTTCATGTGTATTTGTTATGTCCCTCTGAGGACCTGGTATTTTTCCAGAGCTTGACGAGGATTCCTACCCGACTGATTACGGAGTAGCTGGATTAGACGACGACCTTGAGGTGGAGCCACAGCCTTGATCCTTTGGAGGCTAGCTTTATCTTCTGATGTGGGTTCATTTCCTGTATTCAGTTATTTTCTACATTCCATTTCATTTCATTCCAGATGTACTGTGCAGTGTTTGGTCTTTCTTTTGACATTTATTGTGACTCTGGAGACTCTTTTTGCAGTTGTCTATTATTTGTTTCATGGATGAGACTAGATATTACCTGCCTGTGTTGTTATTATTATTAGTTTTACTTCAGCGTACTACGACTAGTCATAGTCCATTAAATTGGGTTAACTATGTCTGATCGTACAGCTGGCATGCCACGTGTTCCCGATCCGATTATTTGGAACTGGGGCGTGACAGTATGACACGCTCGGAGTTAAGGAATGTGTTGTCGGGACTTCACGGCGCATGGCCTCCTGAGCGCATGGGGGTCATCGTCCCCAAACAGCAAGTTCAGCCAAGAAAGTTCTGAAAACTTGCCATGGCCATAACTTTCTCATCCGAAGTCGAAATCAAGCGAAACAAAAGCCAAAACTGCATAAAATTAAATTCTCTAAAACATAGAACCATTAGTTTTTAAAAATAACCAAGTTTTAGAGATCAAAATCCAAGAAATCTAAAAATACTATAAATTTAGATCTACACAAATTGAACCATGGAAATTAGAAATACCAAATATTAAAGTATGTTAGAATCTTGTGAGGAAGAGAATGAAACAATAAAAATAAAGTTCCTTCATGAAGCAAGCTACACTTGCCTAAGCTCTCTCTCTCTCTCTCTCTCTCTCTCTCTCTCTTCTGGTGGTTGAAGAAATAATGGTGGAGAAGAAGAAGTAAATGAAGAGAGAGAATGAGGGAATGGGTTAATAAAGGATGATGGTGGTGGTAGGTAAGGGTTCTTCCCTTGGTTCATGATGAACCAAGGCAACCCAAGCCTAGCAGAACCAACCGAAAATAGACCAAGCCATTGAATGCCAAGATAAGCCAAGTAAGGAATTATGCAATACAAGATAAAATACGTACACGTATTTCAAAATACGTAATACGAACTATAGGTATTACAACTCTACCCACCTTAAAAGAATTCTGTCCTCGGAATTTAATCAAGAGGCTAGAATTACAAGGACAAGCTATACTAATCACGGGCAAGCTATATTAATCAAGCAACCAAGCAATTACTCATGCAAGCAAGGAATCGAAGGTATGAGGCATAAAAAAGATATTATACCTCACGAGTCAAACAGGTCAGGATATCGCGATCGGATATCATCCTCACGCTCCCACGTTGACTCACCAAAAGAGTGATGACCCCACGCAACACGGACTAAACTAATAGTCGTGTTCTTGAGTATCTTTTCTCTCCGGTCCAATATAGACACAGGCCTCTCCTCATACGAAAGGTTGGTACCAACAACCAATTCCGAATGATCTAGGATATGGCTCGGGTTCGTGATATACCATCGCAGTTGGGATACATGGAACACGTCACTACAAAAAAAGTGACCTTTTGGGACGACATTATTTGATACACAATTTTTATGAGTCCTAAATAATATTATTTGGGACACAAAGTAATATCATTTAGGACGCATTGTTTTTCGACCCTGATAATATTTACTTATTTTGGACTGACCTTTCTGTCCGTCCCAAATAGAATTTCAGCCTGTCCCAAATAGTTTGGCGGAAAATGAAAAAACACCCGGGTAATTTTTTGGTCAAATTTTGAATTTAGGATTAACTATTGGATTATAAGTCAATATTTGGATTTTAGTTTAGTATTTTACTTGGCATAAATTATAATACAAAATCCCTCTTCTCTTCAACTCCTCCTCCTCCTCCTCCTCCACCTCCTTTCATGGCCTCCACCTACTCCGTCTTGCTCTCGAGATCCTCCACAACCCTAACTTTCACGAGGCCCCAGTGCCTTCGATCTTCACCATGCGACAACTTCGATCTCCCCTATTTGAAGAAGAAGGTATGACCACTTTGATTTCTTCTTTATACATCGATTTTTTTGCCCATATTATGGAAGAAATTAAGTTTTCTAAGGGAAGGAATTTAGGTTTTTTGGTCAAAAATAATTAGGGGTTTTGCAGTGGACCTTTGGAGCTTTTCTTTTTTGTATTTTTTCTTTAGGACTTTTTTGAACTTTTTTGCAGTAGAATTAGGGTTTTGTTTTCAACGCCTCGAGAGATCAAAATTCTAGTGTTTGGAGGGAGATCTCGCAATGGATTGGGGAAACGTAACGGCGAAAGATCTTGTCGACGCTCTTCGAGAGTTGGATTGGTCGTCTCGTCCCATCAGCGAGTTCTTCTATAGGTTCACCATCCCTAGATCTTACTCCAAATGGAACTCCCGATTGAAGTGCAATATTTACTAGTCCGATTTTGACCATTTTTCTTATTTTGCAACCTTATGTCGTTGTCAATGGCAACGTGGACGAGCACCGACGACCTCCAGTGGAGAGGCGCTGCCCACAAACCAAGTGGCTTTCAATTTCATGGTCCCTCCCCAATCAGGCTACACTGTCTCTCTCCTCTGAACAAGAGGTATTTTTTATACTCTCGTCAAAACTCTGCACGGTACATGTTTGATTTTATGCTTTTTAGTTTTAAATATGTGATCTAGTGCTTGGCATTTCTAAGTTAAAATGGAGAAGTACCTATCCTATGGGGAGCCTGCATATGCAAATTATTTCAGTGACGAGAACGCCAATAGCCTACGGGGAGCTTGTATACGGAAATATAAGGTAATTTAGTTCTACTTTTCCGTTTTGATATTTTTACTGATAAAGAGAAGGTTTTTCTTCAATTCAAGTTAGTTTTCAGCTATGTAATATGTTTATATGCATTAGTTTCAAGTGAAGATGTGATGGATGTAATGAGAGACTAGACGCAAGTTTATATCTATATATATTTGTTGATAAAGTTTAAAGGTTGATAATAAATGTGGTAGCATGGTTCATCTTTGGCAACAATGGCAATGGCAAGTGAAGAGTTTCGCTTCTTGTTGGTAACTGGTCTCTTGCTACTAGTTATTGAATTCTCCTTTTATTCACAGATCTTTTGCATGCCATTACTTCCATTGAAAGAAGACTGTAGGTGCATGTGGATATCATGATGAGTTACATAAAATATTGAAGGTCGCAATATGAGGTGTGTGTGAATAAACAAAGGTGCTCTATCCTGAGCATGTGCATGAGGAGTTTAGTAAAAGCTATCAGTATAGGGTACTTAAAAATGTTGAACTTCATGAATGTTACCCCATTCTTTCCTCTGATGAAAGACACCATTTTGTTTTATCCCGTTTTTTGTTTATTTTTAGTTAGGACTTCTTTTTTATTATTTTTAACTGATGATATCATGATACTTTAGACATCTGAATGTTCTAAAGTGCTAGAGCATTTAGTAAGCTTAGGTGTGAAGCAAAATGCAACAATTTATGCATTGCTTGTTAAAGCCCATCTTGTCAATCGGGACAAGAAAGCTGGTCTCTCTGTAATTGATGATATGGTATGTAATTTCACTCGGTTCAAACCAACTATTGAATGTCCATCTGTCTACACCAATACCATAAAGGTTGTAGTTGTCGCAACTAATTGGAAAAAAGTGATATTTACTCTTTGTAAATTAGTTACATCTTGTCTAGCATTCATCATCATAATATGAATATTGTTCACATGCATCTAGATATATGGTCTCAAATGTCAGATAAATACGTTCTTATGATAAGAACTAGCTTCCTGTGAAACTGGTGAGTGATATTAGATGCTAATCTTATTAATTTTGAGTTGCCAGGTTAATTTGAATTGGGTAATTCTAAAATTGTTACCATAATATGCCCGATCTCGAGGATTGCATTGTAACATTGTAATGCATTAGGAATTCCTACATCTACATTTCTACACAACTTTTAAATTTATGTTGTTATAGATATTTCCCCATTGTATATATCATTAAGCCATCATGATGTATTGTTATAGATAACCCGTTGTGAGTTTTAGTGGTGGGTGGGTGGGAGTAGAGCTAGTATAGATAGTCCTACATCAGTTGTGAGAATGATTATCCCTGATTGTACTTGTATATATATCCAAGGTTATTGTACCTAACAGATCATTTGTTACATCATTTAACAAGCACCATGTGAAATAATTTATATACTTAAGGTTTTCTTTATAGTTTATACATGTTCCAAATGTCTGATCTCCTAGGTTGCATAGACACAGACACGATACACGACCAAAATACGACATGTTTAGAAAAATTAGGATATGGGTAAGGTACGAATACGGTTCTATATAGATGAAAACATATTTATATGCATATTTTTCACATTAGGATCTCAATAATATTTATTTTTGTGCATCTTTTAGGTAATAAATTGGTTTAAAAAGTTCTAGAAAAGATGTGATACAAAGAAACGTTGCATTCTCATATCTCAATTATGTTGCACCACGACAATGCATATTCACTTTCAAGTTTCAACCATGTTTGGATCTTTCTGGAGCTTAAAAATGGGGTGAACTTTATTTGGCATGAGTATCGAGCAACTATCATTAGGATATGGACACAGACGTGGACAAGGATTCTTTCCTCTCAGGGAGTACTCGTGCAATATAGATGATCTATCATCATTATTTTTTTCTCCTTTATTGAACATATTGTATTTTGCTTCCACATTCTATTTGTGAATAGGATATGGTATGGAGAATTGAATATAATCAGATGGTTGTTTGGTTGCCTCTATAGAAGTCTGATTCTCCTTTCTAAAATATTTCTAGCAGTAACTTTATATTGTTTGTATCTTAGAATTTACCGTTTTCAACTCCTCACTTCTTCATCAAGTTGTTATTTCCAGCTCTTTCCCTCTGATGGATCATTGTCCCTTTATTTAATGCGTTATCTGAACTTTATTCTATGTGATTATGCTAATAATAGTTTTCATTATTGTTTAATAAGGTGTCGCAGAATAAATTATGGATTTTCATATGCTACTTCACTACTTGTAACATGGGCAAATATGAATTTCCTTATGTTACAACATGACAAACCGCATTCTCTTATTCGTTGTGTAATCATTTCACTGCAATAGTCTAAAGGAAGAGTGTAATTTAGGTCTTTGCAGCTATATAAGTTGTTTGCTTCTATTGATGGTGGATCATGATTTCAATTACCTAATGTTGTGAAGTTGGCAGAGTTGAAATTAGAAAACGACTGGTGTAGCCATATGTCATGGGCAAATATGAATTTCCTTATGTTACAACATGACAAACTGCATTCTCTTATTCGTTGTGTGTAATCATTTCACTGCAATAGTCGAAAGGAAGATTGTAATTTAGGTCTTTGCAGCTATATAAGTTGTTTGCTTCTATTGATGGTGGATCATGATTTCAATTACCTAATGTTGTGAAGTTGGCAGAGTTAAAATTAGAAAATGACTGGTGTAGCCATATGATTTTTTTTTATTTTTTATTTATCAATGTGGAATTCCGATATCTAATGTGTTTATTGATGCAGGGTTCATTGCAATGTATGCTACTCTTGCAAACCGAGATGTGGTACGTGTGGTCTCTTTTTTTCTTTTCTTTACAATCTTGGTTAGAGTTTTTTAAACCATGTACTTCTGGTTCTGGATCTTTGTTCTTGTTGTTCAGAGCAGATATTTCTTTATTAGAAAATACCTAATTAGAGTTTCTGGTGTTTTCCTTCTGCTATTTTCTATAGGACTGTTGCTTGATTCCTGAATCACCCTTTTATCTGGACGGGAAGGGTGGACTCCTTGAATTTGTAGAAAAGCGCCTTAAAGAGAATGGCCACATGGTTATCGTTGTTGCTGAGGGTGCAGGGCAAGAGCTTATTGCTGAAAGCATACGGTCCATGAACAATGAAGATGCTTCAGGAAATAAGCTACTCCTAGATGTTGGGCTATGGTTATCACAAAGGATAAAGGTATACATGTGAACCATGTTGTCTATACAAGAAGTAAGAATGTGCTTGCTCCCTATAATTGTGGAATAACTACTAGTTCTTTGCCTGTCAATGCTTTCCAATTAGTTAAAAAAATACATTCAAATTCATCATATAAATTTGTTTCCATCTTTTTTTGTTCGAAGGTTTGAGCCTTGCACATTATGTACTCTCTAAGAATTCTGTTCATTATGTTTTGAGAAGTCCTACTTAATCTTATAGTGATCCTGTTCTCCCCTAGTTAACTAGCCTTTCTAGGAAGATAATAAGGCAGACTTCCACTTTTATGTTTTACATTGGGAGAAATAGATTTAGTGGTTTCTTCATATTCTTACTTTTCCTGATCTTACAGGATCACTTCAGAAGGACAGAGAAAATGACTATAAATCTCAAATATATAGGTCAGTTTTTAAGTGAATCTTCAGTTTCTTGTTGAACCGACTTCAATAGAAATTATTAATCACGTGATGTGTCCCAACTACAGATCCAACATACATGATTCGTGCAATTCCAAGCAATGCCTCTGATAATGTCTACTGCACTTTGCTTGCTCATAGTGCCATCCATGGTGCAATGGCAGGGTACACGGGGTTCACTGTTGGACCTGTTAATGGAAGGCATGCTTATATACCTGTTAGCGATTCTCTCAAGGACAGCCATCTGCTGTCGTGTAACTCCTTCACAGAAGACTGCTCCAAAGAAGGCTGCAGATGGTGCGTTTGACATGCACATGCGGCTATCGACGTGATGTAAACTTTCATTTTGTAAACAATGGGATATGAATTTTATGTTATGGGGGAAAGATTCGACATGATGTAAACTTTTGTTTTATTTTGTAAACAGTTGGATATGACTTTTAAATGTTTTATAAAAATCTCTTGTCTTAATGTTGCAGCTACCATAATGCATTTGCGATTAAATAGTTCTGTGTGATTTTTGTTCTATATAAAATTTAATTGTATATTTCATATATAAATAGGAGGAGGATTAAGTTTTTGGGACGTATTTTTTGGGACATATTTATAAACTGTCCTGCAGAATTTGTAATTTTGAAACCTTTTGGGACGGGAGTTTAACAGTCCTTTATAAGTATTTGGGACAGCAAATATCCGTCATTTAACTTTTTGCCACGCCACCCTAATAAGACCACCCATTGCCGTCCTAAAGACCGTCCCAAATAGTAGTTGGGACGGTAAACCTATTTATTATGACATTTTTTTGTTGTCCCAAAAGGTCACTTTTTTTGTAGTGCGTCATGCACCTCACATAGCGACGGTGGAAGAGCGAGACGATAGGATACATCACCTACTCGCTACAGAATGTCGAACGACCCTATATACCTAGGACTAAGCTTTTCCCGTACGCCGAAACGAATGAAGCCACGGTTAGGTGAAATCCTAAGGAATACATTGTCGCCGATAGAAAACTTAAGAAGGCACCGATGAGAATTGGCCCAATGATGGTGGCGATCTTGGGCAACTTGAAAATGATCTCTGACTCTTCTGACCACTTCAACGGTCTGAGCAATCATTTTTGGACCAAGCATCTGTCTCTCTCCAACATCGTCCCAGGCTAGTGGGGATCTGCACTTCCTGCCGTACAACGCCTCAAACGGGGCCATCTGGATACTAGCCTAGAAACTGTTATTGTACGAGAACTCCACCAGGTGCAGGTGACCTTCCCACGATCCACCTAAGTCGAGTGTACATGATCGTAATATATCTTCAAGAGTCTGGATAGTGCGTTCCGACTGGCCATCTGTCTGTGGATGATAAGCTGAGCTGAACTGGAGGTGAGTTCCCAAACACTCTTGCAAGCTATGCCAAAAGTGCAACGTAAACCTTGAATCTCGATCCGAGGTGATGCTGACTGGTACTCCATGCATCCTGACTATCTGTCTGAGGTACATCTCTGCCAGCTGAGCCGTCGACTGACCAACTCTGAACGAGAGAAAGTGGGCCACCTTCGTGAGCCGGTCAACTATAACCCAAATAGCATCTCGACCAGCTGGGGATCTAGGTAATCCAGTCATGAAATCCATAGTTATATGCTCCCACTTCCATTCTGGAATTGGCAAGGGCGAAAAAATTCCAGCTGGCCTCTGATGTTCAGCTTTAACTTGTTGACAAACCAAACATCGAGAGACATGTTGACACAAAGTCACAGTCAACCAAATATTGACAACATTGACTAAATAATATCTGTAATAATTCAATATGACACACGGCGTCTGCATTAAGCTCAAGACAGACAACAGCTCAGCCTCCGCTCTTCAGTTATTCGAGTCTGTATTTTATACTTTCTTTGAGTCTAGACTAATGTAATCTGAGTCAAGCTGAGCTCTTGAAACTTAGACTATAGCCTACCCAATAATCCCAAGCTCCACCAAACCAGATATTGCCCAATGGTCCCATTAGAACCACTCTGTGCTCTGGAGACAGAGTTCGGGCCGAACTCTGCCTCCATACAGAGTTTGGGCCGAACTCTGTCCCCTAGAAATCAGGAACCCTAATTTTAGGGTTAGCTGGTTGCTAGTTGTCCAACGGCCAAATATTTGAATTTTTCTACCCGAATTCTGGCCGAATTCTGCCTATAAAAACACTATAAATAGGGCATGAATTCTCTCATTTCAAATCATCCAATCTTCTCTTCTCTTCTTTCTTATAGCTCAAATAAGCTATACCCTTCCCATCTACTAGCCACAAGCCTCCTAAGTCTCGAGTGCTCAGCATCTCTCGGTTAGGATTCTTGTGCAAGAGTTGAAGAAGTCGCTTGGACAATTCCAAGCAAATCGCCACTGCGATCCTCTGTAAGAAGTTGACGTGCTCTTCTGAAGTAAAGGCACAGGTTGTAAACTACTATTTCACAAATAGTGGATTTAATCCTGAGCTAGAGTTTTCAGGCCTGGACTAGTCCTCCACGAGGAAAACCAGGTTAAAATCGCTGTGTTTGCGTATGCTTTCTTGCTCTTCATTTATTTTCTGCATTTTACTCTGATTATTCATAGATCGTAAAAGAGTTAATTTTTAATTGGTCATTTTCTATATAAACTCTATTCACCCCCCTCTAGAGTTGCCAAACTGTTCTTCAATTGGTATCAGAGCTCTGTTCTCTTTACAAGGATTTACATCCTAGAGCTGATCCATGGCAACCACACAATCCTTGATTTCCAATCACGGTGAAGGACAGTCCACTCATAGGCCTCCCCTATTTGATGGAACTAACTACACGTATTGGAAAACAAGGATGAGTTTTTATCTCAAGTCTCTAGACTTCGACCTGTGGATAATCGTCACTGACGGTTACAAAAAGCCCGCCAGGATAGTTGTCAACGGTGATCTCATTGAGAAATCACATGACAAATATTCTGACGAAGAGAAGAAACAGGCAAGTCTAGACGCGAGAGCTATTAATGCTTTATTCTGTGCTATAGACAGGAATGAGTTTAACAGGGTATCCACATGCACCACATCTCATGAAGTATGGAAGCTTCTAGAAGTGACGTATGAAGGAACCACCCAAGTCAAGGAATCAAAAATCAGTCGTCTTATACAAGAATACGAGGCGTTCAAGATGAAGCCAAACGAGACGATCACACAGATGTTCACAAGATTCTTCGACATCATCAACCCCCTGTCCTCACTTGGAAAACAATATTCAAATCATGAGAAGATTCGCAAGTTGCTTAGGGGGCTACCAAAAATTTAGAACCCTAAGGTGACAGCCATCATAGAAGGGAACGATCTCACTACCATGTCAATGGAGACCTTGATGGGTAAGCTCATGACTCACGAGCTTGACCTCAAGGACTTCGAAGAGCCTGCTCCGAAGACTAAGGAGATCGCTCTCAAAGCTCATCGACGAAGGGCTGAGCACGATGAGACCGAAGACGACAACTCGGATGACGAAGACCAAGCTCTCATTGTTCGCAACTTCAAGAAGTTCCTTCGCTTCAATAGAAGAAAGAAGAAACCACAAGAAGACGATGAAGAAGAGCCAACCTGCTATGGCTGCAAGAAGACTGGACACGTCCGAAAAGACTGTCCATTCTTGAAGAAGAGCAACCGCTATGAGAAGCCATACAAAAAGAACTCATCAAAGAAATATGCCAACACAAGCATTTGGCATGAAAGTGAAGCGAGTGACTCCGAGGAAGAAAAGGACTCTCCTCAAGATAAAGCAAATGTGTGCCTAATGGCAACTTCCAACAAGGTATCTAACGAAACTTTAGACGACTTCTCTTTTGATGAACTTGGCGATGCCTTCACTGATTTGCTTGATGATCACAAAAAGGTCATCGGTAAATACAAACATGCCAAGGACAAAATCAAAAGTCTTGAAGACGAGATACAAAGAATTTCTTTACTTCTTGATAATGTTAGAGATACGTCACCCACTGATGTCAAAAATGAAGTATCCAAGCTTAAAATAAGCTTACATGATACTGAAGCACGTATTGAGCAACAAACTCAGGAAATCACTACACTCAACACGTTGCTTGCTCAAGAAAAGAGTAGACACAAGATTTCTATGACTAAGATATATGGCTTAAATATTAAGGTTGATGAACTGCAAGCTATTTCTAAGAGATTAGAAACCAAATTGGGTAAACAGGTTGTTCAACCTCAAACCCAATCACATGGGCACAACACCACTCATGCTAGTCAACCACGTCATCCTCATACAGCACATAACCATGCTTTTATATACACAAACTTCCATAAACCACGTGTACGTAAGAATACACCTCATCATACTGCACAAAGACACAACCAACATCATTCTACATATAGAAATCATCATCATGCCATGCCATATAGACACAATCATCATGTTATGCCAAATAGACAAAATCATCATACCATGCCACACCCACATGCCATGCCATATAGACAATATCAGCATGTCACACATCATAGACAATATCATCATGCTATGCCACATAGACACCATCACCATGCCACTCATTCCATGTATAATCACCATCACCATGCTAACTCTGCACATCATGTCCATCCACATCCTGTTGCTTATAGATATTATTCTCATGCTTCTAGTATAAATAAAAATGCTATCTGTACCTACTATGGATCACATGGACACATTTCACCACAATGTAGAGTTAGAAGACTGGTAGACAAAAAGATATATGCATGGTTTCCGAAAACTAACTTTTCAGGACCCTCAAGAACATGGGTACCAAAGGTCACATCTACTCTTGATGTAGGTGGACCTTTCCTCCTCAACTGAGAGTAAGTGGATTCTCGATAGTGGATGCTCGCGACATATGACGGGAGACGCAAATCTTTTACATCACTATCGATGAAGAGAGAAGGATACGTATCCTTCGGTAACAATCTCAAAGGGCACATAATAGGTAATGGTATTATTGGTCATCCTCCCTCTCCTGTAATAAAGGATGTCTACCTAATGACCGAGTTAAAGCATAACCTGCTCAGCATTAGTCATCTTGCTGATCATGGATATGATATTAACTTTGGACAAAACAATTGCCTCATCTATGATAGGTCAACGGGAGACATTGTTTTTAAAGGAAAAAGAGAGGATAACATTTATATTTTCTATCTTTCTTTAGATACTAACAATGCAGGTAGATATTTATATGCCCACAAAGATGAACGATTACTTTGGCACCAGCGTCTTGGTCATGCCAATATGGATACTATATCCAGGTTATCAACCAAGAAGCTAGTGAGAGGATTGCCCGACATCACATTCAAAAAGGACACGGTATGTGCCGAATGTGAATTGAACAAGGCAACCAAATCCTCATTTTATTCCATCAACTCTGTAAGTACTACTAGACCCCTGCAACTACTTCATATGGATTTATTTGGTCCTAGTAGAATAGCGAGTCTTGGTGGCAAGCGTTATGCATTTGTTATTGTTGATGATTTTTTAAGATTTACTTAGGTTTTCTTTCTCGCAAATAAGAGCGATGCTATTTCTGTTTTCAAAGTTTTTGTAAAGAAAGTTCAAAACGAAAAAGGCTACATGATTACTCGAATCCGAAGTGATCATGGAGGCGAATTCATAAATTATGATTTTGAAAATTTTTGTAATGCAAATGGTTTTGATCATGAATTTTTTTGTCCAAGAACTCCTCAACAAAATGGTGTTGTGGAGCAGAAGAATAGGACTCTCGGCGATATGGCTAGAGTCATGTTGAATAAATTTTCACTTCCGAAATATTTCTGGGCAGAAGCTGTCAGTACAGCATGCCACATTTTGAATAGGGTGCTTATTCGTCCTATTACGAAGAAAACACCCTATGAGCATTGGTTTGGGAGAACCCCCAATGTTCCTTATTTTAAATTTTTTGGATGTAGATGTTTTATCCTTAACACCAAAGACAACTTAGGTAAATTTGATGCCAAAGCTGACGATGGTATTTTTCTTGGTTATGCCGCCAAGAGTAAGGGATATAGAGTCTTTAATAAACGCTCACTAATTGTGAAGGAGTCAACAAATGTGACTTTTGATGAAGATAACAGTGCAGCAAGTACTCTTGATGATGACGTTGAGCCATCAACTTCTACTCCAATGAATACTTCTACCGAAATAAATTCTCTGGAGGGCTTGCCAAAAAAATTCTCTTTCAAGCCTTCTCATCCAGAAAATTTAGTGATAGGTGAAGTTTCACGTGGAGTAACTACCAGATCATCACTAAGAGACTCTATTGCTAGCACTGTCTTTATTTCACAAGTTGAGCCGAAAAACATTTCTGAAGCTTTTAATGATGAATTTTGGATTTCTGCTATGCAAGAAGAACTCAACCAATTTGAGAGGAGCCAAGTGTGGGAACTAGTTTCTAGACCTGCTAATCACTCGATAATTGGTACTAAATGGGTGTTTAGAAACAAAGTAAATGAAGAAGGTTCAGTCACACGCAACAAAGCTCGTCTAGTAGCTCAAGGATACAACCAAGAGGAAGGTATCGACTACGATGAGACGTATGCTCCTGTAGCTAGACTAGAATCCATTCGGATGCTTTGTGCATTTGCAAATTATCAAAATTTCAAATTATTTCAAATGGATGTGAAAAGTGCTTTCTTGAATGGTTTTATTAAGGAGGAAGTTTATGTCAAACAACCTCCTGGCTTTAAAAATCATAAATTTCCCGACCACGTGTTCAAGATGAAGAAAGCGCTTTATGGCCTCAAACAAGCCCCCAGAGCTTGGTATAAAAGGCTAAGCAGTTTCTTGCTTGAGAAAGGTTTTTCAAAAGGAAAAATTGACACTACACTTTTTATAAAATCGTTTAAAGACACTATTCTATTAATTCAAATTTATGTTGATAATATCATTTTTGGTTCTACTGATGAAACCCTCTGTCAAGAATTTGCCAAGTGTATGCAGACAGAATTTGAGATGAGCATGATGGGAGAACTCAACTACTTTCTTGGTCTGCAAGTGAAATAAATGGCTAATGGAACTTTCAGTCGAAGTATACAAAGGATATGCTGAAGAAGTTCGATCTTGACAACGTCAAACCAATCAGCACTCCAATGGCTACTTCAACCAAACTAGAACCAGATGAGAGTGGAAAACCCGTTGATCAACGTAAGTATCGAGGTATGATAGGCAGCTTACTTTATTTAACTGCTAGTCGCCCCGATATCATGTTTAGTGTTTGCCTATGTGCTAGATATCAAGCAAATCCTAAGAAATCACACTTGACCGCAGTTAAGCGTATCTTTCGATACCTTAAGGGTACGGTTACAGTGGGCCTATGGTATCCCAAGTCAACATTGTTTGACCTTATTGGTTACTCTGATGCTGACTTTGCTGGATGCAAGGTCGACCGTAAAAGTACAAGCGGCACGTGTCATTTATTAGGAAAGGCTTTAGTCTCATGGTTTAGCAAGAAATAGAATTCTGTCGCACTATCCACAACAGAAGCTAAATACATCGCAGCCGGGCATTGTTGTGCACAAATTCTGTGGATGAAGCAAACCCTTGAAGACTATAATCTATCTTTCATGCACATTCCTATATTCTGTGACAATACTAGTGCTATTAACTTGACTAAGAACCCTATCTGTCACTCACGCACAAAATATATTGAGATTAGACACCACTTTTTGCGTGATCATCAGCAAAATGGCACGATTAACTTAGAGTTTATTGACACTGATCATCAGCTAGCAGACTTCTTTACTAAGCCTTTATCCGAAGAGCGCTTCAATTTCCTTTGTCGTGAACTTGGAATTTTAGATGAAGCTGTCATAAATTGAAACTCACCTGCGTAAATATCGATTATATTATGATTCTCTTACGATAAACTTGCTATGGGTACAAGCCGAAAGGGCCCTTCTGGCAACAAGGCGTAAAAGCCTAAGCGATACGGTGCACTAGTCCTCAGGACTACCGCTAGCTGGGATCCGGCCCCTGCAGCAAACCCATGGCAAATTCAAACTATTGAATTATAATATATTTCCTTATTTATTATATGGTTTGTTTTGATTTCTTACTGCTGATTCACTATTTTTCAAGCTTCATCCTGCTATTTTTCATATTGATTGAATCTTTCAAGCTTTTTCTTTCATATCTTACTTACTTTCCCATACTTAGTCATTTTTCCATCTTCTGGCCTGTTTTTTAGTTCTTGAACAAGGATCCAGAACTCGGGCCGAACTCTGTCCCCAACAGAGTTCGGGCCGAGTTCGGTCCAATTGTTCCAGCGTCGGGGACAGCCTCAGCCGTTTGATCATTTTCGATCGTACGGCCCAGATTTGCTCCGACCAAAGAAAACCCTCATCTTATATTGGGGTTTTCATCTTTTTTCTTCATTCTTACCACCACCTTCACCTCTCCAAACTTATTTTCACAAACCCTAACCCTAGTTTTCTCTCCAAAGTGCTCCATTGCTCATCAAAATCAAGGAGAAGGGCTAATTCCTTATTCTCTTCCACTGTTTATTGTTGATTTCAGGTATATCTCCTTCTTTCTCTCCATTTCAAGTACTCTATTTCTTGCAAATGGCTCCTCGCTTGTTTAACCGTGGGAAGAGAATTCGGCTCGAGGGAGCGTCCTCGTCGAATGCTCCTCCTCCTGTTAAGCAACCCTTTGAACAAATTCAACCTCCTCATCCTTTGTTCAATCCTTCTCGTCCACGTGATCCAAACACCTACGATGACCGACTTTTTATATCACTAGCCGCATCCAATGCATGGTTTAGTGATTTTCGGTCACGTCCAGTGTTTGCGGGACACCCTATTGACTTCTCAATTTTCTCTCATTATGATACACTCTTTCATGACCTATATCTTGACGAACTTGTTACTTCTACTTCGGTAATATATTGTAGTGCCATTCAGATGTTTTACTGCAACTTGACTTTTGATGATACTCACATCTATTCACGTGTTGCGGGTATCGATATCTCCTTTGATTATTTTGACTTAGCTGAATACCTTGATCTTCAAGAGCCCACTTCTTGGGAAAAGCTTGTTGACGCTCGGTCATTCTGCTTTTCCGACGGGATTTCCCTTGAAAGCTTCAAGGACGACTTATGTACTCCGTACACTCGTCCTCGCAAGCTTATGGCTAAATATCTAAATCCTTACTTCTATGACCTTCATCGGATTGTTTTCAATACCATTTTACCCAAGGCGGGTTCTACCGATGAAGTTACTTATTATGAGATCTCCGCTTTATATCATCTTCACTTTGGTATTTCTTTCAATCTTCCACGAACCATGATGGACTGGATGATTAACTGCAGAAAGAAACCACGAGCTTTGGTCTATGCCTCATATCTTCCTATGATCTTTCGTGCATTCCATATACCCCTTCTTGCTTGTCCTTTCTTGCCTGCTCCTACTTTCCTATCCAAGACACGATGCCTTCAGGCAGTTGTTGCTTCTCCTGACACTTCTGAGCATTCTGATGAGGAGCCTGACGCCCCTCCACTCGGTCAGGATGTACCACCTCCACCTGCCACTCTTGAGTCTATTCAGACTATGCTCCGGGATCGTTTTGCTCTTGAGGACGATCGCTGGACTCAGATGGACTATCGGACTACCCTGCAGATGAGTGCCCTCAGCAACTCGCTGCATGATATCCGGTATTCCATGTCTCGTCACCCCTCTATGCCCATTCCCATGGAGCGGGATCCTGGTCGCGCTGGATATCGCATTGACGACCCCTGGGTCATGCGTTACCTGGATCCGGATGCTGCTAACGTGGACCCCAGCCGTTCATTCACTGATCATTCAGACTCTGCTGGGCCTTCTCGTGCTCCGTGATGGAGATTGGCTACTATCTGCTGCTGCTGCTGATGATTATCTTAGTTGATGCTTTTTGATTTCTAGTTATTTAGTTTGTTTTTAGTTTTATGTACTTGGATGTTCTAAAACTCTGGTTGTGTGGGATGACATTTTATGCTTATCGTAGTTTTATATTCTATGGTAGTGACTCATTTTGATTATTCATATACTGTTTCTTCTCTGCTTGGTGTGGTTGCATCACTATTAATTGTCTATACTGCAGTTTCTATGCTATTCATTCATTTGCAGTCTATATTGCTAAATGCCAAAAGGGGGAGAACTATGTATATTCTGGATATATTTGTTTCTTTCGTATATCTGTGCTTGTTTGTACTTTTTGGAGATATTATTTATCAGGCCAACAGGTTCAATGCATTATTTACGGGGGAGCTATTGCTTCTAGCTCAGCACCGTTCACTGATTATGGGGGAGCTATTATTTCTAGCTCGGCATCGATTATGGGGGAGCTATGTTGCTATAATCAACTGTGTCCAGGTATGAATGTTGAATATACATATATTATTTTGTCAATTATCAATATGGGGGAGATTGTTGCCACAAAGTCAGAGTCAACCAAATATTGACAACATTGACTAAATAATATCTGTAATAATTCAATACGACACACGGCGTCTGCATTAAGCTCAAGACAGACAACAGCTCAACCTCCGCTCTTCAGTTATTCGAGTCTGTATTTTATACTTTCTTTGAGTCTAGACTAATGTAATCTGAGTCATGCTGAGCTCTTGAAACTTAAACTATAGCCTACCCAATAATCCCAAGCTCCACCAAACCAGATATTGCCCAATGGTCCCCTTAGAACCACTCTGTGCTCTGGAGACAGAGTTCGGGCCGAACTCTGCCTCCACACAGAGTTCGGGCCGAACTCTGTCCCCTAGAAATCAGGAACCCTAATTTTAGGGTTAGCTGGTTGCTAGTTGTCCAATGGCCAAATATTTGAATTTTCCTACCCGAATTCTGGCCGAATTCTGCCTATAAAAACACTATAAATAGGGCATGAATTCTCTCATTTCAAATCATCCAATCTTCTTTTCTCTTCTTTCTTATAGCTCAAATAAGCCATACCCTTCCCATCTACTAGCCACAAGCCTCCTAAGTCTCGAGTGCTCAGCATCTCTCGGTTAGGATTCTTGTGCAAGAGTTGAAGAAGTTGCTTGGACAATTCCAAGCAAATCGCCACTGCGATCCTCTGTAAGAAGTTGACGTGCTCTTCTGAAGTAAAGGCACGGGTTGTAAACTACTATTTCACAAATAGTGGATTTAATCCTGAGCTAGAGTTCTCAGGCCTGGACTAGTCCTCCACGAGGGAAACCAGGTTAAAATTGATGTGTTTGCGTATGCTTTCTTGCTCTTCATTTATTTTCCGCATTTTACTCTGATTATTCATAGATTATGAAAGAGTTAATTTTTAATTGGTCATTTTCTATATAAACTCTATTCACCCCCCTCTAGAGTTGCCAAACTGTTCTTCAAGACAAACCTGGCTATCTCCTTCTTCATGCCATTCCACCAAAAGTGCTGACGAATATCACGGTACATCTTCGTACCGCCGGGATGGATAGAATATTGAGAACTGTGAGCTTCTGCCATGATCTCATGTCTGATATCTCTACTGGGTACACAAAGACGCTTACCATGTCGAAGTGTACCGTCTTCATGAATGCATAACTCCGGTCTTCGTCCTGCCTCACACTCTGTTCGGAGCTGCTGAAGCTTGGAATCTGCTGACTGTGCCGTCCGGATCCTCTCAACTATAGTGGACTGAACTTGCATGCTGACCATTAATGCCATACTGGTAGGAACGACAACTTTCATTTCCATCTTTTGAAGATCTGCTAACAGCTCTGGTTGTGCTATTAGGAAATAAACTTCGACTCTATTGCTCAATGCATCTGCTACAACATTGACCTTCCCTGGGTGATACTGCAAGTTGATATCATAATCTACAAGTAGCTCTAGCCACCTTCTCTGATGCATGTTAAGATCCTTCTGAGTGAAAACATACTTCAGGCTCTTGTGGTCGGTGAAAATCTCTACCCTATCTCCGTACAAGTAGTGCCTCCACAACTTAAGTGCAAATACTACTGTTGTCAGTTCCAAGTCATGGGTTTGGTAATTCCTCTCATGATCACGAAGTTGTCGTGACACATAAGCTATTACCTTCCCATGCTGCATCAGAACACATCCTAAACCTCTGCCTGAAGCATCGCAATATACTGAGAATCCTCCAGTTCCATCTGGAAGCGTGAGAATAGGTGCTGTCATCAAGCCTCGCTTTAACTTCTCAAAAGAATCCTGCCACTCTGCTGTCCAAGCAAACTGCACATCCTTGCAGTTCAACTGGGTCAATGACGCTGAAATTCGAACAAAGTCTGAAATAAATCGTCAGTAGTAGTCGGCCAAGTCAAGAAAACTATGAACTTCTACAACCGTGCTGGGCACTGGCCATGTCTCAATGGCAACAATCTTCTGGGAATCCACTTCTACTCCTCCTCCGGTGATGATATGGCCTAAGTACGAAATGCGATCGAGCCAGAACTCGTATTTACTAAACTTGGCATACAACTGGTGCTCTCTGAGAATCTGAAGAACCACACGGAGATGCTGCTCATGCTCTGCCTCACTTTTGCTGTAGTCCAGGATGTCGTCTAGGAACACAATCATGAACTGATCCAAATAAGGCATGAAGATGCGATTCATGAGGTCCATGAATACAGCCGGCACATTGGTTGCTCCAAATGGCATCACAAGGAACTTCCAATGCCCATATCTCAATCTAAAGGCTATCTTCGGGGTGTCCTACTCTCCGACTCTGATCTGATGGTATCCTGACTGCAAGTCGATCTTCGAGAACACTGCCGCCCCCTTGAGTTGATCAAACAAGTCATCTATCCTCGGGAGGGGGTATCTGTTCTTGATTGTCACTGAGTTCAAGGTACGATAATCTACACATAATCTGGACGTACCATCCTTTTTTTCACAAGAAGCATCGGGGCTCCCCAAGGCGATCCACTTGTACGAATGAATCCCTTGGTTCTAAGTTCTTCAATCATCTTGTACAATATCTATAATTCTGACGGCGCCATCCTGTAGACTCTCTCTGACACTGGGACTGTTTCGGGAATCAAGTCGATGGTGAACTCGATCTCTCGCTCTGGCGGCATCCCTGGAAGCTCTTCTGGAAAAATATCTGGAAACTCTTCAACTATTCGGGGTAATTGCATTGCTGCTACTGCCATCCGCAACACTGGAGGAGAAGGTTCAACTTCGCCTCGGGAAAAGAAAAACTCTGGCTCGCCTGGAATGCTAAAGATAACCCTGCCAAGATGGCAGTCTATCGTAGCATACTGGTCCCTCAACCAATCCATCCCTAAGACCACATCATAATTGGCCATCGGGAACTCTATCAATCTAGCGGGGAACTCTCTACCGCTAACTACGATCTGACACAATGAAAACACCCTATCTACTCCCACAAGTCCCTTACCAGTAAGTATATTGAGCCTTACTGATAATGACTTGGGCTCTAATCCTATCCGTGTCGCAAATCGTGCAGACATAAATGAATGCGAGGCACTAGAATCAAATAATACTGAAGCTGGAAAGGTGTTGACGAGAATAGTACCTGCCACTACCTCACCTGGTGCTATTCCTTCTTCTCCCATGGTCAAAGCCAGCACTTGACCATGTCCTCTGGGTGCGGGTTCCCTCTGCTGAAAATTCCTCTGTCTGCTCTGTATTAGGGCTTGGGCATGGACATACTGTTACGGTCTTTGCTGCTGGAATGCATGGGCCTGCATCGACAATGGCCTCGGGAATGGGTACTGCAGCTACTGCTGCTGCTGGACTAGTGCTGGTCCTCTAACTGAAGGACAAGAGAAGGCCGATGAACTCTCCATGTTCGGGCAATTTCCAACCCTGTGGTCCTGGGCACCACAAACCAAGCACAAACCCTGTGCTCTACGACACTCTGATACCACATGTCCTAGCTTCCCGCAGTATGAACATCCCACTGCGGAAGACTGCTTCTGTTTCTGCTGCTGAGGGTACGTCGGGGTTGAATGTTGAACCGACGTCACTGAGGTCGCCCGCCTCGGAGCTCCAATGGTCAAGGCCCTGGCTGCTGGGGCTGGTGCTGAAGACTGATTCATCTGCCCATAGGATCGCTTTCGACCCCCGGTCCTATCGACGATCCTCTGGGAGGTGTACTCATGCCTCCTAGCTGCCCTCAATACTGCATCAAAAGTCTGACGCTCAAACTGTTCCACTGCTAGCAAAATCTCCAAGTGAAGACCCTGCTGGAACCGCTGGGCTCTATCGAACTCGGTTGCTACCAAGATGGGAGCAAACCAACTAAGTCTCGAAAACTCGGCCGTATATCCGTCGACCGTCCTGCTCATCTGCTTCAGATTGGTGAACCTCGTCGGTAGATCGTACCGAGCTACAGCATCAAAATACTTGGTCTGGAATCTCTCTCTGAATACTGTCCAAGCAATGGGTGCCACTAATCCAATGGCCTGCGCCGCCCACCAGCTGCGAGCAAGATCCAATAACTGTACTAAGGCCACCTTCTCGTTCTCTGGAGTCCTGGCTGCTTCTAGAATCACCTCCGTGTCCTGAAGCCAAGCATCTGCAGCGATCGCATCTTCACTGCCATCGAAGAAGGGAGGGTTCAAGCGCTTGAAGCTGTTGGCCGCGCTATTACCCTGATGACCTCCTCTGGTCAAAGCGTCTGTCATCGCCTGGTGCAAGGCATCCCTGCGACGATCCTGGGAAGCTAATAGGGACCTGATGAGACCCACCAAAGTGCCATCATCAGGCTCTGCAGGCTGGATGGACTGAACTAGTGGCTCTCCTCCAGTAGGCATGACTCTGGAGGCTACTCCTGAATGCTGGGCTTGATCTCTAGGTTGCTGCTGGTCCGCGGGAGGTGCTCCGCCCTGCTGATCGGCAGGTCCAAGAATAATGTCGCTGAAGAAGACGACATAGGAAACAATAAGGAAGGACCAGGACAGATCAACGATACAAGCATGTGATCAGGTCAAATTATAGGGATTCAAAGGATACAAGCAAAGATCAAGGGCGAGTACTGATTGAGACATCTATTCGGTAAACCCTCATATATCTTGATTTACAAGACCTGCATGGGCCACCACTTAAACCATGTAGCGCCCCAGAACCAGAATACTGGAGAGTGGGGGCGTACATAGCCAACTACGTATATTGAAGTGTAACCCACCTCGCTATACGGTCACGGCTATCTAGATACATGAGGGTTTAACTACAAGCCAACAATCTCCTATGGTCATAAACAAGCCTATTGTCTCAATCTCAAGCAAGCAATAATAGTTACAAGATGTCAGAGCACCAAATATATAATAGCAAGGCGTCCCATACATTACACATTGGGTGATCATAAAGCTAGTCGTACAAAATGTCAAGACTAGCAAAAGTTCAGTCATACATTATCAACCCTAGGATCTGTCAATCATGTTACAGCCCATAGGCAGACAGTAAATAAAGGTGCAATACGAGCTAACACGTGCTCGCCGGCTAAACGCCTCAAAAGAATAATTTTTACAATAAAGTGGGAGGATAAAAGAATTCTACTCGTTGCCAGGGTTACGCCTGGTGGTCACCATCTGGCTGGAAGACAGGTAGATCCTCTGGTGCTGCTCCGATATCTGGCCACAAAAAACCAGCTGGGTCAGATCCCAGAAAGAGCAAGTGCCACAAAGGAGGCTTCACTTAGGAACTAAAACCAGCAAATCACAATAAAATATTAAAGATAATAAATAAAGAACTGATAATAATAGAGATAACAACAGTAAATTGAGTACGAGAAAACCATTCAAGTAGCCAGGTCACAACCCTTAAACCAAACAAGGACCAGGGTTACAGTCATTCACCTGAATAGAAACCCGTCTCAAATACTATTGGTACAGTGAAAACAATAAACGAAGAGAGGACACAGAACTGCTCCGGGAGCCAGCTTACAACCCTTAAACCAAACAAGGATCGGAGTTATAACCCTTCGCCTGAACAGAATTGGACCCCTGATCTTTATTGCTAAGGCCAGTATAAATAATCATGCTATTGAAGTAAGGTAAGACATGACGAACATAGCATGGGATGCAATAAGACAATAAACGAAGAGAAGACACAGAATTGCTCCGGGAGCTAGGTTACAACCCTTAAACCAAACAAGGACTGGGGTTGTAATCCTTCGCCTGAACAGAACTGGCCCTCCGATCGTTATTGTTAAGGCAAGCATAATAAGCCATGTCCTGTCATAATCTTGTACAGGATCAGGATAAGTCAAAGCTGGGCTAGACTTCATTCAATCAATCACAGCCAATCAAGAGTACGTCTTGATACTTTTAACTAACTAGGGTTATCACAGGCCTAGTTACTAGCAAGATGTAATAAGATTATCCCAACAGCCATAAGCCCTGCAGACCATCCGGTTATCCAGGTCGAATGTCCGTTTATGAAGAATGCAACACGTGACTGTGTGCTGGAAATGTGCCCTACTCGTCGGTAGGCTACAAGTCCACTTAATGCGCCTAGATAACGGGATTGCCTGTAGCTGGGAATCTCTTCATGTCTACTGAATTATTCTATTTTATTAACCTTAGTCAATTACAGTAGGTATCCCTAACCGTGGTACTCAGGGATCCCTATCGTAGACATGATGTAAGACAGTATTGGTTTATTTGTACTAACACAATCGCCCACGGTGTCCAGGTCTTTCATACTTGTCATGTCAGGCTAGCTGTCATAACAGCATATCGAGATATATCATGTCAGTTTATTTGTCAAGAGTGCGCCACAGCGAGCCACTATCGTGTTCTATTCTTACATTATCATGAATGAGAGAAACTAGCATAAAATAACTAGTGACATATTCTTGAAGCTAATGAAAAGATCTACAACTTTCATGTTTGAGTTTTTCAAGATTCTAGCTACAAAACAACTTAAACAGGCAAAAACAGTGAAATATAGCAATTCCGGTGCATGGGATTCCTGCACATCCGTGCGTGGGAATTCCTGCACATCCGTGCGTGGGAATTCCTACATATCCGCGTGTGGGAATTCCTGCACATCTGTGCGTGGGAATTCCTGCACATCCGTGTGTGGGAATTTCTGCACATCCGCGCATGGGAATTTCTGTACATCCGCGCATGGGAATTCTTGCACATCTGCGTGTAGGAATTCCTGTATATCCGCGCATAGAAATTCCTACACATCCGTGCGTGGGAATTCGTGCACATCCGTACATGGGAATTCCTACACATCCGCGCATGGAAAACTCACGTTGCGTCTTCAGTACATGCGCGTAAGAAACCTACGCGCATGACACGCTCGGAGTTAAGGAATGCGTTGTCGGGACTTCCCGGCGCATGGCCTCCCAGGCGCATGGGGGTCATCGTCCCCAAACAGCAAGTTCAGCCATGAAAGTTCCGAAAACTTGCCATGGCCATAACTTCCTCATCCGAAGTCGAAATCAAGCGAAACAAAAGCCAAAACTGCATAAAATTGAATTCTATACAACATAGAACCATTAGTTTTCGAAAATAACCAACTTTTAGATATCAAAACCCAAGAAATCCGAAAATACTATAAACTTAGATCTACACAAATTGAACCATGGAAATTAAAAATGCCAAATATTAAAGTGTGTTAGAATCTTATGAGGAAGAGAATGAAACAATAAAAATGAAGTTCCTCCATGAAGCAAGCTACACTTGTCTAAGCTCTCTCTCTCTCTCTCTCTCTCTCCTGGTAGTTGAAGAAGTAATGGTGGAGAAGAAGAAGTAAATGAAGAGAGAGAATGAGGGAATGGGTTAATAAAGGATGATGGTGGTGGTAGGTAAGGGTTCTCCCCTTGGTTCATGATGAACCAAGGCAACCCAAGCCTAGCCGAACCAACCCAAAATAGACCAAGCCATGTAATGCCAAGATAAGCCAAGCAAGGAATCATTCAATACAAGATAAAATACGTACACGTATTTCAAAATACGTAATACGAACTATAGACATTACAAACCACTATCCAAAGAATAAACAATTATTACAAAAATATTGATCTTGCAACAGTTTTTTTATAACCGTTGCAAAATCAATATCCAATTTGAATTTTGTTTATACACAATAAGAATTTAATCATTAGAATTACTCGTATTAATTGGTTCCTTGTTTGCTAGCAAAAACACTTAGATAATTAATATTTAACATCGATCCAAAATCATCAATTGATGAAAATGAGATAAGTACTTATATATTATATATATAAGTATTTACATACAAATGAGCCTTTAGCCTAGTGGTAGAGAGGAGGCACATAATCTAGTAGCTGTGGAGTTCGAGCCCCAATGGGAATAAAAAAATGTATTTGGTTTTTACCGTTGCCTATTATCCGCAACAATTTTTAACCGTTGTATGAAATATTTTTGGCAACAGTTATCAACCATTGTGCATTATCAGTATTTACAATGGTTTGTTAACCGTTGCCAAATATATTATTGAAATCGCAATGTAATTGTTACACATTAACGTAAAATTTGTTGCATTATACGTTATTTGCAACTATTTATAGAAATATTGTAAAAACTTCCTATAACGATTGCAAGAGGAATCTGCAACGCTCGAATTTACAATGGTTGCAATAACTGTTGCAGATTGATTTTGCAACGGGTTATATAGTTTTTGTAACGGTTTTCAACCGTTGTAAGACACCCTAGTTTCTTGTAGTGGGCGCACAGCGGGCGCAATTGCGCACCGCTGCGCCAACTGCTCGCCATATGGCAGCGCCATCCGGCCGCGCCAACAGGCAGCACCAACTGGCGTGCCACTAGGCCACGCCACTAGACAGCACCAATTGGTCGCACGATCGGGCCACGCGAACGGGCACGCGATCGGCTGCGCAGAGGCGAGCGCAACGAGCAAAATTTAAGCACACTATGCACCTAGCGACGATGCTGACGTGCTAAGTGCAAAGTGCGCCAACAAAATGCCACATTACGCCTTATGAGCCCATGAGCTCGAGCCCGAGTCCGAGTCCAATGGAATAAATTCCAAGAGCAAAAAGTATTAATGATTTACCATGGAGTCTTATCCTTACCTCTTAGTAAAATTATCCACATGGTTCCCTCCTTAGGGTCACCACCCCATGTTCACACCTCAACAACATACCAAGTATATATTGAGATACAACTCACGGTGCTTTTTCAATGTGGGACTAAATATCACTAGGCATGTATTGAAAGCAGGCTTTCCTTACATGTCAAGGAAAAGCTCCAACAGTTATTAACAATGTTGGATCGTGATCAACGGTCCAGATCTTTTGGGGAGTTTGGTAATTTAAATAGGTGTTTCCTAACCCTAAACTCAATATATTACAATATATGGAGAGTTTTCTCAATGGTGCAATTTTGTAAGGAATGGAAGAGGTGATTCGGAGTTTCATAGGTTGATTTGAAGAGAAATTGTTTCAAGACGTTCTTCATTGGTTCGTTCTTGTCTTCTAGTCTTTGTTAATCCTTTAGTATTCATTGTAGTCTATTTCCATCTATTTGAAGTATTGCGGTGATCCGTGTGGATCGATAGAGGAGTTTATAAAGGAGTCGGAAGATTTTCTTTATTCCATTAGTTGAGTCTTTACCATGTTAGACTCCGATCGTTTCCTTTTTTTCGAGTTTAAATCATTGTGTTTGCATTGTGCTTGTGTGTGAATATTTACTTAATTGGTTTGTACCATTTTTTCGATCCTCGTCAAAAAAAAAAATTGAAAACTAATTTTCTGTGTTCGTTTCCAACAAATTGATTCGGTTTTGATTTGCATCTGCTGCAATCAAAATATTATGTGGCTCGGTGTCACCCATTATCAATAGGCGTAGCTTACTCTTTGAATTCAACTCAAGAACTTTGGAATTACAGGTTTAAATTCAAAAGAAGAGGCTAATGATTGTGATCTGGTATTGCAAGCCCCTCGCCCTTCACATGGGAGAGAAGCCCATCATACCTGTTTCGGCTGTTCCAGTGGTAGAGCTGCTGATTCATTTTTTCAACTTAAAAGTGGAAGCTTCTTGGTTCTCGCTTTCCCAACTAAAGGGGAAGTCCATGAGACTTTCTCTTTCTATGATGATATTTCAAGAAATTTCTGACAGGATAAAAGCTAAAGATTGATGAACTCGAGCTTTAGCTTTTAGCTATATCTTATTTTGGTACCAATACGCTATACCTATCGCTTCCAAATTTAGTTGTGCCTGTATGAACAATTTAGGAAGTCAAGATGCCAAGTACAAAGTTTGTACTTATAAACTTTTGCATATCCAATCAAAGTATTATGAAACTGTTAAGTTTCTTAGACTACAGTATAGTTCCCATGTATACAGGGAGAGCGTCAACAGAAGTATATGGCTGTTGTGGTTGCCGAAAAAAGATATAAGGTTCTGAATAGGTGGAAAAAGATCAGTGATCGAGCCACGTATTATTCTTTTTATTTAATAATGATGGGAGTTAAGAACAGTAGTGAGCCCAAAAGGTATGTCATGTAGCGTGTATAAAGTTCCGTACATATCGTCGGACATCTCAGAAAAAAAAATGTAAATTTGCGGAAGAAATATGAAAGTGATTTACATACAACAAATATCTATTTTATCACATACTTGATTGAAAAACTTGAAATGCTGTATCAATTTTAGTTAAAAATAAAACCCAACAATATAATATGTGAAAATCATCTAATTTTGAAAATCACTAACTGTTGTCGGAAACTAAAAACCAACAAACATTTTGAAGCAAATGATAGTTTAAACGCCTTATCAAAAATTCAAAATTGATCTAATACGATTAAAAGGAAAAAAAAATTGACTCCAACGTGACCCGCACAAGTGTACACAAGAGAATGATACTCCCTGTGCATCATTATGTAATAGGTTGAATTAAGGAATGAAAATGCAATGGCATGGTAAGATTGGAAATGTGTGACCTGAATATCCTGTCGTGTTTAATAATTTATGGAAAAGAATATGAAACGTAGGTAACAATAAATTATGGTCAAACATGACCATAATTATAGTCAAAGTTAAATATTTGCTCACAACAATTCTTTTGTATTTTGGCATTCGATAACCATAATTGTAGTCAAAGTTAAATCTTTGCCCACAACAATTCTTTTGTATTTTGGTATTCGATAAAAGAAAGTTAAAATTCTACTAGTAGATTTGTCAATCTCATAAATTATTTTAGTAGATTTAGTAAATCTTCAAGATTGATTTTAGAAGATTGTTTCCATCTTTGTAAATTAAGTGAAATATTATTAACTGTTCTACAAAAAGTATCGACAAACTCCTCTTGAACAAGTGATGGACTATGGATAGGGATGTAAGTTGGGCGGGCTAAATTCGAGCTCGATCTGATAAACCCGCTAATGGGTTGGATTAGGGTTAAATTGTTAAGACTCAGGCTTGGGTTCGGATTAAAATATTTAAACCAGATCAAAAATCGGGTTGGCTCGGGTTCACGTGTTGGGTTACCCAAAGAACCCGAAATCCTATATATATATATATATATATATATATATATATATATATATATATATATATATATATATATAATTTTATTTTTAAAGCAATGGGTACTTGTGGCGAACTCACCTCCACTGAGGCTCGAACTCCCGACCACTTGGGTCGCATGCATCTCTTAACCACTAGACTAGAGGTCATTTGAGGTGAGTTCTCCACAAGTACCTATTGCTTCAAAAATAATATATAATATATGTGTGTGTGTGTGTGTGTGTGCACAAATGAAATCTAGCTTAGTGGTATATCACTACAAAAATATGGTAAATTAGCGACTGATTTTTTAGTCGCTAAAATAGAACATTCAGGCGGTAAAGTCAAACAGCGTCTAACCAGCGACTAAAAACTTTCGTCGGTAAACGTATCGTCGCTGCCAAATTTCAGTCGCTGGTCAGTTGCTGTAGCGACCAACTAGCGACTATCCCAGCAACTGATTTTAGCGACTAACTTATGACCAAATGGTTGGTCACTAATTCTGCGACTAACTGGCGACTCCTTAGCGAGTAACCCTGTGAATTATGGACTCTTAGCAGCAGATAGCTTAGTCTCTGGTTAGTCGCCAGATAGTCGCCGGTTTGTCGCTGGTGGGTCACCAGTTAGTCGCCTTCTTTTTTTCACCCAGTTTATAGTCGTTGTTTTGTCGCCAGTTAGTCGC
This sequence comes from Iris pallida, assembly GCA_029216955.1. Classification (NCBI taxonomy): domain Eukaryota; kingdom Viridiplantae; phylum Streptophyta; class Magnoliopsida; order Asparagales; family Iridaceae; genus Iris; species Iris pallida. The sequence continues at coordinate 10,368 of JANAVB010043513.1, read as the reverse complement.
TATGGAGTGATGAATTGCTTTTTTTCCCCTATTTTGTAAGAATAATGCTATGCACATCCTTTAAGAGTAATATAAACAAGTCAACAGCACATAAAATACAGTGAAATCAACTTTTCACACCACAATCATTACCAATGATGTAAAAAAAATTAATAGCATACACAAAGTACACAAACAAAAAGCTTAGATATCATAATGTCCATTCATATCCAACATTCGACCAAACATCATCCATACAAAAAACGATAAACTAATATAAGCACAAAAGAGTATGACACGGCAGTGATATAAAAGCACAAAAGTCAAGTTGACGGTGGTTGCATGCTTCCCATAAATTGTGTCATGAACGTAACTAATGCTTGTTGCTGGCTCGTCGTAAAAGCAGGAGCTGGAACAGAAGTAGTAGTAGGAGCAACCGATGGAGATGTAGCTGGAGGAGCAATAGATGGAGACGTAGACAGAGTAGCAATGGATGGTATAATAGCAGGAGTAAAGGAAGGAGGAGCAGGAGGAGGAGGAACAGTCGGAGTACCGAAAGGAGCAGTGGTACCATCACGAGCACTAGTAGAAGACACCATCTCCATAACATGTTTCAGTTGTCTCTAAAAATCGAACATCATGGTAGTCATCTGCTCCATTTTAAGAAAGCTTGTAGAAGGAGCAGCAGGATCGGCAGTAGACTGTGCAGGTGGAAGAGCTCTCGAGTATAACGACGGTTGCAATGCTAACGACCCGGTACCGTACACGTTACCGCGCTTTCCTCTCCCAACAGCCTGTATCCACAAGTCATTCCTCTTGGAGGGCATATGTGACCTACTAGTACCAGCCGCCCCCTTCCTGATCAGCAGCCTCATGAGACTCCAATTTCTCGTAGGCCTCCTGTACATATAAAGGTATCATGAATATATTACAACTGAATTACACATGAGCAATTACAATCCATATACTTAATTGATAAGTAAAGAAGTTCTAAAAGGGTATGGCACTTATTTGCCAATCAATGTATGCAACTATATATAACCATTAATAACGTAAATTAAATGAAAACGTCAATTTAAATCAACTGAATAAGTGCATTGTTGAATAATAAAACAATAAGTATAACCAAGAAACCTTACAAAGCAATTGTGGTGAATATTGAATAGTCCCATTATAGATGACATGTTGAGATCAGATGGTATGCAATCCCTTTCTAGTGAAAAACTTTATATGAACTCTAGTCTGGTGTTTACCCAGAAATTTCATGTATCAATGATGATATAGACAAGTCGATGTTAATCTCATTACTCTTTGCACAATGTTGAGAAAAAATAGGAAGCAATTTCATATAATGATGACAATGTTAATCTCATTACTCTTGAGAGAAGATCCATTATGGATGCTGCAGTAGTCAGTAGATGCCTCCAGGATAAATTTTCTTTTATCCATTTCTGAAACAAACCCCATAGCTCTGTTTACTTCACCAGTATCCAACAAGCCCTTAACAATAGCATTACGCATACCAGAATCTAAAGAGTAACGAGATCATGTTATTGACAAAAATAACTCACCAAATTCATCCAACAACCCTTCTTTAATAAGGCATTAAGGTAATACATTTTTTAATATTAATTACATATGAATGTAGCTGAGTTTCTAGCTCACAGAGGTGCTCCTTTCTATTGTAATTATTCCAAGAATTTATACAGGGGTCACATAAATGATAAGAAAAGAAATGGTAGTATAAAAGTATGTCTTGTTAAATGATACATAAGCAAATGTAAGTTAGATTCCATTACTCGAGGAACCATCTCTGTTGATATCAAGCTTAAAATTGTTAGCAATGCAAGTGTTGAAATAAAGTCTCAGAAAGAATACAAGTGTTGAGATAACTTACCTTGTAAACCGACAGAAATGCAATATAAGGCTTAAGAAGGAGGCTTTCCTAGAGATGAAAGTGATGCAAAATATAAAAGCCAAACATGCATGCTCGATTACAGAATTGAGCTTTCAACAGTAACAACACTTACCACATTGAAGATAATTAAGAGTAAAAGAGTAAACCAACAAAAGCTACAACAATGCTTTATCCAACAATTTTGGGGATGTGCCATTGGTTCAACAGGCTGTACCATCTAGTTTGAACCGAATTTTAAAACATCTCAAGTGAACTTGAATCATGTCTATCGACAGGGTTTGACCAAAGCATGACCCTGCCCCCACCACACACACTACAGACACTGAAAATGACAAGTACCAAAACCCTGTTATTCCAATGCAGTGTTGCAACCAAAGATCCATGTTTTAAACTATCAAATGTTGTACCACTATTAGTAGTACTGAAAGCATTCATGGGAAAAGAAATAATGCCCAGTTAGAATTCACGTCAACTTAAACCAAATATTCAAGAATTTAGCACTATACAAACTGGTTTCCATCTCAAAGTTCAAATTTTGAAGCTGTAATTATATGAAATCTCAAAATTTTGACCAAAATATCAACTAAATGCCACACTTTTGACTAGAAATTCAAAATTGAAGCTAAAAAATATAGTAAAGTATGAATTCAACTCAAAACCCACCATGGGTGCATGTGCCACACTCATTTCAAATAAGAAAGCAAAGTATTGAAGGTCCTAGCTTCCATATTATGGTTAAAGAGGTAAAGAGATCCTTTGCTGCATTAACCTCATTTCAAATAGAGTTAAAGAGATCCTTTGCTGCATTAACCTCATTTCAAATAGAGTTAAAGAGATCCTTTGCTGCATTAACCTTACCAACTTGAAACATTCCTTCAATTAAAATATTGAAGGTCCTAGCTTCCAGTTTTCCTTATAACATAATATTATATGATAGGTGTGGAGTTATAAGGAAGTTCCAGAAGCAATCATTTTATCTCTGTATTTCTTTTGCATTAGCAACTCTTCCAGCTTGGTATGATCCATCTAACATAATATTGTGTATAGCAAGTGTTTGTTGCAATCCCTTATAAGGCATCTCATCAAAAAGGTATCGTGTCGTAGGTTATTGTATTTGGTTTATGACCTCGTGAGAGCATCGGCTCAAAAACTTTAAATACTTTACTTGTTTCTTGTATCAGGCAATATCCATCCATTAAGGTATTGTATTTGGTCATGCTACCAGCTAACTTAATATGCCATCTACCCTTTTTTCTAATACTCTTCCAGTTTTTACATCAAATGCAATTTGCTCAGCCCCAAGGTTACAAATGATAGGAAATTCATAAGTGCTATTAGACTAAACTTTTGATAAAATGTTCAAAGACAAGTAGTTACTTACAAATTCTTTGGAAGCCCGTTCGTCTACGGACTTCCTATCCTTCCTTCTCTTATGGGTACGTTCGAATATCTTGGGAAAGTCGACTGTACTCGTATCTAAGCCTGCCTTAGCAGCCTCCTCGCACTGTAAAAATTAATTCTATGAGATATACATAAATAATGAAAAATTATAATTTTATTAATGATTTTACATACCATCCGTCGAAAATATTCGGAGGTTGGAATCGATCCACCAGTGTGGAGACCAGCCTTAGCACGAGCTACCTTTGCCCTGTCCGACCTGATCTTGTACTCAGGTTTGGCCATATCCTCTTTCATCTTCTTCCAATATTCCTCTTTCAGCCAATCCTTGCGCTTGTTTTCATCATGGGCCGCAAAAGCCTTCTGGTCACTTACCATATCCCCTAGCCTTTTTTTCGGCAACCGACTTATAACATTTTTTATCTCTACCTCTCTGTGGTCCGTCCACCAATAGCTCTTCTGCAAATTAAAATAGAAAATCACAAATTATTACAGATTAAAATTTAGAATAACAATAATATAAACTATTCTCTTGTAAATATAAGCAAAAAGACCCATAAATTTAAACCGAATTAATTAGAACATACCCTCAACATATCAAGCCAAATGTTTTTTCGGCTCCGTATAGACCTAAAATTTAAGTAAGGCCCATGAAAATTTCCTCGTATGAGCTCTCCAAGCTCAATTCCAGCTCTAAGGGGGAAGAACCTAAGAATAAACAAATAAATTACAATTAGAAATAAATAATAACAAGGCAATACATGAATATACAATAATTATTATTATTTTACTTACGCTTTTCCACGGGACATAGCTCTATGCGTGTTTCATTAGCAGGCCTCTCTGGTGGACTGGGGGGGTCCAGACAACCTGGACGTCGGTAATATGCTCCATTTGGCAAAAACATAAGACCGGGATACATATTCGCTTCAGTAGTCATAAATGCAGAGGGAAGAGAGAAGATGTGCCTCAGAGGGACGAGAAGTTGGCGTGCCTCCAAAGGGTAGAGAAGATGCGTGCCTCCACCGATGATGGAGTAGGCTATGGGGACAACCCGTCAACTGCCATAATGACGTCGTCCTCTGATGCTCCTCCAATTTGTTGCTCTGGAGTGGATGGAGTAGGTCGAGAGGAACCTCCGCGGAGGCGACGACGACCTCGGTTCGTCATATAGGTAAGATCTGTACATTTATAAAAAAATAATAGTATAAGTAACATGAATCAAGTAAAAAAAATTGCTTATAAGGGAACTCGCTGTACTATTTTGGATGTACAATAATTGGCACAACAGATTGGGAATCTATAAATGTGTAATTCTTCTTTTTGATTGGGAATCCAATTTAATGCTACAAAAGGCATGAACTTCTAAATTGCATACACACGACTGATTTTCAAATACAGATCATTAAGCTAGCATCATACATGACACACATGCATAGGTAATATGTTTTGGCATGTAGTTCTAGAAGCATCATTCATTTAGGTAGGATAAGCAAGTGCAGATATACATATTTAGCTAAAGGAACATTCCTCAAATACAAGACCCCTTCTCCAACAGGTTATTTGGGCAGTGGTAAGATGGTCTCTCTCGCTCAAAAGTTGTATCCATGTCTTCAGTTATGGACATCAAGTAATTTTGGAGGGACCACTTAGTGCGATAGATCAAGTTATTATGCCCTTGCTCAAGATGGCATAAGTTGCAGAGAATGAGAGTATGACAGCATTGATGCCCTTGACATCAAGTTGCATTAAGGCTAAAGCTCTCAGAACTAGACCAATTGATATCATAGACAAGTTGGGTGCATGTCTACACACAGAGAGTTGGTTTATCAGTAAGGTTTCTTCTGATTAAAATTGTTCATGGTGTTGAGTGTGATATTAGTGAATTAACCTTATGTATTGAAAAAAAACTCAACAGAAATGTGCAGATTAATTTTGGGCTGTGGAATGACAGATACATTATAAATTACAAGTAAATAAACTAAAATTGACATGTAACAGGATTTCGAGAATCTAGGACTTAAATGGGGAATTTACTATGACAGAAATTTCAATCATGATCTAGCTTTGGGTCAACAATATTATTTCCTCTTTAAGATTCATAGAGGTTACAATCAACAGCATAACAAAAGATTTGAAGTTCAACATTGATGTTTCCTTACTTGAAATCAAGGGATAGAAATTAATCTCCAAAATAAAAAATAAAAAGCAGATTTAACATACGATATAGTTTATTTCATCAGTAAGTATCAGAAGATATTATGTTAGTGATGCATTCAAAAGCACCCTAACTTATGAATTCAGACAAGCAGGTGATTAATACAAGAAGGAAAAAAACTATGAAAAGGCAAGAAGAATTAATTCCACGAAACATGGATCTATAACTTTGATCAAGGTGATAAAGTATTTGAGGAATGTGTGCAGAGTTAATCCATAAGATATATAATTTATTTCATAAAAAATAAGTATCAGAACATATATATATATATTATATATATATATATATATATATATAAAGGATGGGTCTGGTACCCAATTTAATGTTACCCAATTTAATGCTACAATTATAGGAAAAGGTTGCATTATAGGAAAAGGTTACACAATAGACCCATTTACAAGATGCAAGTTTATGCAAGTAATGGCTACAATAAGATGTGCATAATAGGAATAAGTAAATCATATCACTAACGCGACTTCCTCAATATATGGAAGGCATCATGGTTATGAGCTTAAGGATGAAAGGGAATCCTATCACTAAAGCAACTTCCTCAAATAAATATTGCTAACACATGAATTAATAAGTAAAACAATAATCTTGGGTAACCTTAGTATTATTGGTAATTGTTGAAGCATTCAGCAAAGGAAGCCGAATATTGTACTCAGCTAATAAGCTTAACAATGATGAAGTGAATACATACACTTCTTCTTCTACAACCTAAACAAGTCATTTGCAAGATAATTGATAAACATTGCATTTTTAAAAATTGAGTGGCCCATAGGGACTAGCAATCAACAAATGCAGGACACAATTAATATTTTCAGTTCATCCATATCAAGAAGCAAAAAGGTCCAATTGAGTATGTATAAGGCATGAGGAATATGTACTTGACAAGACCAATATTTAAAACAAAAATATTTTTATCTTGGAAATCAGTAGCAATTCTCCATTGTTAGATAGGTTCAATTTTCTATGAATAAATCATTCAGCAAGGTAACACTTTTACAATTTTCTACGAATATGTACAAGGACACTGGCTACAGGATATAGAAAATGATTTGGTATCAAAAAAACAGGATACAGAAAAGGCTACAATAAGATGTTATTAGTATCTTTCATTAGTCCAGAAAAGGCTACAAAAAAGGATACAGAAAAGGCTACAATGATATGTTATTAGTATCTTTCTACTGAGAGCTTTCATTAGTCCAGATTGATATATGTTTATAATTTTCCATTACTTGCATAAACTTGCATCCTGTAAATGGGTCTATTGTGTAACCTTTTCCTATAATGCAACTTATTCCTATTAGGCTACAATAGATGTGCATTATAGGAAAAGGTTACCTAATTTAATGCTACAATTTAGTGTTCCTTTAGAATATCTTAAAATTGCATATCGTGTATAGGGGAAGATTGAGTATCGATAAAATATGTAAATATAAACCGATACTTGAAATCCAGATTGAAAATAAAATTTATCACAATGTTTACCTGTACTTGAAAATCACTTTATGAAAAGATGATGCTGAAAGAAGAAGCTCAATAGGTTTCATCCTCGCCCTCTTCTTCTTGTTCCTCTCCGACACCTCCATCTCCTGAATCATCATCATCGTCATCTATTTCTTCATCTTCTTCTTCATCTTCATCTTCCAAATCTTCTTCCTCGTCCGATACCTCCATAGCATCAACTCTCTCTATAACAACCTCTTCATCAACTCTAAAATCGTCATCAGTAATTTTAACTTGCATATCATCAATGACGGCCGAGTTCATATATGAAACTGGAGGAATGACTACTTCATCCTCCTGGTATGCCAGCTCTCCGACATTATAAGTGTTTCTAGCTTTAGTTTTACATACAGCCCACCAATCTCGGGTATTACGTCGTCGACTAGGATAATTTGTGAAGTATACTTGAACTGTTTGACTTGCCAACACAAAAGGTTCGAATCCTCCATATCTTTTACCATGCCTTATATCTACAAATCTAAATTGTTTGTCAATTTTCTATCCTTGATTAGTGTTGTATCAAACCAATCACATTTAAACAACACAATGTTCGTATCAAAAGAAACCAATCGTGGGTATTCCAGCTCTATAATATCTCTTAGTACACCATAATAATCATGTTTTGGATCCGTATCGTAGACTGAGCCCCTCACACATACTCCAGAACTCTTAGTAAAATTGCCATCTTCATCAACAAATGAGTGATTGATAGGCTTATCAGTTGTTCTAAACTTGAAGCCATTAATTGTGTATCCATCCCAACATTTTACCTTCTTACTTGGTCCAATGGCTAATGCTCGAATCCCCTCATTCTGTAAGTTGATGCCAGAATGGAAAACCTGAAACATCATATATTGTTTGTCTATTATATCCATATTTTTAACAAAAAATTAACAGTGACCGTGTTTAAATATTCTTACATAATCATGGAATCACGACGGAAATTTTCTATCAACCTCTCTAGCAATTTCATCATCATCAATATTAAGCCTTTCTATTTGTACTTCGGCTCTAAAAGTACTGTGATAAGAAGAATGAAAGTTAGGACACCCTTTCTAACTATATATGTAAAGTAAATATGCTAGTAAAGTTGTGTCGCTTACTTCTCAATATCTTTCATTTCTTCTATGTCGCTATTTAACAATACATATCGATGAGCAGCTTCAAGTTCATCGTCTTCCAACCACCGAATTTTTGTAGCACTTGTAGGCTTGCCCCTCACATTAAAGATAGATAGGATATCACTAATCGGCGCATCAACCCCACCTTCGTCATTCCTTGGGGCTCTATTTCGATTTGTTCTGACATGAGTATCAAAGTAGATGGAACAGAAGTTTGAAACCTCCTCAATGATATATGCTTCGCATATCGAAGCCTCTACATGAGCCTTATTACCCACCTTCTTCTTTAGGTGATGTAGATATCTAGTAAAAAAACTCAAACTCGATTAGAAAAATTAGAATATAAAATTATTGGTTCAAGATAATTAAGTCATACCTTTCAAATGGGTACATCCATCGATAATGGACGGAGCACCTACACGTGCTTCATATGGAAGATGAATTGGCAAATGTTCCATACTATCAAAAAAGCCGGGAGGAAACACCTTTTCTAACTTGCATATTGTCAATACAATTTTCTCCTCAAGTTTAATCATATGTTGCACCGTTAGCTTGCTTGAACACAAATCTCTAAAGAATATAGATAGCTCGGCCAGCGGAGTCCATACATGAGGTGGCAACATCTCTCTGAAAGCAATTGGTGGTAACCTTTCCATGAACACATGACAATCATGACTCTTTATTCCTGTCAGTTTGCGTTCATTAAGATCGACACATCTCGCCAGATTGGACACATAGCTGTCAGGAAATCTCAACTTCGTTATCCAGTTACATATTATTAATTTATCTTTCCTACCCAATGCGAATGGCGCTGGAGGCTTGACCAATGTATTATTGCTACTTCGTCTTAGGCTCAACTCTGGACGCTTGCAAATATTTTTCTAAGTCCTTTCTTGCTTTGGGATTGTCTTTTGTTTTTCCCTTAATATCCATAATCGTGTTGAAGATGTTATCGAATATATTTTTTCAATATGCATGACATCAAGATTATGTCTTATGAGGTTATCCTTCCAATAAGGTAAGTCCTAGAAGATACTCCGCTTTGTCCAATTGTGGCTATGTCCAAAACCATCAAAATGATACTCTGATCTTGGATCTTCCATCACAGTCGGCATATCCTCTACTTCTTTCCAAACCTCATCTCCTGTCAATCTCAATGGGGGAGGAGATAGTTCTTGTTTACCAACTCTGAATGCATCTTTGTTCCTCCTCCACGGATGCGACAAAGGAAGGAACTAACGATGACAGTCAAAAAAACATGCTTTTCCTCCATGTTGAAGACGAAACGCCTTACTCTTTTCCATGCATACCGGATAAGACTTAGTGCCACGAGTACTCCAACCAGATAACATTCCATATGCTGGAAAATCATTGATAGTCCACATAAGTATCGCCTTCATCTGAAAGTTTTGCTTCTTCGATATATCGTACGTATGGACACCGAATTTCCACAATTGTTTCAACTCATCCACCAATGGCTGCAAGTAGATATCGATGTTCTTCTTTGGATTTTTGGGACCTGGTATAATAAGTGTCAAAAACTATAAGGAGTCTTCATACACATCCACGGTGGTAGATTATAAGGAGTTAAAATTACTGGCCAGCAAAAGTACTGAGATTTCGACTGTCCGAAAGGAGTGAATCCATCATAACATAGCGCCAACCGGATATTTCTAGGCTCCGCAGCAAATTCTGGATGACACTGATCAAAATATTTTCATGCCTCTCCATCAGAAGGGTGAGACAATTCTCCTTCATCCATGTGTCGTTCCTTGCTATGCCATGTCATGTGTTGTGCTGTATTTGCAGACATATACTTCCTCCATGTGTCGTTCCCTGTATGCCATGTCATGTGTTGTGCTGTATTTGCAGACATATACATCCTCTGCAGCCTCTTTGTGAGAGGTAAAAATGCATGTATCTGTAGGGACGTAGCTTTCCTTGTACAATTGACTTTCCTTTGTCCCGAACTGGCTTGTACCGGTCCGCATGACAAAAAGTACATTTATCTTTATACTTGTTCTCTTTATAATATAGCATGCAGCCATTTCGACAACAATCTATCTTTTCGTAACCTAATCTAAGTTTTCGTATCATCATCTTCGACTTGTAAAAATTTTCAGGCAAATTCTTTGATCCTTTTGGCAACAACTCTCTGACCAACTGGATGATCCGATCATAGCATTTCTTGCGGAAAGTTGAAATCAGATTTGATGTTCAAC